>QRFJ01000100.1:1198451-1726858 GCA_006176705.1 Cocos nucifera | reverse complement strand
AGTGAGAGACTATAAACTAGAATGCCGAGTGATCAGGACCTAAGCTTCAAAAGATTGCATATCTGTCATAATTTTTTCTAAGCAAATCCAAGAACTAAAGATCCAATTTTGACCGTAAAATCCATATACCTGGAAGACTGGGATCCGCAAAGGGAAGTGGGTGAATCCTCTTTCCTCCCCCACCCATGAAGGAAGGGACGAGAGCGTGCTGTTCCGGAGGAATATCATCAACCTGAAAGGAAGAAAACCCCTTCATGAGTAACCCAGCAGGAGAAAAAGATCCAACCAATTGGCAATGGAAAGAGTGAAACAAGCTGGGTACCATCTCGCCATTGGTGAGCAGAGGGACTTGAGGCATTGTGTGAACAACTTGAGGCATATCGACATCACCCCCTCGGCCATAGCTCATGTGGCCCTGCAACATGGCTTCGGCCATGTACTGTATGTCCTCTTTAGACCTCCCGTGAAAATTAAACTCGTTCTCGAGATCATCGATGTCATCCTCTTCCTCATCGCCGGCAACTCGAGCACACCCTGTCAACACAAACAATTCCTAAGGACTTGGCGACAACAAAAAAAAAAAAAAAAATGCTGCTAACTTGTATGAGATTAAAAAGCTTAATTAGAGACTAAGATCTCGAAGGCAGGCATTTACCCTTGAGACGCTTGAACCTGGTCTTGCACTGGGGGCAGACCTGGCTACCCTCCTGGCGCTCGTACTCATAGCAAGTCCGGCAGACAGGGAAGGCACACTCGTTGCAGGCGACGAAGAGCTCGCCGTCGGCGGTAAGTCCGACATCGTCGCCACAAATCTGGCAGATTTGCCCACTGAGTTGGTGCAAGGGCTTCGGCTGCAAGACCAGAAAGAAAGGATGAGGAAGAGAAAAGAAGAAACCCATAAAATGCCCTCCGCTTGATTCAACCCGAAGCCCAAGAATGCAGCGGCCCTACAGAGCCCTAAAACCCACACGAAGACCCGCACTTACCCCCGATTCCCCCTCGCGGCGGATGACGACGAGCTCGTTCCTGTTGTGAGAGCCGGCGACTAGACCAGCGCTCGCTTCCATCTCCACGAAAATAGAAAGAGCCGGAGAGATGCTTCACTTCCACGCCAAAATAACCCAAAATCCTTCTCGATCTTCCGATTTTCTCCGCAAACCAACTCCAAGATCCAAACTTTTTCGAGGAATGGGAGCGAGAACCGAAGCAAGAAGTGATTTTTATCCCTCGATTCGAAGAAAGGAGCTCCCTTTTGGCACCCAGGGCCGATATCAAAGTTCCCCCATCAGAGAACCCCTAAGATGGGGAAGCCTTGTGGGAGAGATGGCAGGAGGCTCCTGCCCTCTTCTCTCTCTTATTATTCCTTGCTTCTTACCACTCCTCAACGGGGGAAAAAGACAGAGAGACCGACGTGAAGGGGAAAAAAATAAAAAACCCAACTTTCAGTGAAAAAACTGGAGAAACCCTTGACAACCAGCGGAAATAGAGCTTAATTCCCAAAAAAAGCACCAAATTATACTAGAGCCAGTAGCTGGGAATGGGATTAGGAGCAACCTAAACTAATAAAAATAATAGAACAAATTATAAGAATATTCTCTCTCACGCACACTCTCTCCCCTCTCTTCTCTCTCCTTGCTTTCCCTATCTTCTCTCCATCTCTTTCACATCTCTCACCGACCCCTCTACAAGAGTTTTTATCTCAATGCCTCCGCCGACACAGATAATGGCGTCAAAACTAACCCTCTCTCATAATGCCGAGAGAGAGAGAGAGGGGGTTGAGGTGGAGCCGCGGGGGAGGAAAGGGATAAACCGAGAGCGCCCCGTGGACTTCTTAATGCCGAAACGGCCACAGACTTATCCGGGATAAAAGCAAAAGGGAATTGGGAAATGGAGACGGCAAGGAGCAAGAGCGGTAGAGAGGTGAAGTTATGGGGGGACAGAGGAGAGCGTCCAAAAGATCCAAAACGACTGAAAGAGGGTGGAAGGTGGCTTAAAAGTGGGATTTAAAAAAAAAATAATAAAAAAAAAATAAAAAAAACACTACCACTGCATCACCGCTGTTACTACCGAAATCCAAAGGGCAGCTCCAGTTCACCACGCACATGTGGGTTTCAGCGGTCACGTCTGTTTCCTGTATCCTTCTCCCCTCTCTGTCCGTCTCTGATCCCACCACCCTCGGCTCTTAATGTTTGGGATCATAAGAGTAAAAATACTTAGGATTGAAAGGATGCATGCTCTTCATCCATTATTTAATTTAATTTTTTTAAAAAAATAAATTATCTATTCATCATATTTCATAAATTTTCATCCTATCAAGAATGAAATTTTACATTGATAATATTACTATAACAAAACAATAACACTAATTTAGATTTTTATTTATTTTATTTATATATTCTTTTTATTTTATCTATGCCATAAATTCTATATTATTAAATTTTATTATTAATTATTTTATTCAAAACATAATTTCTATAATTATAAGTAAATAATTTTAATTATTTTTTTATTTTTTATTTATATTTATTATTATTTAGTTAACTAATTATATACAATTAATTAACTATTTAAATTAAATTATTAATAAATTAGTTATTTTTATAATTAATATATAAATAAATCAACTCATTTATAATTAATTAATAAAATTATTTATTTAATTTAATTTAATATTTATATAATTTTTTATATAACTATAAATTATAAATTCATATATTGCCATGCTTCTTTGGTTTAAACAAATGTTATAAATAAAAAATAATAATAATTTTTATTAAATAATAATTTAATAAAAATATCATATAAATATTATATATTATTTTTTTAATTTTTTTTATATTAAATAAAAAATAATTTTCATCCATTCTTTTATATTTTATTAAATATATAAAAAATGAATGAAAGTTTCATCCATCCACTTACTCATCCATCCATACTAGGTGTGAAAAAGTGCATGACTTCAGCTTGGGCTATCTTAGCCAATAATGTTGAAAATCTTGACTAAAGATATCAGCTTGAATTTTAGGTAGAAAGAAGCTAGATATCTCGATAGCTTTACTAATTTATTAAGGAGAATATTAATCGTTAGGGTTTGGATTATATTTTTAAAGAATATTGATCTTCTTTCGCAATGTTATCGCACTTGGCATGGATCTCAAGTACTTTAAATTTTTCCATTCATCTATTTATAGCAATGCACGATCCATCGATGGATTACACAAAGGAAGATGCATACTTCTTTTGTATCAAAGATGCTTCATTTTAAGTATTAATTTTTAGGTTTGACAGGTTAGAAACCCATTAACGAAGTAACAAAAAGATGAAAGATCCAGACTGACGTATTATCACAAAAATCAGTTGGTGTTTTTGGGTGTTCTGAGCTGCACGGGGTGGAGTGAGAGGAAATAGCTTTGACTACATCAGTGATTAGATTATATCAGGTCAAGAGGCAAAACTGCATCACGACGGTGTCCAGCTAGATCCTGTGAATCGTAGTTTTGTCAAACGTGGGCTGGATGGAGAAAATCCAAGTCGAGGGGACTCGTTGGATTTGTCGTGGCAGATTAACTTTTCCATGTGCTACATTATGGCATGATTTGCCAACTTTATGAGTCGTACCCTCATCTGGTGTACACCAGTTTGAGCAGCAAAACATAAGGGGAAGTTGGAATGCACGCACGCTAACAAAGGGACATAGAATTTGAGAAGGCCTGTTGGGTTTTTCACCTTTCGACGTGTTTATATTGTGGCACGATTCACTAACTTCATTTTATGCATGATATATTATGCCTTCATTTAGTGCACGCTAACTGGGGGGGTTGAAATTTAGGGAGAAGTTGAAGGGGGCATGGCATCATATGTGCCTCAAGGCATGGTTCATTCATCTTCGCAAATCATGTCCTCATCCCAAGTACACCAGATAGATAGAGATGATATACCCATACACCAATTGATATGATAAGATAGAGATTACGATCGGATTATTCTATGTTTTGATTTTGTTGTTTGGTGATCGAAAACATCATTAAGATAGCAGCAACAAAATTAAAAGATCTCAAATTATATATCATTAACATATGTTCATCGACATTTTTGGAACATGTAACCTTATACCGACTGAGATAACATGGAATAGTTTTAACTCGGTATGATTAAATTAGAAGGTGGATGGGCATATTTTTGATTTCTTATGATATCCACCTTTCGACATATTTATATCATAACAGGATTCGTCAACCTTTACCGAGTCATATTTCAGCGTGCAACAGCTAGAGGGGTGGATTGCATAGCATGCAGTCATCTTCATATACATCACCTATTGTGATTCATTTATCTCTGTGAATCATATTCTTTAGAGCACAATGCATAAGATTAATACATCAATAAGTTAACTAATATCAAAATTGAGATTATAGTTATTATTTTAGGTTTTTATTTATTTATTTGGATCCATTATCAAGAATCTAGTTTACTACCATGCACGTCCCTTGATGTTCTTGAAATATATGGATTTATGGTAATGGAGATTAGACATAATTGTTGTAACTCATTGGATTAGGAGGTGGATGCACATCATAATAATATCCAACTCACTATCGAGTCATGGACTTGCTTGGCACGAGCTGGCAGGAGAAGATGCTATTCAAAGGGGTTGTTGGACTTCCGGCCACCAACCTTTACAACTCATATTCTTATCCAGTGTGCACCGGCTAAAAGGGTTAAATTCCAGGAGAAGTTATGCCTCGTGACGTGGTTTGGCGACCCTTGTGAATCATATCTTTACCTAGTTTAAATGGTAATTGTTATTTTAGGTTAAGAGCCTCGTCGAGACGGTAGTAAAAAGATCTCAGCTGACATAACGGTACCATCTGGATCGATATTTTCAGAATACACTAGTTTATTAAACAACATGAAACAATTTTGACTCCCACTTAATTCGATCAATTTAGGAGGTGGGTGCACCGTATGACAGCATCCAATCGGCTATCACGAATCATATATAGCCTTGTCTAATCCTCTTTCCATCTCGAGAGAGAGAGATGGGCTTGCCAGAAAGCCTCCCTTACTGACTAGAGGACAGCACCAAAGCTATTGCATATAATGTCTTTTAATGTCATGAACATGATCGATCAACCTCCACGGTTGCACCAAAGCTCAATTAGTCATCAGAAAATAATACGCCATGGGATTAGGTAGAGAGAGACATCGCCAAGATACTGCAATCAATCATAAAAAATAATTTTCGCGCACCGTAAAGTATACCCAGATCATCGTAACATTTGGACGACTCCTTCTCTGAGAAGGGAAAAGGATGGAAGTAGAATAGAAGGGGCTGGTATTTTATTATCGATTTTATTTAATTGGCGTGATGGGATTTCTTATCGTGGCCTTCTTACTAAATGTTATCAGGTTATCACAATAGTCTCCCATAATTACCTTTCTTCTTCTTTTTTTTTGTTTTTTTGCTGCCCAAACCTACGATCCAGAGTCCATCTCTCTATTAAGGATGGAAGTAATGCTCGCTGCCACGCATGCTTCCGTATCATACCCTAATTAGGTGAGATCAAGAGGAAAAAGCTTGTTTGGTAGCCAGTCCCGCACTGATGCTCTTAAAAGCGGTACCAGCATGATACACATAAAAATAAGTGCCACATATATTAGTTCTCTCTTTAATTTATGTATCATACTTTTTATGGATAATTTTAACAACTATCTCAACTTAATTATCAATTAAGAATGAAAGGGATAGAAAAATGGGATAACTTTTGTAACTTTAAAAAAATATATATTATTTAAATTTTTTAATCTTATATAAATATCTAATATCTTTTTGATGAATAATCATATGAGATTACTTTTATATATTTTTTTATTTTAAAGATTCAATCATAAATATTATAATTAATTTATGATCAATCCAAATAAACTCGTATTATGGTGTCCCATAGTTCACATAGCTGATTTCACTTTTGATATCATTTATTACAATCTAAAACTTCATCTAAAAAAATTATTTAAATTTTTAAATTTTATATAAATATCTAAATTTTTTTTTAATAAATAATTATTATAGAATTATCTATATATAGAGGCACGGGCGTGAACGATTCCTCCCAATAATAGTCCACTCTTATTTTGGTGGATTGAAAAAAAAGGATGGGGAACATGCTCATTAACAAGGGTGGAGGACTTTCCTGTATTATTCTTTCTTTTCGCCATCTTTCCTCCCACCCCCTTTGGCAAAGACTTTAACCAGAGCATTTCTAACATGGCAGCATAACTTATGGGTAGTGCCGCTTGCAACTGGATGTACGGTTTAGCAAACAACATTTCAATACGGTAGTGGGGCATTGAGCTTGTCATCTCCATATTTATATATATATATAGTTCATTTATTCCCAGGTCCTAAAAGCCAGTTGCAGGCGAGGGCCATCAAAATTATCGAGATCTGGGAACTGCATTAGATTCCCTTTGCTACTTGGTTGTGCTTTTTCCTGCTTGTTATAGAGGCCACACCGACACCTCTTCTACGGAGGGGAGACCCATTCAACTGTGGCTCCAGGGAGCGAACGCAACCAATCAAGCAAGTTTTACGAGCAACAGCCAACCAACCTTACAATAATGTTGTCCCACTCTTAGTTTCAGGCCCCTCACCATTTGTTACATTTATAGATCTAAACTGACCGTCATATGAAAGAACCAAGGCCGTTATTTATTTATTTTTGTTGCTCGTTATGTCAATAAAAATAAACGGCTCCCATTCTTTTTGGAAATAATACAAGTGCCAAGTATCATGCAAACAGTTAAAACTCGTATGATGTTATGATTAGCTGCCTCGTTAAATGGCACCACCATATTATGCTATACCATCCTCTAATATATTTGTAATAACTAATGATAATATTTGTTATAATAATTATTGTAGGAATTTATACTTTCAAGTATCCTTTGGGTTGCAGAAGATTCTTTGAAAAATGAATAAAAAATGATCGATCAGAGCAAACGATAGTCATTATTTTCATTTCAACGACATAGATGGTTAAAAATCTTGTCACCGATGCTGCTTATGTTATGGAGGAAGTCCTCAATTCATGCTCTAAAGGCTAGGCCCAGCTTTCAAAGGCACGGCAAGCAACAAATAGCATGCAGTTCTGGATTCTAGCGGTTCAGCACAGCAAGGGATAAAGAGACTGCACCAGAAAAAAGAGAGTTTCCAGGCAGCTGGTTATTTTTCCGAACCATTCAAATCTCTGTTAGCACCGTGTCATGTCTCGTGTGTGCCACTTCATCAACACCAGCTTAATGCCCTTTCCATCTTTTTGCTTGGGGATATATCCTGCTTTTATACACGCCGCATGGTCATCGGCAAAGCAGAGCCTAGAGACCAATATTAGCATGAGGAAAGCGGGTCCGGGGAGCCCCAATAATTGCCGTTGCCACTACTGATGGAAGTTTCCCAAAAAGATTCTGCAATCAGTGGCATGAAAGCTGGTTTAACTTTTATTCTTACTAATTTTTTACACGCCTCTACATATTTTTAACATGGCTTTTCGCATGCATAAAATTAATCCTTTCATGTTTGGATCGTATCTTTCGCACCAAAGAACAATATTTCTATTATCGAATCGTGCAATAGCCATGATCATATTCATATAGAGAGATGAAAGAGAGAGATTGAAGTGCTTCAAAAGTTATACGGAGGATTATTCAATAGATGTTGCGAAAAAAGATCAATCATATCTTCCAGCACAAACATGCAATCCAAATCCAATACTGCGATGTCTCTTTCAACTCTCATCTTTAAAGCCGCCAACTTTCTATGTTTTATCGGTACCTACTTACCATTAGATAATACTATATCGATGGTACCTATCCAATGTTTGATAGCGCTATTCTACCAAATAGGGCCTCCCTAATTATTTTTGTGTTTGACAATGGCCCCTCTCTTAAGTTTTTAACCACTCCGTAGCTCGGCCGGGAGAAGAAACCTATGAAGAGGAATGTTGGATAAAGACCACAAATAAGAGTTTTAAATGATTTAGGACTCGTAACAGTGCGTGTTAAACTAAATTATGTGCGTGCAAGTTTGGGTGCTGATGATAATGAAAGCCCAACCTACGATCCTGACACTGACTGCCCATTCAATTCAGTCGGTCCTCTCGTCCCACTCCTCGTAAAACTACCCCATTTCTTTCAGCTTTTTTAACTTTTTTTTTTTTTCCCCTCCTGATGCTACTGCTGCCAGTATAAAAATATTTGCCAAAATCCGGTCTCCACTTTTATTTTTGTAAAAAGAGGACCCTTGCTTTTGTTTTTACACCAAACTTTAGCGAGCCATTAGTGCCAATCTTCTTTGGTTATTTTATCAGGTGAAGACAGGAACCGAGTCCAACTGCGAAACTTTCCTAATCCTATCATTAGCACCAATCTTGGTGGAGAAGATTGCCGCATTAACGACAATGATATAATGCTTCCATAAATTATAATATAAAATGTTCGAAACAAATCATCAAAACTATCATTTTTGTAAGCGTTTCAAGTGATATTGCTGTTATTATCATAGAAAAAAAGACATGAAGAGGCTGTCAACTTGGACGCCTAGAAAGGGAGGAGTAAGAGGGACCCTAGAAAGGGCCTCAGAGCATCAAAGGGTCGGTGACAGCATGGAGGAGGGGAGCAACGAAAGGAGCGAGACACCCGAGGAAGAGGTGGAGCAAAAGTATACGAAGACTGATAGGAGCCCACTCCACCATCACACCCCAACAGCAACTTCTCCCTTTCACCAGCGTTGTCCTGCTCCTTTTGCGGGCCCAGGCAGTATATCATACAAAAACAGGCGTGACAATATCAAGATGAACATAACAAATAAGAGAGTAGGACGACGGTGGGCCCGTGCCGTTGGAGGGATCCAGCTCAACATGGACCGACGGCGACCGTCTGATCCACGAGTCCAAAGGTCGATCTCTCGTTACAGCCTGGCTGGGTTCCGGACTTTTCTTGCCGACAACTCGGCTTTGCCTGGACCTTTCTTTCTTTATTTTATATGCTTTTGTTAACTAAAAACTAAGTTTTTGAGGACCGGTTAATCTCCACGTAGCTGCGTTGCGGTTCCGTGTCCCTGCTGCCAGCCCAAGTTGTTTATAAAATTAAAGTTACTATTTATTATTGTCGTCTATAAAATTTTATGAGGATTATATTAAATAATAACTTTAGTTGGTAAGGACATGCGATATCGCTGAGAAAAAAAAAAAAAAAAAAAAAATGCTAAGGAGCCCAACTACAGTACCGAATAGTTTCTTTTGACAGCCGAAACTGACGTGCCACAATCCTATTGGTGGTTATAACCCAAATCACACGCTGTAACCAAACGTGGCGTGGCAGCTGGGAGGAGAAGGTTTGGTACTAGGATTGGGCTTCATAGATGTGAGGTCAAAACGGGCAGCGGGCAGTGGGGGAGTGGTGAGAGATGATGGGGCCACGGGCAGTGTCGGCAGCCGGCGGGTTGACCGGGAGTCCGCGGGAGAGCAAAATACGCAGCTCTGGCGCGCGCGCCCTTTTTTTTCTTTTTTTCTTTTTTTCTTTTTCCCTCGTGATTGTGACGAGAGAATTGGAGATGGGAGTCATCCGCAGAAGTTGCCAAACTTATTTCGGCAAATTCCTGGTCCGTTCAATCGGAGTCGTCCGAATGATGGGTCCTGCTGTCTAGTCATAGGCCTTCCATCAAAAGTTTGTTGGGTATTTTTGATCTTGAAAGCATGATGAGGTGTACCCAAAGGCCATTGTTTGAAAGTACGCAGGCACGATGGTTAAAGAAAAGCTCATGATAAAAAAAAAAAGGACAACTGGTGGCACGAGGGTTCGGATTGTATCGTATCTGTCACGACGGTTCGGTTTTACCTTTCACGCGAAAGGATGATTGATCCCCCTTTGCGACGTCAATCGTTCGATCACGCTCTCGGTGGATCTGAAAACTACCCCAAATTTATACTCATTTGCACGGATCTCAAAAATGATCATTGTGCCACCCGAAAGAAGTTGAAAATTAAATTATATCCATTAACTCAGTAATAAATCAATCCAACCACGAATTAATATTCAAAAAATAGAAGAAAAAAAAAGGGGAAAAAATAAATTATTATTATATATATATTTATTTAATTATTTATTAATATTGATTTATGATTGGACTGTTTTACCAACTCAGTTGTGGATCTAATCCAACTATTAGATTACATCCCGAATCCCAAAAATACTCCGCCGATCAAACATGCAACTCCAGGCTGGTGCATTGTTTCTAAACTAGTAATAATATAATGCAGCAACAAGGAGGAATATCTTGCACATCTCGACGATAAATTGAGCATGCCAGCTTCAAATTCTGTGGGCGCGTGTGATTTTATACTTCGAGGCTCGGAAGCGGATGGACAATTCCAGCAGCAATGGGAGGTTGGTGCAGCAAAAATTTGAAACTATGGGCTACAAACTGATCGGGTAAAGCTCCTGTGGAGCATATTTGTGTTACTTATTTGCCATGAAAAATTTTTTGCTCATCACCCATGGTGAGTAACATGGCATGCGAAAAACAAGAAATTTCTTCTAACCCCTCGCATGAGCCAATTACTGTAGCAGTATATATGGGCTGCACCGTCTGCAGTGCATAAAGTATTTTCCTATTTACCACCGATGATCTTAGGCACGATTTCATATTCTTTAGGAAGTGGGCTTTCCCTTGATTCAGACCAAAGGGTTACTTAAATACCTGTGCACTTTGCGGATCAAGTCAACTAAGAGCCCTAATTCAATCTTCAAAGAAAAAATTTTTTATACACCACATACGGTGTAGAAAAACTACACTACTCCATTTGATTAGACCACATAGTCACTACTTTTCAACGCATATTTAATACATGTAGTTTCACTTTTTTTAAATTTTGAATGATAAAAATGTTCTTTCTTTTATAAAAAATTATGACATCCTATATTATGATATTTTACGATAAAATTTTAATTTTGTCAACAACATATCATCATTTACTTCTAAAAATCATAAAAAGAAAGAAACATTTTTGTTGACGCAGAATCTGGCCGTCGTCGGAGTCCGTTGGAGTGGAGGCCGATGAGGTCGCCGCCGGAGACCTACAAAATGAAGTCCCGTCCGGAGCTGGTGGGGGGTGGCTCCGGTAGGACCCTCCGACGATCAAGTCAGCACCAACAGGAATGGAGTGCTCAGTATGGAGTTCAATAGAGTTTTGAGGGGAAGAGAAGGGTTTTCAAAATCTGGCGTAAGCGTATCTAGAGGGTCCTTTTTATAGAGGGAGCTTGTTGTAACTGCCTTGATTAATAATTGTCGTAACTGTCCTGATCAATGCCGATCGTTATTGACTTGATAAATGCCGATCATTATTGAATTGATAAATGTCGATTGTTATTATCTCCTTTGGCCGAGGTTGATGCGGGCGCTTGCGTTAGGACGAGGTTCTCATCCTATTCCTAACTTCGACTTTGCTTGCGTCAGGACGATGTTCTCCTCCTGTTCCTAACGGACTTTGGGGGCACATTCAGACTATCGTCCGCGCCTCTTCCCTCGTCTCGTCCTTCGTGAATGAGGCCTTCGCTCGGAAGCGATCTTATCTCTAGTCGAGGTTGTCCACGGTCGTTTGGAAGAGATCTTATCTCTAGCCGAGGTTGACTCGATCGCTCGAAAGAGATCTTATCTCTAGCCGAGGTCGTTGCTCGCGTTAGGACGAGGTTATCCTCCTGTTCCTAACGAGCCGTGGGGGCACATAAGGATCGCTGTCAGGGCCTCTCCCCCCATCTCGTCCTTTGTGAACGAGGCCTTCGCTCGGAAGAGATCTTATCTCTAGCCGAGGTTGTCCACGGTCGCTCGAGAGAGATCTTATCTCTAGCCGAGGTTGAAGGTCTTTGACCTGCTCGTGTTAGGATGAGGTTCTCCTCCTGTTCCTAACACGGCAACTATTGACTGCTTCTTTCCTGTCATCGCATACATCCAGAAACAATATTATTGAAAGGAAAGAATTTTATTGAAAGGAAGTTACTGGCAACGATTCCCGAATTTCTTGTGTTTCAGGGTCGTGGTAGGGTTATTCCTCCGCGTTTCTTCATGTGGATGACCTTTTCTATCTCATGCTGGCCTCCTCAATTTGGAGCGGGCTTCTCTTGACATTAGGAGGTGACGAATCGCCGATGTACCAAGCTCCTCCCCGGGGTAACGTTGATGACGCCATGAGGCGGCCAACCTTGTCGCTTCTGGTTATGGCAGTGCCCTTAGCCGATCTTCTCCTATCGAAGAAATTTACCCAGCCGGTCCTTCCTGACGAACTTTTCAATTTTGTCTCGTAGCTGGATGCATTCCTCAGTGTCGTGGCCATGGTCGCGATGGTAGAGGCAGTACTTGCTTCGATCGCGCTTGTTTAGGGAAGATCGTAACCCTTCTGATCTTGGCAACTGGTTCTTAACTTCGGTGAGAATCTGAGTTCGAGGAGCATTGAGGGGGCGTAGTCGCGGAATCTTTCGGGAGGAGGACTTCTTTGCACCCCTCTGTCGGGGCTTCCTCAGTGGAGAGTCCGAGGAGTTCGGGTCCGCCTGCTTTCGGAGGGAGTCCGTGAGCGCGGCCAAACTTCGCTCGGCTCTCCATTGTCTGCCAACCGCTCTCTTAAGGCTTCTTCGTCCTTCAACTTGAAGGCTTCTTCCGTACGGGCATATCTCTCGGCTCGAGCCAGCAGATCGGCGAAGTCACTGGGATACTTTTTTTTCAAGGAGAACAGCAAGTCATTTTTCTGAAGGCCGCCCTTAAGTGTGGCCATTGCAACAGACTGATCCAAGTCCCGGACTTTTAATGCCGCGGTGTTGAACCGGGTGACGTAAGCCCGGATGGATTCCTCCTGCTTCTGCTTGATATTCATCAGAAAATTCGAACCTCGACACGGACGTCGGCTGCTGATGAAATAAGCCGTGAATTGACTGCTCATCTGATCAAAAGAGAAGATCATACTCGGCTTCAAGGTTGAGTACCAGTTTCTAGCTACTCCCTTTAAGGTAGATGGGAAAACTCGGCACAATATGGCATCTGAAGCACCGTGGAGTAGCATCATGGTGCGGAAGGCCTCCAGATGATCAATCGGATCAGAAGTTCCATCGTAGCTTTCAAGTTGAGGGAGCTCGAAGTTCGGTGGAATGGGTTCTCGCATAATCCGGAGGGAGAAAGGAGGTTCGACATGGACGTCGGCATGATGAGCCGAGGCGACGTGGCCGAGCTCTTCAATCCATCGGTCCATCTTCCGCAGTCTGTGATCGAGGGTGTTGTCTTTATTGCAGATCTTGGGGGGCTTTCGACTACAAACGGGAGAGGTCTCCTCCAAAGGAGAACCATGATCTAAACATGAATCCCTGACTCTCTATTTTCCTTTCTAAGGGACGGCGGGCACATCGGCCCGAGTACCCTTTTCTGGGGCCGATTTTCGACATCCGAATGGTGGATTTTCTGATGGAGTCACCATCGGAGGCTGTTGCATGGCCCGCATTGCATCTGCGAGGCCACGGACCTGTCGGACGAGCAGGTCGAACTGCTCCACATTTACCACAGGTATGGGTGGAATCTGAGTTTCCGGAGTTGAGGTAGGGGTAGACGGATCTGGACGGGATCGGGATGCGGAGGCCGTCGATCGTTGAGTCGAAGCTCTCCTTGGAGGCATTTTTTCTTTGGGAGAGGGCTCTGGTGAGGAGGAAGAGAGGTCTCCAGAGAGAGAGAAATCATCGCCGAGCACTCCTTTAAGAACAAGGGAACCTCAGAGGTTCAAGCCCTCCTTTAAGAGAGAAATCGTCGCTGGCCCCTTCCTCTAGCGCCAATCTGTTGACGCAGAATCTGGCCGTCGCCGAAATCCACTGGAGTGGAGGGCGATGAGGTCGCCGCCGGGGACCTGCAAAATGAAGTCCCGTCCGGAGCCGGTGGGGGGTGGCTCCGGTAGGACCCTCCGACGATCAAGTCAGCGCCAACAGGAATGGAGTGCTCGGTGTGGAGTTCAATAGAGTTTTGAGGGGAAGAGAAGGATTTTCAGAACCTGGCGTAAGCGTATCTGGAGGGTCCTTTTTATAGAGGAAGCTTGTTGTAACTGCCTTGATTAATGATTGTCGTAACTGTCCTGATCAATGCCGATCGTTATTGACTTGATAAATGCCGATCATTATTGACTTGATAAATGCCGATTGTTATTATCGTGTAACCGTTTAGTAGTGGGATCACCTGCAGGAATCCGTCATAAGAAGTTTGGCTTTCATGAAAGTTCGACCATTGAGAAGTCCGTCCGCTGAAGAAGTCCGCAGGGAGTCCGACTTTCGTAGAAGCTCGGCTGCTGGAGAAGTTCGCAGGAAGTCCGGCTTCCATAGAAGCTCGGCCGCTGGAGGAGTCCGAAGGAGCTCGGCAGCTAAGTAGTTTGGCCAGCTGAACGGGTTAGAAGAAGCTCGGCCGCTGAGGGTTCGGCTGAAGTCCGTCTGCTGAAGCTTTTCTGCGGCTATTAGTTGTATTAGGCTGAGTATCGAACTAGACTTCGACGGGAGCGAAGTTTATCCCCAATAATTTTCATTATTAAAAATTTATATAATTTTTAAATAATAAAAATATTTTTTTTCTTTTTTATAGCCTCTTATGGTCAAATTATGACATTTTGTGCAAGAATTATAATTTGACCGTAAGATGTCATAATATAATATGGGATAATATAATTTTTTTAAAAATGAAGGGATATTTTTATCATTCAATATTTTAAATGAAAAAATAGAATTGTAAGTATTAAATGCATGTCGAAAATTTTTAATAACGAAAATCTCTTTTTCTCTTTATGACTTCTAGAAAAAAATTATAACATCTCATACAAAAGCCATAATTTTAATAAAGATGTCATAATATGTACATAGAATGTTATAATTATTTTAGAAAAAGAGAAATATTTTCATCATCTAAAAATTTAAATGAAAAGGTGAAATATATGATCCAATTAGATGGGATGGTGTAATTTTTCTATACCATATCAGGTGCAAAAAAATTTCTATTTTCGGAGCATGCCGTCCTCTCAAAAGGATCTGTATCTAGGCTCTAGAGACGTGATCAAAAAAGGTCTGTTCTCCTCCCTTCCATACTTGGTGGCAGCATTTATGTCCACCTAGTGGGCCAGTAATGCATGGCACACGAACGTCCCTATCCTCAGCCCAATGCAGTAATGGGCTGCCCTTTATCCTACATTGCAGACCACTTGCAAGGAAAATAACGTCACCTCTTTACTTTCGGATTTTGTTGCGGGTGACTTCCTATATCATGGAGCATTCTAAGAGAATTTTATGGATGAGCAGCCGATGGTTCCGATTGCCTGCTGTCATCTCTTGTTTTTTCTAATTCTATTGGATGTATTCATGCTAGATTAGTATGGTTTCTTCATTTTTTTGACTGCAAATTCTTCTGCAGTCAAAAATCCACCGAAAATAGCAACACCATATCCAAATGGCACCGGAAAAGAAAATAAAAATAGATGTAGGTGCAAAGGATCAGCGTTTTAAAAATGAGTATGGCGTCTCCTCATGCAGAAGAGGCTATATTAGAAATTATACGAACAAGAGTAGTTAGAGAAAGAGCATAACAAATCAAAGCGTGTCCATGACATGTTGATTTTGCCACCAATAATGTTTGGCTTTATGATGTCCAAAACCGCATGAATAGAATCCTATTATGGGCAAAGTTTGCATATATGTTGTACTAACTAAATGAGCAATCATTTTGATCATCTATCTCTTTTTCTTTCTCCGCTGGTTTACCAAAGAGGCCCTACTAAGTTGGCATATAAGATCCCTCTAGAATCGGACTTCCATTTCCATGTAGAATGATGTTTTCTTTGGCTAATGGCTTTGACTTTGGTGTAGGGTTGGCTCGCAATCTCTTTTGTTGTTGATGGGTGATCATGAACATTTGTTATGTTCTAAAATAAATAATTAACATATTATATTTTACCAAGCGTCTTTTTTTTATTATGTACCCATGAGAAGTAGGGTTATGTTATTTTTTTGGTCTTCTAAGTCAGCTGTCCTTTCCAAGACATAACTTGAGTTAAGCCGGCCCAATTAGATAGTGGGTACTCATTTCGGAGCCGACCTCGGCCTTGCAAAGTTATTGTAAGTTTTAACTCGTTTGTTATTATGAGGATCAAAATTTAGCTCAAAGTTTATAAATAGGATTATCGTTAAGTTTGAGTTGTTTCATGGGAGACTTTATTTATATATTTTTTGTGTTTAATCAAGAGTTTCAAATGATACAATATTCGTTGGGAATGTTCTATAGGTATTCTATTTGATTTAGGACTTATTTTGATGGTTTTATACATAAGGAAAGATATATCTATGAACTTAATAATTTTTTTCTTAATTATGAATAAAATTTCTTTTGATGGTAGATCCTACAAAAAGTGAAGACTTTTTTTTTTTAATTTGCGTTACTCTAATATTGCTATTTAAGCCAAGAAAACAAGTCCTACTAACAAGTTATGTTATGAATTTGGTAAAGGAAGTAGATAGGGATCTTAGACCAGCAAGGCTCTGCGAAAGAGAAAAGTGGGACAGCATCTTCTACTCTTGTGGTAAGAAAATCACCCTATTGATTATCTTGCACGCTTGGTTCATGGTCACCCAAAGTACTTCCTTGTGGCCTTCTCAATTTTCTTATATTGTGATGCTCAAGGTTGCATCTATTTAAGAAGAATATAGAGGATATCCCTTGCTTCTTAAAAAAAAATGGTGAAGTTGTGAACCATGGACAAGTTGAGGCTTCCCAATGACTTACCATTTACTTTTCATGCTTATAATAGACATATAGACATTTTTCATCGCCAAAGAATTACATTTCATGATTTGAGTGAAGTATTTTTGTAATAACCTAACCGGAATGTGAAGGGCCCAACAACCACCCAACCCTCGCATTTCACACATGGAAGAGAGGAGAAAGAAGACTCTTCATCGGAGTCTACTTCCCTCTCGATTTTGATGAAATTGGGCCATAAGAGTTTAATTAAACATAGGAAAGCTCTCTATTAAAGCTCCCTTCCCTTCCCTTAAATCTTCACCGTGAATTGATTGAGAGATTACCAAGATTTCTATGATAGGTCTCCGTAGGTTGCCATGGAGGAACAAAGATCACTGAAAACCCTTTTCCAGCCGTCAGAGCGAGATAAGTTCGTCTTTCTCTCCTTCTTTCTTCTTTATTTTGCATTGCTGACGTGTATTTAAAGCCGGCAAGCCATTGATTTGGTTCAGAAATAGGGCAGACCCTATTTTTTTTCTTTCTCCATGTTACCAGCAATAGCCATCATTGGGAGCTGTCGCTGGGACCACGGATTCACTACCATTGGGGGCCACCGTGGGTAGCCGGACCCGATCGTCCATGGTCAAATGAGGGAGAGAGAAAGCAGGGAGCAGATCCCCTATTTTTCTATAATTAAACTTGAATTTTTCTACCGCTTGTTGCTATCACTGGTCACCAGACCCAACTGGCCGTTGCCGCCATTGCCTTCTCCTCTAGCCATGACTACTGCCGGCAGGGAGGAGGACCTCCCTTGCCTTAGGAACGAGTGGACAAAGAGTCCCCTATTTCATTAAGAAAAGAGAGGACATGGTCCTCTGTTTTACCATAGAAGAAGAAGAAGAAAAAAAGAAAAAGAAAGAAAAAGAAAAGAAAAGAAAAAAAATTAAAAAGAGAAAGAGGGAGGGAGAGAGAAAGAAAGAGAGATGGTTTTTATTGAGTGAATTAAGCTTTTTTGATTGGACTCAATTTGATTAGGTCTTGCTACTACAAAAAGAGCCAACAACAGCGTAGACTATGGCAGCGATTTTCGAAACCGCTGCAATAAAGTATACGACAGCGGTTACAAGAAATCACTATCATAGGACCGACCTATAGCAGCAATTATAAAGAACTGCCGCCATATGATCTATGACAGTGGTTAGAAAAATCACTGCAATAGCTCCCACCTATGGTAGCAGTTTTTTGTAACCGCTACTATAAGTCGATCATTGGTGGCGGTTATTTGTAACTATATATATATTTTTTATTTTTTTTTAAATATTATATAATTTAAAAATTTAATGTTCATATTCATCATTTATTATTTAAATAATTATCATTAGAGTATCATTGCAAAAGATCACCTCGATCCGATGGTTCTAGCTTTATCAATCAGAAAAATTTGATTTCAACGATCACGAATGACGATGCAATGATCTGATAGATAGAGACCTCCAATCAAAAACTTGCAACGATGATCTTGGTTATGTTTGTAGTGTACTATCAAAATTTTACTTCAATCAGATATCGTTATCTTGGTCAATTTAGTATAGGTTAATTTCGACCGTTAAATGATAAACGAGTGATCAAAGGACTAGATAGTATCCGATTATAAGATAATTCTTTTATAAATGATCTTAACTATTACTTTAATTATTTTTTATAGTAGTAATTATAAAATTCAACTCGTGAAACTAAAAATGATCTAAAACTATACGTCGCCTGATAACAATTCTTAAACTTCATTGGTTGTTATGCTCGTACTTTTGCAATATCTATTTAACATGAATAGTTCATATAAAAATAATTTAAATTTTACTATCATCATTATATAAAATGATTAAAATTATAGCAAAAATTATTTAACTAAAAAATTATCTCGTAATCGAACGCTATTTAGCCCTTTGATCATTTGTTTCTAATTTAACGGTCGAAATTATTTCATACTAAATTGATCATAATAACGATATCTGATTGAAGAAAAACTTTAATAGTATGCTACAAATATCATCGAAATCATCATTGCAGATTTTTAGATCGATCGAAGATCTTCATCTATCAGATCATTGCATCGTCATTCATGATCGTTGAAATTAAATTTTTTTGATCGATGAAGCTAGGGCCATCGGATCGAGGTGATCTTTTGTGACGGTACTCTAATGATAATTATTTAGATAATGAATGATAAAGATGAGTATTAAATTTTAAAATTATATAATATTTAAAAAAAAATTTAAAAAAAATTATTTTCAACCTACGACAGCGGTTACTGAAAATCGCTGTTATAGATCTATGGCAGCGATTAGAAAATCACTGCCATAGATCTATTGCAGCGATTTTCAGTAACCGCTGCCATAGGTCTATTGCAGTGGTTCGAAAATCGCTGCCGTAGGTTAGGTAAAAAATTCTTAAATTTTTTTTTCTTTTGTGCGGCAGCGGTTCGAAAATCGCTATCATGGGTTAGGTAAAAAATCTCCAAATTTTTCTTTTCTTTCGTGCGCGATCTCTCTCTCCCCTCCTCTCCATCGTCGGTGAGACTCCACCCATGTCCACCCCCCTCCCGCTCGTCTCCCCTACGCTGGCCCCTTCCCAGTGGTCTTCGCCCACCCCCCTCCCGCTCGTCCCTCCTGCACCGGCCCCTTCCCGACGGTCTTTGCCTACCCCCCTCCTGCTCGTCCCCCCTACACTGGCGCCTCCCCGACGGTCTTCCCATCCTCGACCATCGCCGTCGCCCCATGCCCTCCCCATCCCCGACCACCGCCCGCCCATCCCCGACCACCGCCCCCTGCCCTTCTTATCCCCGATCGCCGCCACCCGCTCCTACCCTCCCCATCCCCGACCACCACCGCCCCTACCCTCTCCATCCCCAATCGCCCACCCCCTGCCCTCCCCATCCCTTGGCCTCCTCATCATGGCGCCCTCCAGGCCCCCTCCTTCTCTCTCTCTCTTCTTTCTCTTTCTCTTTCTATCTCACTATCTTGCTCTTATTTCGCAGGTTATCTCTAGCGTCATCACCGATAACCCTCAGAGCTTTCGGTGTGATCCCCTCTCTGTAGTCGCAGGTATAATTTTTATTTTAATTTCATAGTATTATTTATTAATCACTGGACTAAACCTATTAATGGATCGGGTTCGGGTCGAAACCTGGATATTTAGATCCGGATCCGATTTTAATTACTGGTACCAGACCCAAATTCGAATACCTAATGGGTTCGTACTTAAAGAACCAGACCCGAACCCTAACAGATCCTAGGTATCCAGACCCGATGTCAGGACCCAAAACTAAGAAAGGGAGAGAGAGAGAGGGAGGGAGGGGATCGGCCTCGCTGCTGTCGCTAGCAAGGGAGACCGAGAGAGAGAGAGAGTGCCGTGCCGTGCTGGTAGGCCATGCCGTGCCTTGGACCGTGCCGTATCGGTAGACTGTGCCATGCCATGCCGTACCATGCCATGTCGGTAGTACGTGCCTTGGGCCATATCGTGGGCCATGTCGATCGCTAAGAGAACCTCCAGCCGCTAAGAGAACACCCATCTTATTACTTTTATTTATTGCATTGCATAGCAATAGATCCGTCAATTGATTAGTATACATAATCTTTAGCATTCGTATATTTATATGTAATTATGCGAATGGTACCTAGGTATATCTTTGATTATTGTTCAACATATTATATTGATTAATATTCATTAACATTACAGATCATGATAGCATCGAAATGCCATCTAGCTTTCACTCCTGCCTCTCGGTGGGTTACACGAAATTCAGCATCTGAGGAGCAGTCGGAGCATACTCCATTCACCTCCGCATTAACTGCTCAAGGACCTCCACCATCGGCATCTACTCCACCAACGGCATCTACTCCATCGGCATCTGAGCCTTCACTATCATCCACATCTTCGATACATGCTACTCCACCGACATCTGAGTATACATTTTTATTATATTATATATTTATTTATTATATAATATTTGTATACTTATATATTTGCATAACGTATTTTTATTGTAGGTGTATCATCCAGTCGGATATTTTACGATCCCAGACGTATGGTGTATGTGTGGAACCGTCAGCATCAGATGATGGTATAGTATGATGCGAAGGAAGGCCAGCAGGGGAGACCGCACGGGAGATGCATTCCTTTTTTGGAGTGATTGTGAGGCGGTCAGACATTACTCCCGTAGAACCCAGAGACTAGCGATTGATGGATGATACTGTTAGGGATCGGATGTGGGAGGAGATATGGGTAAGTGCATCTTAATTATATTTATGTATTTTACATGTTTACACTATGTTTGATTAGAATAATTTTATAACTGATTTTTGATAACTTTGTGCAGAGGAGGTATGACTTTTTTAATCACAAGAGGGCTCAAGATGTCCGACTGAAGAAGATCAAAAAGTTATACTAGGGCTACAAGGTCAAGCTCCATAGAGGATGGCTCGTGTATCGATGAGACACTCCAAAGAAGCTTGTTCCTTGGATACAGGACTGTTCTCCGAGTCAGTGGAAGAGAATGGTTATATATTGAAGGAGCCAAGAGTTTGAGATAAAATTATTAACTTTTAAATTTTTTAATATACTTAAAATGATATTTAAATATTTTTTAAATATTTATTATTTATTTAAATATTTGTTAGGCTGCCTTCCATCAGAATCGGGAGAATTGGGTAGCCCAGGAGTATACGCACACTTTCGACCGTGAGTCTATAGCCAGTCGTATGCATAGAGAGATAATAAATTTTAAATCTTACTAAATAAATTAAATTGATATTTTTCTCATATTTTTAATAAACTGATCCATTGTTATAGCTGATGATAGATGGAGTGATACCCAGCCATAGTGAGATCTTCCGATCCAGCCGTACGGACAAGAAGAGCAGGTCGATGAATACCGTGATTGAAAGGATTTTTGTAGGTATTAAATATATTAGTATGTATGATTAGTATTATAGCATTTCTTATAAAATTTTATTTATATTTATAATTACAGGATCAGTTAGATACGCTCGCAAATGAGGGCCTGGATACCTCTGGCCCCCATGACCATCTGTCTCAAGTCTTGGAGCCTGAGCACTCTAGGAGGATCCGATGTAGGTCCGGACATGCATCGATCAGCTATTGGTCTGAGGCGAACGTCTCTTCACAGGCTTTCGATATCGTCAGTCAGAAGGAGCTTGAGGCGGCATTGGCACGGATAGATCATACTGCAATGCGGACAGATCGGGCTAAGGAGCGCACATCTCATCTAGAGGGCATTATGAGAGGCATGGTGTCAACGCTCAGCATACATTTTGGAGGTGCCTTCACGAACTTTGAGGATATATTGACGTGCATTCCAGCTCAGCTCCAGCTCCAGCTCGTGCTTCATCTCCTGAGGACGACGACGATGTAGATTTAGGAGACTTTTGATGTATTTTTTTTAAAAAATATTATAATAAATTTTATTCGATAATAAAATTTTAGCATTTCAAAAATATTTTTATGTTTATAATATTTTTTTATGTTATATATCTCTGCATTTATTAGATAAAATATATAAAAAATTAAAAATTTTATATTTTTTTAATTATTCAGAAGCTACGACAGTGGTTTTACAATCACTGTCATAGACGTGCCAACCATTGTCGTAGCAATTTATCAATCGCTGCATTAGACCTATAACAGTGGTTACATAACCGCTTTCATAGACAAGCCTATGGCAGCGATTTCATAACCGCTGCCATAGACTAGTCTATCACAGTGGTTTTATAACCGCTGCCATAAACAAGCCTATGGCAGCGATTTAGAAACTGCTACAATAGGCACTCTATGGCAGCAGTTTTCATAACCACTATAACAATCGCTGTGATAAACCTATGGCGATGGCTGTAGTGGCAGCGGTTAGCTAACCACTGTTATAGCCTATAGCAATGATTTTTTGGGCTACGATAATGGTTACAAATCACTATCGTAATCTGATTTTGTAGTAGTGTCTAGGTCAATCCAAGTCACTTATATTCAATTTAGAAATTGATTCAAATCTAGATTTAAATCCTAACCTGGGCCGAACTAAATTAAAAGATTTTCTATTTATCCTAATTTCTCTAGAATTAAGGGTTAATAAATTTATTTGATGTGTTAAAGCTTTCAATAATGGGAGAACATTGGATCTAAAGATTAGATTGAGAGGGACATAGAATTTTGGATCTGATCGATGGATAATTTTTTTTTTTATCTCTAGATTTATTTATATATTTATCTATTTAAAAATTAAATTTTAGTATATAAAATATTTAAAAATTATTAAATTTTAAAATTATAAATTTATTTATGAAAAATATTTAAGAAAAAAATTGGATCATGCATGATGATACTATTACATATTATAATTTTGAAAGAGATGATTTTTCTTAAAATTACACTATCTCTAAAAAGAAAATTTTATTTGTCCATCGATGCATGAAATTTTGAATAGAAAAATATTTTTATTATTTTTTAAAAATATATAAAAATTAAGTTGATATTGTTATAAATATAAGTATTTCTATGGAAAAATTATTGTGACAAAACTATGAGAAAAACTTTCTAGTTAGACTATGATTTGGATCTAGCCAATGGGACTGATCATTGACTACATGTCAGAAACATGTTTCTCTTGAGTCTAGCCAGTCAGAGCTCATCGTTGGCAGAGTTAGTCCTTGTGGGTCTAGATAGTGAGGCTGATCACTGGTAGCATGCTGATGGTTTGGATATTTTTTGTTCAGGACTAATCTCTTTATCTTGTCATAGGATGAATCATGGCTGTATGAACTAGAGCTAATTTTTCTTTTGGATCTAACCAATGGAGTTGATCACTAGTAGCATGCTGACAATTTGGCTATTCTTCGTTCAAAACCAGTCACTCTCGAACCTTGTCATGGAGCTGATCATGGCCGTAGTCAACAAAAATTGAGAGAGAATTTTTTTTTTGATTTTACTGATGTGCATGGCATGTTTTTGAAAGAAAATTATTCTGATGTATATCATTGCTTAATTGATATATTTGAAAAAAAA
The DNA here is from genome assembly GCA_006176705.1 of Cocos nucifera. Taxonomy (NCBI): domain Eukaryota; kingdom Viridiplantae; phylum Streptophyta; class Magnoliopsida; order Arecales; family Arecaceae; genus Cocos; species Cocos nucifera. The sequence goes on along the minus strand of QRFJ01000100.1, from coordinate 1,702,989 downwards.
ATTTATGCTTGATCCCTCAGAGATGATTAGTAACTTACTAAATTCGTAAAGCTCACTCATCTTTTCTATTTTTTTCAGATCTAGAAGAGCATGTTGGGTTTGAGACTGAGCAATGAGCAGTGAGGAGGCCTTGCATATTCTTTAGGCTCTTACCCTTAGGAGTTTGTGGCATCACATGCCGATCCGAGTGCTAGATTTGGTATGTGACAGAGTGGTATCAGAGCTTAGATTTATTTATTTGAGACTGTGATATAAATGATTAGGATATGATAGAGTGAGCTTAGGTTTAAGATTACTAGGGACTGTGGCATAACTAATATCAAAGTTTAAGGATTATGATTGCTCGAAATCGCACTTGAACTTAAGGTTATGACCTCTAGAGATTGTGACTTAAAGGATATTTGAGCATAAGATTATGATGTGATAGAGATAATTCATAAGGTTAGGATCTCGATGAATAATTTATATCTTGAGTTATATTTTAAGAAATTAACAAATTTATGATCTAATTAGTTTTGAAGAAATTTAGCAAATCCAAGATATTTGGTGGATTAAATCAGAGCGCGCAGCGAAAGCATGATGGTTTAAGCGAAGGCATTATGGTAAAAGATTTGAGTTTCTTTTCTTAATAAATGAGGCTATTTAGGAGCTTAAGGATAAAATAAGAGTTTTGTAGTCTTGAGATTTTGGTTTTGCAGAATGCTAATTTTGAGGATAAAATTATTTTAAAAAAGAAAGAATGTAATAAACTAGCTCGGATGTGAAGGGCCCAATAACTACCCAATCCTCGCGTTTCACATGCGGAAGAGAGGAGGAAGATGACTCCTCATCAGAGTGATCTACTTCCCTCTCGATTCCGATGAAATCGAGGCCACAAGAGTTTGATTAAACATAAAAAAGCTCTCTATTAAAGCTCTTTTCCCTTCCCCTAAGTCTTCACCATGGATTGATTGGAAGATCACCAAGATTTTTGAGGTAGGTCTCCATGGGTTGCCATGGAGGAACAAAAGTCGCTGGAAACCCTTTTCCAGCCATCGGAGCAAGATAATATGCTCTTTCTCTCCTTCTTCCTTCTTTATTTCACATCGTCAACGTATATTTAAAGCTGGAAAGCCATCGATTTGGTTCAAAAACATGACAGACCCTATTTCTTTCCTTTTTTCTTCATGCCACCGGCAACCGCCATTATTGGGGGCTATTGTCGGGGCCATGGATTTGCCACCATCGGAGGCTACCATGGGTGGCCAGACCCGATTGTCCATGGTCATATGAGGGGGAGAGAAAATGGGGAGCAGATTCCTTATTTTTTTTGTAGCTTATCTTGGACTTTTCTACCGCTTATTATCATCATCGGTCACCAGATCCAGCCGGTTGTTGCCGCCATGGCCTTCTCCTCTAGTCATGGCTATTGTCGGCAGGGACGTGGACCTCCCTTGCCTCAAAAATGAGGGGATAAAGAGTCCCCTATTCTATTAAGAAAAGAGAGGACAAGGTCCTATGTTTTACTGTGAAAGAAGAGGAAGAAAAAAAGGAAAAGAAAGAAAAGAAAAGGAAAAAGAAATTTAAAAGAGAAAGAGAGGGGGGGGAGGAAGGGAGAGAGAGAGAGAGATGGTTTTTATTGGGTCAACTGAGCTTTTTTTTATTGGATTCAATTTGATTAGGTTTAGATCAATCCGAGTTACTTATATCTGATTTAAAAATTAATTTAAATTTAGATTTAAATCCTAACCTAGGCCAGACTAGATTAAAAGATTTTCTATTTATCCTAATTTTTTTGGGATCAAGGGTTAATAAATTTATTTAATATGTTAGAGCTTTTAATATTGAGAGAACACCGAATCTAGAGATTGGATTGAGAGGATCATAGAATTTTAGATTTGATCGATGGATAAGTTTTTTTTATTTATAAATTTATTTATATATATTTATCTATTTAAAAATTAGATTCTGGTATATAAAATATTTAGAAATTATTAAATTTTAAAATTATGAATTTATTTATGAAAAATATTTGAGAAAAAATTAGATCATGCATGATGAGACTATTACATGTTATAATTTTGAAAGAGATAAATTTTTTTTTAAAATTCCATGATTTCTAAAAAAAAATATTTATCCATCAATGTATGAGATTTTAAATAAAAATTATTTTTATTACTCTTTTAAAATATATAAAAATTAAGTTGATATTGTTATGAAAATAAGTACTTTTATGAAAAATGATTGTGACAAAAATATGAGAAAAATTCTCTAGTTAGATTATAATTTGGATCTAGCCAACGGAACTGATCATTGGCCACATGTCAAAAACATATTTCTCTTGGATCTAGCCAATCAGGACTGATCGCTAATAGAGTTAGTTCTTATGGACCTAGCCAGTGAGGCTGATCACTAGTAGCATGATGATGGTTCGGATGTTCTTCGTTCAGAACTAATCTCTTTGCCTTGTCACGAGATGAATCGTAGCTGCGTTAACTAGAGCTAGTTTTTCTTTTGGGCCTAGTTAGTGGGGTTGATCACTAATAGCACGTCGATGATTTAGATGTTTTTTGTTCAGGGACTAGTCTCTCTTGAGTCTTATCACGAGACTGATTATGACCGTAGTCAACTAAGACTGAGAGAAGATTTTTTTTTTATTTTACTGATGTGCATGGCATGTTTTTGAAAGAAAATTATCTTGATGTATATTATTGCTTAATTGATATATTTGCAAAAAAAATTTATGTTTGATTCCTTAGAGATAATTAGTAACTTACTAAGCCTATAAAGCTCACTCTTCTTTTCTATTTTTTTCAGATCCAGAAGAGTATATTAGGCTTGGGACTAAGCAATGAGTAGTAAGGAGGCCATACATATTCTTTAAGGTCTTGTCCTAAAGAGTATGTGGTATCACGTGCTGATCTGAGTACTAGATTCGGTGCATGATAGTTTTTTGATATGTATATGTCAAATTTCTTGATGCAAAGCTTTCATTTCTTACTATTTTTTTCCTATGTTGTTAAGGTTCTGCATGTCCTCTAGATATTCACACCTATAATTTAGGATTTAAGAGGTGTCTATTAATCTATCAATAGCATCATGATAACATTTGATCACAAAAAGCCCGTGATATATTTCAGTATATATTGGATACACAAGCTAATTAATAATATTATATTTTATATATAGATTTAAAGACATATTACTTTATGTTTTATAAATGCACAAATGTGTTAGATGTTTTTTTCTCTTGCAAGGGCATGGAGTTAGCTCAATTTGCAGTTAGAAATTCAATAAATTTGATTTGCGCTGTTGATATCCTTGGCACTAAGTTATTGTACAAATTCAAAGGACTTCCATTCCCTATGCTATTGAAAGGATGAGGTTAATTTTATATTAAGATATGTTTGGATATTTATACAGGATTAGATGGAAAATCCTCTAGGAACCAAACATGTTGACCCATCTATCTTGTATTTTTTAAGAACTCGCAAGTTTGATTTAAAGAAATTTTGCTACGGTGCTCTAAAGGATATCTTAGTCCTTTTACTATTTATCTATTTCTGACCATTAGATTAAATATGGACCACTCATATTTTAACCGATTGAAGTGCTAATATGCATAGTTGGTGCGATAAATATTTTAAATATTAAAATCATTTTAACATTGAAATTAATGGTAAGTTTCATAATTAAATTGAATTTTAATTTATTTTTTTTCAAAAGGCCTTCTCCATGGTCCACCAAAGACGGACGAGCCATGAACATCGGAGGGGGGTTGTGGGGAATCACGGGTAGAGGACCTATGGGCATACGAGGTAGAGGGGACCGAGGGCGAAGAAGCAAGGGGGTGAAGGAGCTACAGGTGGTGGGGGGTAGAACTAAGGGCGAAGGAGCTGCGGGCACCTAAGGGGGGGGGTTTGAGAAATTGTGGGCAATATATATGTGCACTGGGCAGGCAGCCCAAACCCACCAGGCTAGGATCCAAACAAATCGTGCCTAGCATGAACTATCTGATGAATAGGCTATGCTAAGCATGGCCATTTAGCTTGAACCCTGGCCTGACATGGCCCTAGGCCCGAGGTCTAGCGGGCCATGCCAGGCATGGCACGTGGCCCATCAGGACTGCAGGCTTGATGGATGGTCCTTTTTTTATTTTTTTTAAAAAAGAGCAATCCAAACTGGCTTTCAGGAGCCATGCTTGGCACAACCCACTAGACCACGATCTAGGGCCGTGCCATTTTATGTTTTTTTAATATTTTTTTGGATTGGATAACTACTAGTCTTTATTTTTTTACCATTTTAACCCTCCTCCCCCCACAGCCATCAAATGGCTAATTTTAGAAGTAATTTAGAAAAATAAAAATATTAGGATTTCTATAAATATCCCTCTCCTTCTTCATTTTTACCATACCAAATCAATTCTATTCTCCTTCTCTACTACTACTCATTCTTTTCTTCTAGCAATATTTAGTAAGTATTCAATATTTAATAATTAGCAAGTATTTAAGTGCTACATAAGAGGAGGATTAGTCCATCTATTGGAGCTTTGAAGGTCCTTATTGACGTCCTGAGGAGCACAAGAGGAAGCTCATAAATTTTCACCTACTTCTACTCAATTTCTTCATTTGATGAATTTTTATTATTAGCATAACTGATATTTAAATATTGTATCTTTTGATGAGAGTCATTTTAACATTCTTTTAATTTCTGAGGGAGAAGAAACTACTATTCTTACTCCCTCTGAAATTAACATCGAAGGTCAAGACTCTGCCTCTTCTTCACATAAAAGAACTGTATAGAATGATTTTAAAATAATCATGATAGATAAACTTTTAAAAGTAAAATATAAAAAATATATCAAATTATATAATTATACTAGTAGTGGGGGAATTGACTATTTAAAAAAATATCAAGAGAGCAATATTATGAGTGATGCTCATCTTCAAAGCATCCTTAATACACAAAAAGATAATCTTGTAGGTAATTTTGCATATAATCATGAAAATCTAAATAAATCACTGATAAAATAAATAGTTAATGATAAATTATCTTTTAGCTTATGTGATTTTTTTTAATTTTAAAATTATTTTTAATTAGTCCTATAACCTACTTACAAAAGAACTAGAAGATATATATTTAGAAGAGTAGCCATAACTAAGTTTTTAGCAATAAAATAAAATTTAATTGAAACTCTTTCTATCCTAAATTCAAAAGTATCATTATCTTCTGATATTTGAATAGCATATATTGGTAGTTATTATTTTATTGCTGTTACTACTTATTATATTGATAATGATTGACTACTAAATATATATATTCTTGCTTTTCATACTTTTTATTTTTTATATTATGGATAGCAAATTTCTAATACTATTATCAAACTACATGTTCATATGATATTAATAATAAAATTATATCTATTACTTTTGATAATATATCTAATAATAATTATACTATTAAATTATTCAAAGACTCATTGCATTCCATTTTAAATAAAAATTTGTTACATATTAGATATGCATGTCATATTTTAAATTTCTCTATTCAATCTAGCATGGGTATGGCTCAAGATGTTATTGTAAAAATTAAAAATATAGTTTTTTTATTCATGCTTCAAGAACAAGACTTAAAAATTTAAGCAAATATATATAGACCATGATAAATATTTTAAAAAATTTAAACTTGATGTAGTTACTCATTATAATTCAACATATACTATGATACATGATGCATATGCATATAAAAATTTATTAAATATATATATTAATAATCATGGATTAGATTTTACATTAATTGAAAATGATTAGAACAAAGATAAAATTTTTTAAAAAAATTTGGTTAATTTTTATAATGCCACTGAAATTCTTTCTAGTTTTTATTATTCAACCTTTTGTTCATTTTTACAGCAAGCATATTTTATTAGTCAAAAATTTGCATAACATAAATATGATAATATTTTAGCATCTATTATTTATGAAATAAAATGAGTATTGGGACAGAATATGTTCTATGCATAACTTAGCTGTTGTATTTGATCTACATGTTAAATTAAGTGGTGTGCTAATTTTATTTAATGCATATTACGAAAATATGAATCAAGATCCTAAACCCGCTAAAGCTAAGGTAAACCAACTTTTTTATGATATTTATGCTTTATATGATAAAAATATTCGTAGATTTAATGCTTCTCGTTCACAAACCTCCGCCTTTTCTTTTAGTACTTATTGTTCACATCTATTTTCTCATTTATTTCATATAAAAGACATACACATGCTTCTTTAAGTTTATCTACATCTTTATCTTTAAGTAGTGAATTTGAATTTTATTTACAAAATGATCTTCAATCTGTAGAAAAGTATTAAAAATCAATATTCTATAATGTCCATCATTGCATGTGATATCTTAACCGTGCCGATGTATATAGTAGCATTGGAATCTACTTTTGATGCAGGTCGACGTGTTATGGATGAAAAGAGGAATAGGATGATCTATGAAATAATTGAAATGCTGCTCTATTTCAAAGAATAATTGGATGCCGAGACGAAACTTCAAAATAAAGATGGATATGATATAATATCCGATGACGATGATGATACAAACACTACCGACATACGATGATCAGTAAGATTTTTAATTATTAGTTTCTTATATTTGTAACTTTTTAATTTTTATCTTTTAATTATTGAGATGAGTTATCTCTATTTCTTCTCTCTTCTTCATCGTATTCTGGAGGTCAAACCTAGCTCCCCTCCCTTTCTTATACCATTTTGATTGTTATTAATAAATCGGTAGGGGTCTATGCCAAACTAGGGATGGCAATGGGTTGGGTATGGATCGGGTCAGCCCATATCTATACCCATCTTGCAAATAAAAATTTTATATCCATACCCATCCCATACCCGCTTTGGATCGGGTCAAGTAGAGATGTGAATCGAATCGGATCGAGTATATAAGAGGGATTAATCGGGTCAGATTGGGTTGGCTACATATAAGCAACATAAAATCATCATAATTTTGAATGAAAAATATGTCTTAAAATTATATCGGATCGGGGTATACTATTATCCATACCCATTCCAAATCCATTTTGGATATTTTTTTTAGAACCCATACCTGCCCGTAGTTCCAATCGGGTAGGATGGAGTCGGATACCCAGCAGCTCAGATAAAATTACCTCTCCTATGCCAAACTCCCAATCATTACAAAGTAGTTTTTTTTATTATTAAAAAATTCAACATCTATATTTAATTTTGTTTCTTAACTCTTTTATAATTTATAAAAAAATCATATTTTTAAAATTTAAAAAAAAAAAAGATCGGGCCAACATGCAGACCGTACCATGCTTGCACTGTGCCTAGCATGGGTCGTGCCATGCCTGGCTCATGTGCCGTACCGTGCCTGGCCCGCAAGCCATGCCGGGTCTAGGCTGCAGCTGCCAACCCTCACCCCAGCCTGGCCCCTTTTAATGGGCCATGCTTAGCGCAGCCCGATTTGTGCTGGGTCGGGCTGTATAATAGGCGGCTCGACCCATTGCCCATGTATAACGGGCAAAAGACCGACAGAGGCGGGGGGGACCAAGGGCAAAGGAGCATCGAGTGGGCAGGGGCATGGAGAAGCTGCAGGTGGTGGAAGGGGAGCATGGAGAAGCCACTGGTAGAGAGAGATGGAGGAACCGTAGGTGGGGGGAGTAGGAGGTTGCATGGAGAAAAGCTGTGGGTAGAGGAAGGCAAAGCTACTGGAGGATGAAAAGAAAGAAGAAAAATAATAATAATAATAAAAATATATTATTTTTTAAAAAAATAATAAAATATATAAAATATGATAATGTATAATATTTTAAATATTTTTTATAATAAAATATTATAAAGGAGCACCATGGTAAGAAGAAAAAATAGATCTATGGGGATTTTTTTTCTTCTTCTATAATTTGATTTGGTGCTGGATTTATAAATCTGTCTTGCATTTAATTCCAAGTGAAGGCCAAGTTTTACATAATGAAAATTGTTGGGGATAAACCCCGCTCCTGCCGAAGTCTAGTTCGATGCTCAGCCTAATGCAATCAGTAGCCATGGAAGAGCTTCAGCAGACGGGTTTTAGCCGAACCCTTACAGCCAGCCGAACTTCTCAGTGACCGAGCTCCTTCGGACTTCCAACATCCGGACCAAATTCCTTCAGCCAGTCGAACTACTTAGCAGTCGGGCTCCTTAGACTCCCAACAGCCGGGCTTTAGCTGAACTGCTTAGTGGCTGAGCTCCTCGAACTTCCAGCGATCGAGCTCCTTCGAACCCGTTCAGCCGGCCAAACTGCTTAGCGGCCGAGCTCCTTAAACTCCAAGCGGTCGGGCTTTAATGAAATTCTCCAACGCCCGAACTCCTCAGCGGTCGTCCCTCGGTCGAACTCCTCAAGCAGCCATCCCTTCAGCCAACCGAGCTCCTTCTGAGCTTTTTCTTCAACCGAACTCTCCTACAAGTCCAAACTCCTCTGGACGAACTAACGCCATTAGTCTGCAACAGGCAATAAGATCGGACGATATGACCGCCACTACTGGCGGCACCACTCCCTCCGTAACCAGCCCCATGCGGCCCATGACCTACCAGTATGGCTGTCACTATCCATCTGACGATGCCTTCCTCTTCATACCGAACTCCATACGGCCCCAACGGCTTTCTACCAGGCGGTATGGCCATCACTATCAATTAAACTCCGCCTATAAAGGACCCTCCAGATACGCTAATCTCGAATCTCTGATCTCTAAGCTCTCCTCTTCTTCTCCAAGCTTCGGAACTCATTTTCGAGCACTCCATTTCTGTTGGCCAGAGCTGACTTGATCGTCGAAGGATCCTGCCGGAGCCATCCCCCCACCGACTCCGGACGGAACTTTATTTTGCAGGTCTCCGACGGTAACCTCATCGGCCTCCACTCCAGCGGATTTCGATGACGACCAGTTTTTGCGTTAACAGATTGGCGCTAGAGGAAGGGCAACCCCAAACCTCCAAGGTTTTCTTATTCTTAAAGGAGTACTCGATGATGATTTTTCTCTTCCCTCTCCGGAGATCTTCCTTTTCTCTCCCGAAGAGAAAATGCCTCCCAGGAGAGCTTCGACTCGGTGATCGACGTCCTGCGCGCCAGGTCCACCTACTCCCATTACAGCCTCGACAGCCCAGGTTCCACACAAAGCCACCGCAGACGAGGAGCAGCTCAACCTGTCGATCGGGTTCGTGGCCCCATCGAGATGATGCTGGCCGTGCAACAACCTCTGGCGAAAACTTTATCAGCAAACCCGCCATGAGGACGCGAGGAACCGACCTTAAGGCAAAGCATTCGGGCATACCAATCATCCTAAGAAAGAAGAAACGGAGAGCAGAAGTTCTCCCACTGAAGCGGAACAAAGTTCGACGTGAGCGAGGGCGGAACGAAGTTCTCCCACAGCATGAAGTTCGGCACAAGTGAGACCAAACTCCACCTCGAAGCTCATCATCGAAATGAAGTTTGATGCAAGTGAGGCCAAACTCCACATCAAACCTCATCATCGGAATGAAGTTCGGTGCAAGCAAGGCCGAACTCCCCCCTTAAACCTCATCATTGGAATGAAGTTCGGCGCAAGTGAGGCCAAACTCCCGCTCGAGTACGTTACTAAGGAAGCTCCCTACAAAGATTTCACAGGAGGTGAGATGAAGTTCGGTCGCACTCACGACCGCTCCAGGGCAAGCAAGGCCAAACTCCCTCTCGAGTATGACTCTAAGGAAGCCCCGACAAAGGGGCATGAAGTTCTCCCTCGAGCTCACCACTGAGGAAGCCCCGACAGAATGCATGCAGCTCCGAGACGAAATTGAGGAGCTCATCAGAAAGGGGTGGCTGGGTAAATTTCTTCAACGCCAATATGAAGCAGGAGAAGATCGATCAAGGGCGCTGCCGTAATCAGAAACGACAAGGTCGGCCACCTCACGGCATCATCAACGTTACTCCGGAGAGGAGCTTGGTACATTGATTCGTCGTCTCCCAGTGACAAAGCCAAGAGCTTGCTCCAAATTGAGAAGGCCAGCATGAGATAGAGGAGGTCGTCCGGCCCGAGACTTACTACTGGAGAAAATGCGGAGGAACAACGCTACCACAACCTTGAAACACAGAATTTGGGGATGCGCTGTCAGTAACTTTCTTTCAATAAAATTCTTTTATTTCAATAATATTATTTCTAGATGCGAAAACTATGCAATGACAGGAAAGAAGCAGCCAATAATTGCCGCGTTAGGAACAGGAGGAGAACCTCATCCTAACGCGAGCAACAACTTCAGCTAGAGATAAGATCTCTTTCGAGCGACCATTGATAATCTCGACTAGAGATAAGATCTCTTCCAAGCGACTGTGGACAATCTCGGCTAGAGATAAGATCTCTTTCAAGCGACCGAGTCAACCTCAATTAGAGATAAGATCTCTTTCGAGCGACTGAGTCAACCGAAGGCCTCGTTCACAAAGGACGAGATGGGGGGAGAGGCCCTGACAATGGCCCTTATGTACCCCACGGCCCGTTAGAAATAGGAGAAGAACCTCATCCTAATGGAGCAACAACCTTGGCTAGAGATAAGATCTCTTCCGAGCGATCGTTGACAACCTCGACTAGAGATAAGATCTCTTTCGAGCGACCGTGGGCCTGTTAGGAATAGGAGGAGAACCTCGTCCTAACGCAAGCAACAACCTCGACTAGAGATAAGATCTCTTCCGAGCGACCGAGTCAACCTCGATCAGAGATAAGATCTCTTTCGAGCGACCGAGTTAACCTCGGCTAGAGATAAGATCTCTCTCGAGCGACAATGGGCCCGTTAGGAATAGGAGGAGAACCTCATCCTAACGCGAGCAACAACCTCGGCTAGAGACAAGATCTCTTTCGAGCGACCAAATGGAGGAGAACCTCGTCCTAACGCGAGCAACAACCTCAGCTAGAGATAAGATCTCTCCTGAGCGACCGAGTCAACCTCGGCTAAGAGATAAGATCTCTCCCGAGCGACCGTGGGCCCGTTAGGAACAGGAGAAGAACTTCGTCCTAACACAAGCAACAACCCTCAGCTAGAGATAAGATCTCTTTCGAGCGACTGAATCAACCTCGGCTAGAGATAAGATCTCTTCCGAGCAATCGAGTCAACCTCGGTCAGAGATAAGATCTCTCTCGAGCGACCGTTGACAACCTCGGCTAGAGATAAGATCTCTCCGAGCGACCGTGAGCCCATTAGGAACAGGAGGAGAATCTCGTCGTAATGCGAGCAACAATTCCGACTAGAGATAAGATCTCTCCCAAGCGACCGAATCAACCTCGGCTAGAGATAAGATCTCTTCCGAGCGACCGTGGGCCCGTTAAGAACAGAAGGAGAACCTCGTCCTAACACGAGCAACAACCTCAGCTAGAGATAAGATCTCTTCCGAGCGACCAAGTCAACCTCGGCTAGAGATAAGATCTCTCCCGAGCGACCGTGGGAGGGTCCTGTCGGAGCTCTCCTCTTCTTCTCCAAGCTCTGGAACTCATTTTCGAGCACTCCATTCCTGTTGGTCAGAGCTGACTTGATCGTCGGAGGGTCCTATCGGAGCCATCCCCCACCGACTTCGGACGAAATTTTATTTTGCAGGTCCCCGACGGTGACCTCATCGACCTTCACTCCAGCGAATTCCAACAATGACCAGTTTCTGCATCAACAGATTGGCGCTAGAGGAAGGGCAACCCCAAACCTTCGAGGTTTCCTTATTCTTAAAGGAGTGCTCGACGATGATTTTTCTTTTCCCTCTCCGGAGATCTCCCTTTTCTCTCTCGAAGAGAAAATGCCTACCAAGAGAGCTTCGACTCGACGATCGGCGTCCTGCGCGCCAGGTCCACCTACTCTCGTTGCGGCTCCGACAGCCCAGGTTCCACACGAAGCCACCGTAGACGTGGAGTAGTTCAACCTGCTGGTCGGGTTCGTGGCCCCGCCGAGATGATGCTGGCCGTGCAACAACCTTTGGTGGAAACTTTGTCAGCAAACCCGCCATGAGGATGCGAGGAACCGATCTTAAGAAAAAGTATTCGAGCATACCAATCATCCTAAGGAAGGAAAAATGGAGAGCAGAAGTTCTCCCACTGAAGTGGAACGAAGTTCGACGCGAGCGAGGGCGGAACGAAGTTCTCCCATGGAATTAAGTTCGGTGCAAGTGAGGCCGAACTCCACCTCAAAGCTCGTCATCGAAATGAAGTTCGGTGCAAGTGAGGCCGAACTCCACCTCAAACCTCATCATCGGAATGAAGTTCGGTGCAAGCAAGGCCGAACTCTCTTCTTAAACCTCATCATCGGAATGAAGCTCGGCGCAAGTGAGGCCGAACTCCCACTCGAGTACGTTACCGAGGAAGCTCCCTACAAAGATTTCATAAGAGATGAGATAAAGTTCGGCTGTGCTCACCACCGCCCCAGGGCAAGCGAGGCCGAACTCGGTCTCGAGTATGACTCCAAGTAAGCCCCGACAAAGGGGCATGAAGTTCTCCCTCGAGCTCACCACCAAGGAAGCTCCGATAGAATGCATGCAGCTCCGAGATGAAATTGAGGAGCTCGTCAGAAAGGGGTGGCTGGGTAAATTCCTTCGACGCCAGCCTGAAGCAGGAGAAGATCGGCCAAGGGTGCTGCCATAACCAGAAACGACAAGGTTGGCCGCCTCACGGCGTCATCAACATTACTCCGGAGAGGAGCTTGGTACATCGATTCATCGTCTCCCAGCGATAAAGCCAAGAGCTTGCTCCAAATTGAGAAGGCCAGCATGAGATAGAGGAGGTCGTCCGGTCCGAGACTTACTACCAAAGAAAATACGGAGGAACAACGCTACCACGATCCTCAAAAATAGAATTTGGGGATGCGCTGCCAGTAACTTTCTTTCAATAAAATTCTTTTCTTTCAATAATGTTATTTCTGGATGTGAAAACTATGCGATGATAGAAAAGAAGCAGCCAATAATTGCCGCATTAGGAACAGGAGGAGAATCTCGTCCTAACGCGAGCAACAACCTCGGCTAGAGATAAGATCTCTTTCGAACGACCATTGACAATCTCGGCTAGAGATAAGATCTCTTCCAAGCGACCGTGGACAATCTCAACTAAAGATAAGATCTCTCCCGAGCGATCGAGAGTCAACCTCGGCTAGAGATAAGATCTCTTTCGAGCGATCGAGTCAACCGAAGGCCTCGTTCATAAAGGATGAGATGGGGGAGAGGCCCTGACAACGGTCCTTATGTGCCCCCACGGCCCATTAGGAACAGGAGAAGAACCTCGTCCTAACGCGAGCAACAACCTCGGCTAGAGATAAGATCTCTCTCGAGCGACCGTTGATAACCTCAGCTAGAGATAAGATCTCTTTCGAGCGATCGAGTCAACCTCGGCTAGAGATAAGATCTCTTCGAGCGACTATGGGCCCGTTAGAAACAGGAGGAGAACCTCGTTCTAATGCGAGCAACAACCTCAACTAGAGATAAGATCTCTCCCGAGCGATCGAGTCAATCTCGGTTAGAGATAAGATCTCTTTCGAGCGATCGAGTCAACCTCGGCTAGAGATAAGATCTCTCCCGAGCGACCGTGGGCCCGTTAGGAATAGGAGGAGAACCTCATCCTAATGCGAGCAACAACCTCGGCTAGAGATAAGATCTCTCCCGAGCGATCGAGTGGAGGAGAACCTCATCCTAATGCAAGCAACAACCTCGGCTAGAGATAAGATCTCTTCCGAGCGATCGAGTCAACCTCGGCTAGAGATAAGATCTCTCCCGAGCGACCGTGGGTCCGTTAGGAACAGGAGGAGAACTTCGTCCTAATGCGAGCAACAACCTCGACTAGAGATAAAGATCTCTTTCGAGCGCGACCGAGTCAACCTCGGCTAGAGATAAGATCTCTCCCAAGCGACCGTTGACAACCTCGGTTAGAGATAAGATCTCTCCCGAGCGATCGTGGGCTCGTTAGGAACATGAGGAGAATCTCGTCCTAACGCGAGCAACAACCCCGACTAGAGATAAGATCTCTCCCGAGCGACCGAGTCAACCTTGGCTAGAGATAAGATCTCTCCCGAGCGACCGGGGGCTCGTTAGGAACAGGAGGAGAACGTCGTCCTAACATGAGCAACAACCTCGGCTAGAGATAAGATCTCTTCCGAACGACCGAGTCAACCTCGACTAGAGATAAAATCTCTTTCGAGCGACCGTGGGCCCGTTAGAACAAGAGGAGAACCTCGTCCTAATGCAAGCAACAACCTCGATTAAAGATAAGATCTCTTCCAAGCGACCGAGTCAACCTCGACCAGAGATCAGATCTCTTTCGAACGACCGTTGACAACCTCGACTAGAAATAAGATCTCTTCCGAGCAACCGAGTCAACCTCGGCTAGAGATAAGATCTCTCTCGAGCGATCGTGGGCCCATTAGAAACAGAAGGAGAACCTCGTCCTAATGCGAACAACAACCTCGGCTAGAGATAAGATCTCTCTCGAGCGACCGAGTCAACCTCGGTTAGAGATAAGATCTCTCCCGAACGATCGTAGGCCCATTAAGAATAGGAGGAGAACCTCGTCCTAACGCGAGCAACAACCTCGACTAGAGATAAGATCTCTCTCGAGCGATCGAGTCAACCTCGGCCAGAGATAAGATCTCTTCCGAGCGACCGTTGACAATCTCGGCTAGAGATAAGATCTCTCCTGAGTGACCGTGAGTCCGTTAGGAATAGGAGGAGAACCTCGTCCTAACGCGAGCAACAATCTTGGCTAGAGATAAGATCTCTCCCGAGTGACCGTGGGCCCGTTAGGAATAGGAGGAGAATCTCATCCTAACGCGAGCAACAATCTCGGCTAGAGTCAACCTCGGCTAGAGATAAGATCTCTCCCAAGCGATCGTGGACAACCTCCATGATAGATGAGATCTCCCCTGAGTGACCGAGCCAACCTCGGTTGGAGAGCTTTAACTTCGACCTCGGCTAGAGATAGGATCTCTTTCGAGCGCCCGTATTAACCTTAGCTGTTGGAGATAATATCGCCCCCGAAGAGCTCAACCTCCGACTTCGATCGCAGCGGACGAGGCCTACCTCAACCTTGGTTGGAGATGGGATCTACCTCGGGCTTCAACTTCAATATCAATTTTAGCTGGAGATGAGATCTCCCCCGAGCTTCGACCTAAACCAGCACGGAGCCCACAAGAAGACTTCGGCAGTCACCTTTCCTGCACTCCCTTCCTTCGAGTCTCGAACTCGGGAGTGGGGGGGTCAGTGTTGGGGATAAACCCCACTCCTACCGAAGTCTAGTTCGATTCTCAGTCTAATGCAATCAGTAGCCACGAAAGAGCTTCAGCAGACGGATCTTAGCCGAACCCTTACAATCGATTGAACTCCTCAGCGATCGAGCTCCTTTGGACTCCCAGCGTTCGGACCGAACCCCTTCAGTCGGCCGAACTACTTAGCGGCCGAGCTCCTTGGACTCCCAACAGCCGTGCTTTAGCCAAACTTCTTAGCAGCCGAGCTCCTCGAACTCCCAGCGGTCGAGCTCCTTCGAACCGAAACGTTCAGCCGATCGAACTGCTTAGCGGCCGAGCTCCTTGAACTCCAAGCGGTCGGGCTTTAACGAAATTTTTCAGCGCCCGAACTCCTCAGCGGTCGTCCCTCGGTCGAACTTCTCAAGCGGCCGTCCCTTCAGCCAGCCGAGCTCCTCCGAACTCCTCTGCGGTCAAGCTCCTTTCGAGCTTTTTCTACAACCGAACTCTCCTACAAGCCCAAACTCCTCTGGACGAACTGTCGCCATCAATCTGCAACAGATGACAAGACCAGACGATATGGCCGCCACTACTGACGGCACCACTCCTTTC
Organism: Cocos nucifera; assembly: GCA_006176705.1. Taxonomy (NCBI): domain Eukaryota; kingdom Viridiplantae; phylum Streptophyta; class Magnoliopsida; order Arecales; family Arecaceae; genus Cocos; species Cocos nucifera. The sequence goes on along the minus strand of QRFJ01000100.1, from coordinate 1,687,171 downwards.
GTAATCAGTCCCATGCGGCCCATGATCTGCCAGTATGGCTGTCACTATCCGCCTGACGATGCCTTCCTCTTCGTACCGAACTCCATGCGGCCCCAATGGCTCTCTATCAAGCGGTATGGCCGTCACCATCAATTAAGCTCCGCCTATAAAGGACCCTCCAGATATGCTAATCTCGAATCTCTAATCTCTAAGCTCTCCTCTTCTTCTCCAAGCTCCAGAACTCATTTTCGAGCACTTCATTTCTGTTGGTCAGAGCTGACTTGATCGTCGGAGGATCCTGTCGGAGCCACCCCCATCGGCTTCGGACGGAATTTTATTTTGCAGGTCTCCAGCGGCGATCTCATCGACCTTCACTTCAGCGGATTTCGACGACGATCAGTTTCTGCGTCAATAAAAATATATTCCTCGATGCCATTATCGTTGGGTTCACGTCTCACCGCAACCATTCCTAGGTTGAGAGCTTGGTTAAAACTCTAAACGGTGACGACGGCATAAATAAGCATGAGTGGCTTGTTAACTAAAGCTAGATGGAGTCAATTGAGGAGAGATTTGGGCGAAAATGCTACAAAGTTAACTTCAGGTCCTATCAGGGAATCTCAAGGATAAGGGATGTATTAATTAATTTACAGGCATATAAAAGAGGAGTCTCTACATGCAAATAACATATAAAAGAAGCAGTTTTATGCAAAAGCTCGAATTATTGCATGAAAAAGCCTCATATTTTACAACTTGATTCCACGAGAGGATCAAAACATCACCGTACAATTGCAATGTATTACGCATGCGTTGCATCCTGTCTGAGGTGGATTTAAGCAGCCCCACCACCATCCACAAAGCTCCCAGGGTTGATGGCTATGCTCTTAGTGCAATTGTCAGTCTTGTAGATGCCAACGAGTCGGTCATCAGCTAGTTCCAACGTGTTATTTCTCAGACTGCATGCAAAACAAAAGCATTAGTACCCAAAGCTGCATTGTTAGCAAGGGGCAAAATCTGCATCAAGAATATAAATCAACTATTGACGATAACAATGAAGCTAATACCAACGCACGAACATACATCACTCAGGAAAAAAAAAAAAAAAAAAAAAGGCATGAGCATACCTAATGATAATAAACTGTGCATCTCTTGTTCTCTCCTTAACATGGTGACCAACAATCGAAACATTTTTGAAGTCTGCAAGGCAGTGCTAAAAGCCAGCTCAAAAAGAAGAATGACGAGAACCAAATAGAAGTATGAATTGAGAGCACATACCCAGTGCAGCATCTATCTCATCCATAACATACAGTGGGGTCGGTTTGCAATGATGGAGAGCAAATACAAGAGCTAACGAGCTAAGCGTCTGCAAGCATTAGTTTTGGTCAAACAACTACTGATGAACAATACAGAGTACGGACAGTATGAACAACTACACGACCAGACTAGAAGGAAAAAAAGGTTACCCCATATCCGGGAGAAAATCACTAATAACAACACTAGCATAATGCACCGTACTCCATGATTCAATTTAACCAAGTTCTATGTCAAATATAAAATATGATCCTATGGCATCGTTTTAAGAAATACATAAATCAGAATCACCTGACTATAATAATGATTAAGAATTCTTACTACAGGGATTTTACTGTTGACATGTGACTAAAAGTTTCATAAACTAGTGGCAAAGCATCTTTTTACTACAGGTATAATTACCCACTATATGCATAGAGGGGTATATATTACATGTAACATCTGAATATAAATTGTTAGTTTGAAGTCTCCGATGCAATTTAATGTCATTTTTGTGTAGGATTCTTTGGAGCCTAGGCCCTATTTGGAATTGCTATTGGCATTGGAGCTTTCGGAAGTAGAGTTTTTACAAAAAAAATTATTTACTGTTCAGTAACTATATTCATAACATACTAACTTTAACATATACTTGGTTACTAAAATAAGAAAATAATTTAATATGATAAAATAATAATAAAAGACATTACATAACATTATATAGTAAAATATAATATAATATAATGAATTATAATATAATCTAATAATAAATTATAATATAACAGATTATATTATATTATGATAATATAATAATAATATAATAAATTATTTTATATCTTTATAATATAATAATTCATAATGTAATAATATTATATTGTTATTACAATATAATCATATAATAGAATACAATATAATGTAATATAATCCCATATATTATCTTGTTATATTATTAATATAATATGATATGATATTCTACTATATCATTATTGAAATAATATAGTATTATAATTGTAATATTATGTTAGACTATACTTATAATATAATTATAAGAATATATTGTATTATAATTCTATATTATTGAAATAATATAATATATTATACTATTATAATGTAATAAGATAATATAACATAATATTAATTTATTATTATATTATACTATATTATATTATAATAATATAATCTAGTATGACATAAGATATAATTACGAGATTTGCTGGTGGATATTTTGGTCATCAAAAAAAAATATATTTAAATCAAAACAACTTTCTAATATTGGCCAGAAAGCACTTTTGGAGAGAAGCTCTAAAATGAAGCTTATCCCAAAAGTAGATTTTTCAGCTTTCTAGCAAAGCTAAAAGTGCTTCCAATTTTTTACCAAACACCGCTATACCATCTAAAAGTACTTTTAAAGGACTAGAAAGTACTTTTTGCCACTCCATCTAAACTTTTGACTCTACCGGTGTTTAGATAAAATAGAATTTACAAGCATTCAAAAGCCAATTTTTATTCCAATCTAAAAAATGAGGAACTTTAGTTAAAGACAATAAGTAAATTTTTATTCTTACAAAATTTGAATGTGCAATTTTATTCGACTTGGAGGGTGTTTCTTATTCATATGTCATATCTAACTTAAATCAAATTTTTTTTTTTTTAAAGAAAAGAAGAAGTTTAGACCTAACTTTAGAGTAGGCTTTTGAGAGAGTGGAGTTAAGCTCAAGACAAGGATTTTGTGATTTTATTTTGGTAATAAAATGTAAGTAACTTTCTCCATGGCTTTGAATTTAATACTTGATTAGTGTTATCAAGTCTTGTCACTTTCAACCTTACGCATTCATTTGAATTTCTAGACTATATCATTGATTCCAAAATCTATCATTTTCCTTCTAAATGACCTTTCCATATCTCTTAAACTTGAGTGTTATTTTGCATTGTAGAAGCTCATATCTTCTTTTATGCCACGATGGCAAGCATGAACTCCCTTCAAAATCTAACAACCATATCATGCTTGAAAGATATATGCGGATCTTTAGCTATGTGGTGTATTTGGTGTCATCCAGATTTTTCGTGGAATATGCGACCTCATTTTAATATTTCATGAGAACATATTTGGAAGCTTGGCCAAGCAATATATCTAGACCTCAAGGATCTATATGGCCTCATTTGGTTCTAATAAGGATACGTGTGGCCTCGAGGGCTGTGGTACCTGAACACTAGCATCCAGCTCCTAAATACATGTTAGGTATGTATCCAAATCAAGCGCATCTCTAATACTTGGATGCCTAATGTAAAATTATGGAAAACATCAGAGTTCTGTTGAAATTTAAAATATGTTTTGGAGATTCAGCCATTCATAGTATTTCATTGTTTGTTAGAGGATTGATTTCTGGTATTTTCATCACAATGATTCAATGACGGTCTAATTTTTAAAGGTCATTTGCTTTCAATTTAAGTTGCATACTTTGGGCCATGGAAGAAGTTTGCTTGCTGAATTATGTAACTCACTTCCATAAGAAAATTCTTTCGAAATGGTAAGGACTATTTTAGAGCTTTTCCATAGAAAGGACTCTACGTTTGGAAGTTGATCTGGATTTAGTGATTATGGAAGCGACATTGACATCATTATAGCTACCGTAGTTGCCTTTTTGCCATTTGAAGGTACGGTTTGATGTGACATAGGCAAGGCTCAAAGTTTTGCAGCTGAATTTTCCTTAAGAGTCGTAGTTTATGATACACTTTTATTTATGTTCAATTATATGGTTCTTTTCAAGGATGGCTCACCAGTAACATCACATTCAACTATGGGCCGGGCATGCCATCGAAACAAGACAGAATGAACACTTTGCACCATAGCTAAGGAGGTCATATACATACTAACTCTTGCAGTATTATCCAAGTGGCAATCTTGCATGGTGATCTTACAAATCCTTTTCAAGATCCAAGCAGAAAGTTCCGCTTGCTTGCATTTTTCCCTTCATCCTCCATACATAATCCTATGGAAAATTCTAATATCTCCATAACCCTTTCCCATCCCATATACACCATCTTGTACGAGACCAAAAACTTCCTTCCTAGCACTACAAAATAGAGACCATTCGGAAAAGTTTAAAAATGAATTCGGAAAATTCTAATACCAGTCCATATATTGCAGCATTTGGCAGGCTTGCAATCACCATAGGCAGAGGAGATGATGTCATAGAGGGGCATATAAAGGAACCATTCACATTACCACCATCTCTCATAAAAGGAGCTGGGGAGGGATGGAAGTATCTGAGAACCGAACAAGGCAAAGATGCTAATCTACCAACTTGATTTCTGATTCTATAACACAAATCATTTGATTTGGGAGAATTTTTAAACAACCCGCCTTTTATCACTACTCACGAGATGGAGCTATGGATTTTTTTTTTTCCTCTATTTTTTTCTATACTTTTTCCTCCTATCTATCATCGCTAAAATGCTCAGCTCTTCTCACTGTTTCAAGCTTACTCAAGCCAAGCTAGCCCTCAACATTTCTAGCTCAATTCAGCATCCAGCCAAACTTGAGCTAACACCAGCTAGCTCATGATTGGCTCATTTATACCCCTAACCAATTATAAGTACAATAAATGGACTTGACACATTTAATATATGCCCTTTGACCGATAAAACTGGTTTTTGTAAATCCGTTGCGTAGCCATTGGTACCATGCCGTCCTCTGCAAGGTGCCAGTATTGGCTCTGCATAGAATGTGCCAGTTGGATTGGGCTTGCAATTTAAGGAACCAACTTGGTTTTGCTATTTATGGGGTAGTCCTCACCCACAAATCTAATAAGAAATCAAGAAAGTCATCCTCGTCAGCCACCTAACATTATGAACAAAAATGTAAACAATTTGTAACTCACCGACTTATCCTGCTTGATCCATACTTTCTTTTAGTGTGTCCTCTAAAAAAGGAAGTTTTATTAAAATAGTTTCTTGCTTCTTTGCTCCCATCATTTTTTCCTACTATCATAACCTTAGTCTGAGCATCAAGGTCTCCTATATTGGCATCAAGGTCTGTTAACCAATGAAATAATTTTGACAGGTCGTTTTGTTTCATATGCATTTCTGCTGAAGCAGTTTGGAACTAGAAAAGAAATTTCAAAATAATAGGAAAAAAGAGAAATATTCATGCAACAGAATATTCATAAATCAAATATATGTGAACAAAACTCACCATCAATTGCACCAAGATCCCCTAATCGACCATAAATTCCTTCTATTTCCTTTGTCTCTTTAGCATGCAATATTGCTTTAAGAACAGGCCCCTGACTCCTTTCTGATTCCAGGATAGACATAAATTCTGTAACTTTCTGTCTAGCTGCTTGCTCAAGAGGAATAAGTAATTCTTGCTTCTTTATGCATTCCTATCAATTGTCCCATTTTTATCAATTATATTATACGGTAACTACACAGCAGGGGAAAGGTAAGATGGATTTATGATACAAATGTACACCTGTTCCAGTTTACGAGCTTCCGATGCTTCAAGCCTGTTTTTCTCTATCATAGTTTGGACCTCGGCAATATGTGTGTTCTTTTGTTTGATTTTGCCTACTATATCATCCATCTGTCGCTGAGCATCCTCAAATGCCGCTCGAGCTGCATCATGCTGAAGAAATGGAAATGATCAAACCAGCTCAAAGACGGTATGACTGGTGTACAAGTTCTAACTAGAGAGAATTTCACACATTGCATGATACATGACTAAGCCATGCAGATGGATAGAAGGAAAAGAAGGGCTAAGAAAAAAGGTCCTGCCATATGAAACAAAAAATAAATATGTACCAAAAAATTTCCCAAGATTTTACTTAGTATGTATAAGGAGATAGAGAATGTGAAAATGTTTTTAAAAAAGTAATCAGATTAGTCAATATGATTACAACAACTGTATGCTCCCAGTCTTGGTTTTTTTATAAATTTCATATACACTCTGTTGGGGATAAACCCCACTCCTGCCGAAGTCTAGTTCGATGCTCAGCCTAATGCAACCAATAGCCACGGAAGAGCTTCAGCGGACGGGTCTTGGATGAACTCTTACAGCCAGCCGAACTGCTCAGCGGCTGGGTCTTAGCCGAACCCTTCCGCCGGTCGAGCTCCTTCGGACTTCCGGTGGCCGAACTCCTCAGCAGTCATCCCTCGACCGAACTTCTCAGCGAACTCCTCGGCGGTCATCCCCCGATCAGACTTCTCACCGGCCGAGCTCCTACCGAACTCCCCAACGACCGAGCCTTAGCCGCGCACCTCCAGCCAGACGCCTACGAGAGCCAAACTCCTTCCGAGCTTCCTCTTCAGGAGTCCGAACTCCTCCGAAATGGACACACGACGAAGCCCTTCAATCCTTCATTCGGCCTCGAGCGGCTCAGTACCAAGACAGCTGCAGCCATCACCATTAATCTGCCGCAAGCAACAGCGACCCACCATCAGGCGGCGATGGCTGTCACCATCAACCCGCTGCAGATGGCGCCTTTCCCTGGGACTGACTCCGTCGGATCTCGAGCGGCCCACCAGCATGTGGCTATAGCTATCACCATCAAGCTCCGCCTATAAAAAAATCCTCCAGATACGCTAACTCTAATCTCTGATCTCTAAGCTCTAAGCTCTAAGCTCTCATCTTCTTCTCTAAGCTCTGCGGAACTCATTTTCAAGCACTCCATTCCTGTTGACCGGAGCTGACTTGATCGTCGGAGGGTCCTGCCGGAGCCACCCCCCACCGACTCTGGACGGAACTTCATTTTGCAGATCTCCGGCGGCAATCTTGTCCACCACCGCTCCAGCTGATTCCGACGACGATCAGATTCTACGTCAACAGATTGGCGCTAGAGGAAGGGCTCGAACCTCCGAGGTTTCCTTGTTCTTAAAGGAGTGCTCGACGATGATTTTTCTCTTCCCTCTCCGGAGATCTCTCTTTTCTCTCCCAAAAATGCCTCCTAGGAGAGCTTCGACTCGGCGGTCGGTGGCCTCCGCGCTCCGATCCCTTCCAAATCCGTCCGCTTCTGCTTCAGCCCCGGCAGCTCAGGTTCTACCTGTATCCACGGTAGATGCGGAGCAATTCAACTGGCTTGTCCAGCAGGTCCGCGGTCTCACCGAGGCAATGCAGGCCATGCAGCAGCCTCCGATGGCGACTCCACCAGAAAATCCGTCATTCGGATGTCAGAAATCGGCCCCAAGAAAGGGTACTCGGGCCGGTGTGCCCGCCGCCCCTTGAAAAGAAAAATAAAGAGTCGAGGATCCGTGTTCGGATCATGGTTCTCCTCTGGAGGAGATCTTTTTCGTTTGTAGCTGAAAGTCTCCCAAGATCTGCGACCAGGACGACGCCCTTGATCACAGACTGTAGGAGATGGACCGACAGATTGAAGAGCTCGGCCACATTGCCCCGGCTCATCATGCCGACGTCCGCGCCGATCCCCCTTTCTTCCTCTAGATTATGCAAGAGTCCATCCCATCGAACTTCAAGCTCCCTCAACTTGAAAGCTACGATGGGACCTTTGATCCGGTTGATCATTTGGAGGCCTTCTGGATCATGATGCTGCTCCACGGTGCTTCAGATGGCATGCTGTGCCAAGCCTTCCCATCTACCTTAAAGGAAGCAGCGAAAAACTGGTACTCCGTATTGAAGTCGAGTATGATCTTCTCTTTTGACTAGATGAGCAGTCAGTTCGCGGCCCACTTCATAAGCAGCCGACGTCCGTGCCGAGGTTCGGATTCCCTGATGAACGTCAAGCAGAAGCAAGAAAAATCCATCCGGACATACATCACCCAGTTTAACGCCGCGGCATTGGAGGTCCACGACTTGGATCAGTCTGTTGCGATGGCCGCACTCAAGAGCGGCCTTCAAAAAAATGACTTACTATTCTCCCTGAAAAAAAGTATCCTAGGGACTTCGCCAATCTGCTGGCTCGGGCCGAGAGATATGCCCGTGTGGAAGAAGCCTTCAAGTTAAAGGATGAAGAAACCTTAGGAAGCGGCTGACAGACGATGGAGGGCCGAACGAAGTTCGACCGCGCTCACGGACTCCCTCTGGGAGCAGACGGGCCCGAACTCCTCGAGCTCGCCACCAAGGAAGCCCCGATAGAGGGGCGCGAAGAAGCCCTCCTCCCAAAAGATTCCACGACTACGCCCCCCTCAACGCTCCTCGAATTCAGATCCTCACCGAAGTTAAGAATCAACTACCAAGACCAGAAGGGTTACGGTCTCCTCCGAACAAGTGAGATCGAAGCAAGTACTACCTCTATCATCGCAACCACGGCCACGACACTGAGGAATGCATTCAGCTCTGAGACAAAATTGAGGAGCTCATTAGAAAGAGACGGCTGGGTAAATTCCTTCGACGCCAGCATGAAGATCGGCCAAGGACGTTGTCGTAACAAGAAACGATGAGGTCGACCGCCTTATGGCGTCATCAACGTTATCCTAAAGAGGAGCTTGGTACATCGACGACTCGTCACCTCCCAGCGTCAAAGCCAAGAGAAGTATGCTCCAAAGTAAGGAGACTAGCATGAGGTAGAAAAGGTCGGCCGCATGAAGAAATGCGGAGGAACAACGCTACCACGATCCTGAAACATAGAATTCGGGAATGCGTTGCCAGTAACTTCCTTTCAATAAAGTTCTTTTCTTTCAATAATATACTGTTTCTAGGTGCAAAAATTATGTGATGATAGGAAAAGAAGCAGTTAATAGTCGCCGTCTTAGGAACAGGAGGAGAACCTCGTCCTAACATGGACAGGTCAAAGACCTTCAACCTCGGCCAGAGATAAGATCTCTTCCGAGCGACAATCTCGGCCAGTGATAGCCGAGGTAAGATCTCTTCCGAGAAGCAACCTCGGCCAGAGATAAGATCTCTCCCGAGCGACAACCTCGGCCAGAGATAAGATCTCTCCCGAGCGACAATCTCGGCTAGAGATAAGATCTCTCTCGAGAAGCAACCTCAATCAGAGATAAGATCTCTCTCGAGCGACAACCTCAACTAGAGATAAGATCTCTTCCGAGAAGCAACCTCGGTCAAAGATAAGATCTCTCCCAAGCGACAACCTCGGTCAGAGATAAGATCTCTCCCGAGCGACAACCTCGGCTAGAGATAAAATCTCTCCCGAGCGGCAATCTTGGCTAGAGATAAGATCTCTCTCTAGCGACAACCTCGGTCAGAGATAAGATCTCTCTCGAGAAGCAACCTCAATCAGAGATAAGATCTCTTCCGAGCGACAACCTCGGTCAGAGATAAGATCTCTTCCGAGTGACGACGAGCGACAACCTCGGTCAGAGATAAGATCTCTTCCAAGAAGCAACCTCGGTCAGAGATAAGATCCTCCTCGGCTAAGATAAGATCTCTCCCGAGAAGCAACCTCGGTCAGAGATAAGATCTCTCCCGAGTGACAACCTCGGCTAGAGATGAGATCTCTTCCGAGCGACAACTTCAACCAGAGATAAGATCTCTTTCGAGCGATAACCTCGGTCGAAAATAGGATCCTCCCGAGCCAACCTCGGCCAAAGATAAGATCTCTCCCGATCGACCATGCCAACCTCGGCCAGAGATGAGATCTCTCCCGATCGACCGAGTCAAACTCAGCCAGAGATCGGATCTCCTCCGAGTCAGCCTCAACTGTAGGAGACAATGTCTCCCCCGATGAGCTCAACCTCCGACCTCGATCGCAGGAAACGAGGCCTACCTCAACCTCGGTTGGAGATGGGATCTCCCCCGGACTTCAACTTTAATATTAACTTTAGCTGAAGATGAGATCTTCCCCGAGCTTCGACCTGAACCAGCACGCAGCCCATAAGAAGACTTCGACAGTCGCCTTTTCTGCACTCCATTTCTTCGAGTTTCGAATTCGAGAGTGGGGGGCTATTGTTGGGGATAAACCCCGCTCCTACCGAAGTCTAGTTCGATGCTCAGCCTAATGCAACCAGTAGCCACGAAAGAGCTTCAGCAGACGGATCTTGGATGAACTCTTACAGTCGGCTGAACTGCTCAGCGGTCGGATCTTAGCCGAACCCTTCCACCGGTCGAGCTCCTTCGGACTCCCAACGGCGGAACTCCTCAGCAGTCGTCCCTCGGTCGAACTTCTCAGCGAACTCCTCGACGGTCGTCCCCCGGTCGGACTTCTCACCGACCGAGCTCCTACCGAACTCCCCAGCGACCGAGCCTTAGCTGCGCACCTCCAGCCAGACGCCTACGGAAGCGGAACTCCTTCCGAGCTTCCTCTTTAGGAGTTCGAACTTCTTCGAAATGGGCACACGACGAAGCCCTTCAATCCTTCATTCGATCCCGAGCGGCTCAGTACCAAGACAGCTGCAGCCATCACCATCAGTCCACCGCAAGCGACAGCGACTCGCCATCAGGCGACGATGGCTGTCACCATCAACCCGCTGCAGACGGTGCCTTCCCCTGGGACTGACTCCATCGGACCTCGAACGGCCTACCAGCACGCGGCTACAGCTGTCACCATCAAGCTCCGTCTATAAAAAGGACCCTCCAGATATGCTAACTCTAATCTCTGATCTCTATGCTCTAAGCTCTCCTCTTCTTCTCTAAGCTCTACGGAACTCATTCCTGAGCACTCTATTCCTATTGACTGGAGCTGACTTGATCGTCGGAGGGTCCTGCCGGAGCCACCTCCCACCGGCTCCGGATGGAACTTCGTTTTGTAGGTCTCCGGTGGCAACCTCGTCCATCACTGCTCCAGCTGATTCCGGCGATGATCAGATTCTACGTCAACACACTCCATTACTCAAAATAAAGCTATACCCATCTTTTCTTTCAACAGCTCACTTTCAGCACATGCAACATCAAGTTTTCCTTCATGCCCAATCAGTTGGTTCTCCCAGGGTTCCAACTCCACACGAACCACCATGAGCTCAGAGCGATGCCTCTCAGTTTCATCTGCATCTCGAGAAAAGAAAATAAAGCAAAGAATACTCAATATAATAGTCACCAAGGAATTGATCAAAAAGATGGCTAAGAGCGATAAAGGGATTGATAGGTGTTTTGCCAAAAGGGTCACCTTTTGAGCTTTCTTTTAATTCTTCCAAGATTTTTTCTTCATCCATCAGGAGCTGTTGCACCTTTGGAATCTCTTGCTCAAGGTTTGGAATGAGATTCGAAGATTTCTCATACTCCTTTAGAAGCTCATCAATTTTAGATGTGTCTGTGATTAAAAGTGACTCAGGTGCATATCATTTCTTAGCTGGAATCTATAAGAAATACTAGTCATACCTTTTCAAGTTTGTTCTCTATTTCTTTGATTTTTTGCTTTAGGTGCTTTAAATCTTCTCGATATTTAACATCTTGCCTCTCAAACTCCTTGAATTGTTCTTTACAAGTCCTCATGTCAGTATCAAGCTCCTGAACATTTCATCAGGATAACTTGGATGATGTTGAAAAAAGTAGCAGAGCAAATGCTTTCAGGGGTTTGGAGTAATGACAGCATAGAAAACTCGCTTTTAAAAATTAGGAAGCCAGGAAAAATTGCATCAGGGTTTGCATTAAGCGGAGGAAAGAAAAAGGTTATCCCATCGTACAGCAAATACTTGGACTAGACAAAACAATAGGTTAGTTTTAAAAGCTCATCTATACACATAGTGGACCACGACAGATCCCGAGGGGAAAAACAATTATACCAGTGCACATGAGAATCCAGTAGAAAATGAGATTTAAACTGGACAGATTTGAGATTTGTGATTTGAAAAGCTGGTTATTGCGTAATATTATGGTGCATCTGATAATAAATTAGATAGCGTCCAACTGTAATAGCATGTATAATACAGTTAGAAATTCTTTACACATTTGTCAATGCTAATTAATATTATCAACTTGCTCTATTGCACATTATTTATTATACAACTGTCATGTGTTAATGAGATATCACTGTTGTTACAAGGCTTATCAATGTGCATCCTCTGCAATGTCTCAATTACTGAGTGGGAAAAGAAAAAGGAGAAAAGAGAAACCTCTCCATATAACTAACTATTTCCAAGCGCCTCACTCCTCTCTCTCACGCTCATACAGCTTTTCCGGGAAAAATAAAAAGAAATAGTTGTACTTTTCACAATCTAATGTGCAAACATTGCCCATCATTTTGCATCACCTTATTTAAGCTAGATGTTAAACACTGAAATAACCAAATGAAATCTTGCTGAAAAGAGGATTCGAATGTAGAATAATTCCTGTTTAAAAAAGATTGCAAAACAAACTATCACTTTCTGAAAATATCGATGTGTCATAACCTGCCACTGTAAGACATGCATTTTTTACATGTAATATATACAAAATAAAAATAATATACAGACTGACATCTAGTTAGGTTGACAATAAGTATCATGGGACAAAGCAAAACTACTTGCTTGGCATGACTAGCCCTGCGCTGTGTGTTTAGTGAGGCAAATGGACAGCATCAAACGTCTTCACAAGCAAATATACCTCGTCTTTTCATATATCTGTTGTACGCAACCTCTAGTTCCTTCCAGGTTGTAGAATTTTGTTGAATCTTCTCCCTGGGATATGAAGTAACATTTTTAGCTAGCATATTTTCTGTATTTACAAAGTATCAAGAAGCAGTGACATGATGACCTTTCATTAGTGAGATTTTCTTGCAAGCTGGATACATTCTCTCGCAACTGAACAATACGGGAGGTAGAATCATCACAGGCCAATTTAGTCGCCTTCTCTTGCCATTTCAGCAGGGTTAGTTCCTTCAACATATAGGCTTCTGCTTCATTCTTGACATTCTACAGAACAGCATGTACCGAAAATTAGTTCCTTTATTACTAACAGTGCAAGAAGACAAAGCATGTATTAACCAAATCATTCACCTCCAAGCCATCCCTTTCGTTCTCAGCTAACTTCACCATCTGCACCACTGCAGTACGTTTTTCATTGAGGAACTCAAGACTGCAAAGACCAAAATTTCATATAGCAATAATGTAAACAATCTTTGTAAGGGTAAAAGCAATCAGAACTGCAAGTGACATGGGCAGAATTATGTTTTCACACAACCATGGTAAAATTCCATAAAATATAGTAAAAAACATGCAATAAGCAAACAATTTTATATATGGATAAAAGTAAGAGGTGTAAAACAGGTATACCATGATCCTAAGCCAGCATGGAAGCCAGAATGTAGAAACTACCAGATCTAAGAAATTCAGCTCTCCGAACAACCCGAGCATATCTTCCCAAGAAGTACCAAGAACTGCTCTCACAAATCCTTTCTTTTGACCTGGCAACTCCCTGAATCCTATGGATTTTCTTCCCTTCCCAACCAGATGCCAAAATTGCATTTGGGATCATCTTCCAAAATATATTCCACTTCCTGCAAATTGAGTTGTCAGAGATGTGAAAGAAGAATTGTAAGAGAAAATTTTGTAAGTTCCAAGGGGCACCCATACTATGGAGCCCCTTTTCTGTTGTTAACACAAAAAAGGTATGAGATCTGAACTCGGATCTGACTAATAGAATATAGGAAAAGTCTAGAGTTTCTTGTAGGTATTTTGAAATTTTTTCAAAACTAGATCAGCGGAAGCAATAAATTAATCATATTAATTTATTAAAATATACAAATAAACTCTAGATCTAGAATCTAATGTCACGATCTATGCATGCTAATAAATCTGAAATTAAATATTAAATAAAGATAATGATGTTGATCATATTAACATCAAACCAAGACTAGATCTGATCTAGTGGAAGAAAGAGATCGAATCTCTTTTACCATTCGCAAGTCGGAAACTCCACTCGGATTTGAGGCTGAGGTCGTCGTTTTAAGCCGTACACACGTCCGATCTCTATAGGAAGTCCACACAAAGCCTCGATCGTTGATCCGAAGTCCAGCGACTAGAAATCAGCACGGTATGCTATTACTATACTGATCCTTCTTCGACGGTTGATAGCGAAACTCTTTTTTTGATCAACTTGGACCTTTCAAAGCACCAAAGAAGAGATAGGAGGATCTGAAAGAACTCCTTTTCTTCATCTTTTTCTCTCAAAAAGATTGTGGAAAAGAATCTAAGAGAAACCCTAGAGAAGACCTCTCTTCTCTTTTTCTTCTCTCACCTAGACACAATAACTTGTGTCTTTACAAAGCACCACGCCAAAAGCCCCTTTGCACCCAAGCTTTTCATACCCAAGCACTCTCTCTCATGTCTAAAATCTGTAAAAATTTTATGCCCTAACTCTCTTTAAATAGAGAGTTATAACAGAGTCCTTGTCTAGGTCAAAAACCTAGAAAGGCATGTCCAATTTGAGCAAAGATTGGGGCGCCCAACTCTTGGGCGCCCCCTCCTTATTTTTTAGCATGGAAATCCTGAAAGTTGCATACAAATGTCTCCTATTTCCCATGAAAAAATCATAAGAAAATCAGGTGGGTTGGCACCTCAAAGAGATAAGAAAAAGTGATGTGTCAAACTCTATCCAATAGAGTCTTAGGTCAAAACAACTTGTTTGTTTTGACCTATTCCACAACTAATTTGTTTGACCTATTCCACAACTAATTTCCTTCTAAAAAGATGGGATGCACAAAAAGGGCATGGAGGCTCTCTAGAAATAAAATTTCTCATGCAAATTCAAAGAAAATTGGCGTGGGGGGCATGGAAAGCAAGGTAGCACAAGATGGAAGAGTCCTAGTCACACTAGAACTTCAAGTTTTGACTTGGTTCAACTTATTATTTAAATCCAATTAAATCAAAACTTGTGCAATCCAATTAAGGCTTATCTTAGACTAACTAAGAGCCCAATTAAATCAAATTAAATCAAATTTAAATTCTAATCAAATTAGAAATTAGGTGCATACAAGTCTTAATTGAATAAAGACTTATTCTTCCTTACAATTGGCTTATCTAATAAACCAATTGGACTTGATCCAATCAAGCCCAAACCAAATTTAATTGAATCTTATACAATTAGACTCGATCTCAGTCCTTTGGCTCCACCAAATGAAGCCAATTAGCAATCTGATTGCTAATCAATCCTCCTACAATACTTGCATTAGATCAAACATCAATCGTATTGATTGTTCGGTCCTAAAACGATTCTCAATCATTGATCAACCATCTGATCAGATCAAAATCTCTAATGTGTGTGATCCCATAGGTTCAAACCTAAGCTGATAGCACAGGAACAAATTTTTGTATCAATTAAAGTGACCATCTAGCAATGATATCCGATGACTAGATAGGTCGAATGTATAAAGCAACACTCTTAGAACCCATGTGGATATGGTTTTCATATAATTCATCCCTTGACCTAAATGCTCATAAGATAACTCAGGGTTTAACTGTCAATCCTAATTAGGTCATCCACATTGTATTTCAAAATACCAAATCCATCTCATGGATTATCCTGATCAAGGTTTTGCTAAATTAAAATACAGCAATGCATTTTCTTCAAACTTTTGGAGTGGTCAATCCCATCTTAATCACTCATCGATTTCACAAGCACTTTACTGTGTCCAAAAATCTTCCGTTACTGAATTAGAAATTCAGATAGTTTGGCACTAAAGTACAATGAGTTGCTTGCAAGCCACCGTGGCGATCTCAGGTCTAAGGGACACTTATACCCATATCCCATCAAAGTAATTCTCGATAACAGAATGTTCCGAAGTTGGTCATATCCAGTGACGATGTATCTCTACATCTCATCTGTATGCCATACTAGTGTCTTCACACTTTTTATTTAAGAAAAAAATCAACCTATGTGGCACACGACCTGCACTCGATAAACGTTGTTGTCTTAGTTAACAACGTATCATTTGACCGTGAACAATTTAAGGACTAATCGATAAATTCTTTTTTTATCGAAACTAAATAGTCCTAAGGACTTCATCACAACATGGAGTTCATTAAAAGATGTAGACTTATAATGAAAAATGCTAGAATAAAATTTTATTTAATAATAAATTACTTATATTATAAAATAGCACAACCATCAATAGGCTGACAATTGACTTTGGGACACATTTTCCAACATAGAAGATAATTGCTTCACAAGCTATAGAAGGGAGGAGAAATTGGAAAAGAATAGAGAAGGTTTAGAATGGAGAAGGGAGAGGGCTACAGAGAGGATTAGAGCAAAAAGGTAGAGAGGCCTCCAGCCTATTTATTTCTCCAAGTACAACAGAGAAACTTCAATGACCTTCTAAAGCAAAAAGTAAATATAGAATAAATGCTAAAAATAAGTCCTAATGCACCTCCAAGAAAGGTTAAAAGCAAGGATGCAACCTATAAAAATTAAAAATGACCATTGGTGTGCCCCATAAAAATAGGAGCTCAACACTCTCACAATTGGTTCACGTTCATACAAAATTTTTACACCCTAAAATATCTCACTAATAAGCTCAATAGCGTAATCAGCATCATCCTTTGATGCCCACCAAACAATCATACAAGGGAATATGCCATATGACATGTACAACATATGCTAACTATATGCACATTCCTCCTCCTATAGGTGTATCTTTCCAAAAATTAGGACATTGAATGAAATGAAACTGGTTGGTTCGCAATTCTTGAATATGCTTCATGCAGGTCTTAGTATTAGCTCAGCTGGTTTCATGATTTCTCTCTGGCGTGTACAATTGATTCCTTTAGAAAAAGGTATTACCATGTATCATGTGTGTTCTTATAGATTAGAATTATAAGACTTGCTCTTCTCCAATTATCAAGCATCTTCACTGCTTTGGAATCTCACTAGTAACTTGATCAACCAGACCAGCCTAAATAATAGCATAATCCACCACACAACTGCTGGAATATCATATGTCCTAAGGCCCTTGCCCCCTCTACATTATTTCAATGATTCCGCTACTTCAATTATTTTAAACTCCAGATGTTTCTGTTGGTCCACTTGCTTCTTTTTTTGTATGTTCCACTTGAAAAAATTAATCATATTCTGATCTAATAATTTACAATATTATCTATTCCAACCATCTGTGTCTGAACTGTGAAATAAGTTTACCAAAACCAATTTCACCTCACTACAGCACTTGATATGATTTATATCCCCATCCTTCCAGTACATCAATAAGGTGGTTTATAGATGCACGTCTCTCCTCCCTTGTGACTAGTCTGCTTTATAGATCACCATGAGTCATCAATTTAAGCATTCTTCCTGATTATTTGACTTCTTATAAGGAGACATTGGATTGTCCAATGCAGTATGTTATGTTCAGTCCTCAATATTTCACAGTGAATGTAAACAATATTCTCAATCTAAATGAATTAACGTGGACATTGGAAATCACCGAATGCAAGAAAATGGAGACTAGAACACCTGGTCCACATGACATGTTATCACACAGCAGCTTTGCTCTTCAAGTTTTCTTCTTGAAAAATATATATTTTAGCACATGACCAACATTCCCATCAATGTTAGTTTTAAATAATTTATGTGCAGAGCAATGGTGGCATGACTATACACTACTACTTTGTACCAATCAAGCAATTTAAGAATCCACTGAAGTGGTTATAGCTTAACATTGAGTTTCTAACTTGCATGCATATGTAAACAAAGAATACATTGAAAAGTTGAAGAATGAAGAGGCGTGCAATGACAGATTTCTTCAAGGAAAGAAAACAAAATATCAACTAACTGTTTATAGGCTTCTTCTTCTACATATTGATTTGTTCCAATGATATCTCAAGATATTCTAAGAAGCCTTCATCATGAGGCCCTTGAGCCTTTGGTTTCATTAGTGAGATCTGCTCAACTTCACCCTGAGTAGCAATCATGCAGATGTCATTTGGTTAGGGGAAGAAAGAAAAAGTTACTTTCATTTAGTGAAATCCAATTGCACCAGCAGGAAATAAGATCATAAAGCAGTTTCACTTTGGGCTTGATTTTGTACAATACAACTGCATCCTTTACCCCAACTACTAGGGATTTTAAGTATGAGCCATTATTTTCCAATCATTTCTTTCAAAGCCTAAACCCTCACCAAATAAGATATTTTGAGAATGACCTTTGCAAATTATGGGCCCAAGAACTCAAATAAATAGATTACAGACCTGGAGGATCAAAAAGCGATTTTTGTAAAGATCCACTCCTTTTGCTTTCAGCTTCTTGGTGACATCCGTGAAATTACTTCCACGATCATTTATGTAGTACTTAGAAGAGTTGTCCCGGAATGCAACTCTAGTAATGACAAAGTCACTGCCTTCAACAGCCTTGTAGGTTCCATCATCCTGAATGGTCACAGCACCCAAAAATGAGAGTCCGGTATGATAATTAATCTCCAAACAGCAAAAGGCATACCAGATAAATAATTTCTTGAAAGTGGACAGAAACCCCAGCGCTTTCCAGGTTTTGGTGGTTGCTGGAATGATGTATTAGCTCAGCTACTTTGTTCAGGCGCATCTTCAATTAAAACAACCAGCATTAGTATCGTTGAAAAAAATCATAAGTAACTGGAAAGGGATTATATTGATCAGCATTCGGCTTTTATCATTAGCTTTTCCTCTTTGATTGGTAAGTCGTGATAGACCAAGCAAACCTCAACAAGAACAAAAAGGTAAAGGCGAATCTTGATAGGATATCTTCACATTTGATGGGTCAGTTTGTAGTGAAATGGAAATTTACCTGTTTTGCCCGCTTCCCAAACACAAAGAGCATTGCATCGACGACATTGCTTTTTTCCGCTCCCGTTAGGTCCTACAACCGCCGAAAAGCTCTGCCAAAACAGAATGTTGATTCACAGTAACTAGAAAATCAGAATTGCTCCCCCAAAAAAAATGATTCTAGGGTTTGCAGATGACGCCCACTTAAATCCCCTCTACATTGACAAAATACCCAAAAAATTATGAAATTGGTTCGACAGGAAGTCACGAAAACTATGAAAAATGGCACTGGCGAACAAGGCCTAAACGGCATCTGATCCTTAACAATCTCAAGAACTGTCAGCATTCAAAGATAGAAGAATAATTTATAGTTAAACAAGGAGTAAATCAGGGGAGGATGGAAAGACCCCGTGGAAGGGACCAGGCCGCTGTTCGCCGGCGTAGGATTTGAAGTTCCGCAGTACCATTTCCTTGATGAAGAGCCGTGGCTTCCTCGATGACTGCGCCGGCGACCCAACGCTTGGATCCATGCCTGGATCTCTCGACTCTATATCCATGGCGGAAGAGGGTTGCTGGGGTTTGGAAGGGAAAACGAAAAGAAGGGTTTCGAATTTTATTTGGGCGGTTTGGGAGGAAATGCGATGCGGCACCGTCCCTTCTATGGCGGGTTCCGTGGTCGGATCGGCGGCCCGGTGCGTCACTCGGATGCGGGTGGCTACAGAAACTAGAAACCCGTTAACCCGAGATTGGGCCTACTAAAATTTAGGTGGATTACGTTCATAATTAGATCCAGGCCTCGTGATCTAGATTGATGGATGTAAGCACGAAATGCCGCTATTCAGCCTATTTCTACCACACAGTGGTGATGTCAAGGAATGCCATCCTGAGTTCATTTCATCATGAGATTCATATACCTTTCATGTGCATTATGATTCTTTTAGCATGATCGCATCTCCAAGAGAGTTTTTGTAATTGTTGACATGTCGATATGATGCAATGAAAAAATTATTGATCGAAAAAGGTCCATCCTAATATTTTAGGATCAGTTCAATTAACGCTTAACACAGCAGGCTTAATACAGGAGAAAAAAAATCGTGGGAAAAAGAAAAAAAGTCACATATAGAAGAGCGAAATTTTTTTAAAAAAATCTTGGTGGGTGGACTTGCATCATGGCGGCTGAGGCACAGGTCCACGTGGGACAATCCAATTGCAATCCATTAAAAAAATCACCAATGGAAACTAGATATCACGAACGGAGGTTGAATCATGGATCCGTTTGGATCCATTTACCATAGCTCATTTCTTGTCGTCGATGGAAACCAAATCAATCATGATTTCCATTTGGGAATGGGATAGGGAAAGCGTTTTCGATAAAGAGGACAAGCATGATGACCCCAATGGATAGCCACATGGGGTCAGTGGCAAGTGCAAACAAAAAGTAGGAATAGGACGAAATATGATAGCATCGAACAAAATATATAAACAATGGAACATAAAGAGAGGATACAGATGATACGGCATAAACCTCGGGTGGGAGTCGGAGACCGGCGAGGGCTCGGGAGTATATTGATGGCGTACGGGAGCTTGAAGTTGTGACGCAACCACTGGTGACAGTTACAGGGGCTTAAGCATATCGACCCGTTCCTTAGAAAGATGTAGAACTATTGGACTCACGTTAGCTCGCATTGGGCCTATTTGCTTCATTGTCCAACCAAGCTTCTCACTTCATCAAGAGACCAACCTCTCCCCTTCATGGTGATGGGTAGTTAGTCTAGTTGGCTTGCTTGCTGATCGATGGATGGAAATGAGACCGTAGCTTTTTCTTTTTTCTTTTTTTTTAATAAATGACGAAGAAAAGAAGGAAGTTGGAGACCTAATCTCATTCTGCATAACAATGATCCTCAACCACCGAGGCCCCTCGATACGGATGCTAAGAGGCACATCCTTCCCATCCGAAGATGAGTACGTCATCTTGGTACCAAATCGAGAGTGTCAGATGGACTAGATGTCGCTTTCACGGAGCTGATAGAACATTGAATATCCGATCCCGCATTTAATCGATGCCGTGCATTTCGAACTCAAGTCACCCTCGTGAAAACTTGAGCCATTCCACATGTGCTACCACCCGATCGGCTTCAATTCATCTTATTTAATCCCGAGAATGGAAAGAAGCTTAGCTTGACTCTTATTCCATCTCACAAGATCCGAGACTAACCAACTAGGATGGTTCTAATTCAACGAGCGTGTTGTGAGGCGATCTTATGAACACAAACCCAACAATATGTGCTGACGAAGTCCTTTTACAAGATTTTGAAGCTAGGGCCAAACCGGTAAGCGACTAAAGCTGAGATTTCCAATTTAACCTCAAAGAATACAGGTTGCAGATGTTCTTTAGAGGACCCGGGAGAGCAGAAAAGGCATCATCTTTAATTCTCAAATCAGACCAGTGGACTTTGGAGTTCAAAAGCAATACCTGGCACATAGCCACCTTTAATCCCATGTCAGTTTGCCTCCGAGTCACTTTGCTATAAGGCTTTTGGAAAAATTGATTTGCCATGGCTTGGTCCTAATAAACCCGGAGGCCATGAAGCCATTTGCTGTAAATGCTAAGTTGAATACATAATATATTTTTGTTTAACCATGCCTCAGGTTTCTCCCACACGCACAAATATGTATGATATCGATAGATATTTTTGTTTGAGCGTCTAAGTCTATGGTACTTCTAAGGGTAGGTAGTTTTGGTTTTGTACATATGTGAATTGTGGTCGTACCTAGGAAATGACTAACTACCATTCTGATGAGTTATATCTCTTTTATTATATCTTTTAATATATAACTGAATTCGCTTATTAATTCGTTTGCTTTATATTGATTAGCATGATCAGTGAACTACTTATATCATTGTTTTTTCTCATGTGGAAACTCTTCATCATAATTTTTTTAAATTCCCATTCATTAACTCAGCTGCATATTCCTTTGATACCTCCTCATAAATTAAATATTTTATTTTATTAGTACATTAATTTCTTATTGAATTTATTTATAGATATGATAGTTACTATATTAATCTCTGGTTACATCCATCTATTTAAAATAATACAGCCATCCATTTAAATAAAAATAGATATCTTTTTTCAAAAAAAACTACCCTTTCTCTCCCTGATTTAAATCACCACTTTCACCATCTATGTTTTTTCCACCCAAGCCAAAAAAACCCATAAGAGGTCTCTTCTGCTTTGGATTTGTTTGGATGATTGGACTAAAAATTTCATTAAATTTGTAGATTGAAGCCATACAATAAATCAAATAATAAGATTACAGACAAGAACAGACTTATTCCATAAATATTTAGGAATGGCTTTGGAGTGGGCCGGTCCAAGTCGAAGGAGAAATTTTTTGTATGCCATATTCGATGTAGAAAAAATATACGGTCCCATCTAATTGGGCCATGTAGCCACTATTTTTCAACGCGCATTTAATGCCTACAATTTCATTTTTTTGTTTAAAATTTTGAATGACAAAAATACCCCTCCACTTCTAAAAAATTATGACGTCCTGTGGTAATATTATGACATCATACGATCAAATCAAGATTTCGTACACACACGATATCATAAGAAATGGAGGGACATTTTCATCAATTAAAAATTTTATAAATTTTCAATAACAAAAATGTTCTTCTCTTTTTATAACTTTTGAAAGAAAAATTATGATGGAATATTATAATATGGCCACAGGATATCATAATATGTTCACAGAATATCATAATTTTTTCAAAAAAAGAGCAACACTTTCATCATTCAAAACTTTAAATAAAAAGCGGAATTGCATGCATTAAATGTGCATTGAAAAGCATGGTTACATGGTCAGATATAATTAAGTGATGCACTCCACGTCAATTTTATTGTATTGAATACGGTGTACAAAGTATTTCTCTAGGAAGAAGAAAGACCTATCAAGGTCCTTTTTTCTCTTTCTATAAGATTTAAGCCGGCCTACTCCAAAATTATTCCAAGGTACTCGTGGAATAAGCCTAGCATAACTTATAATCCTATCATCTAACTGATTGTATTGGCCCAATGTGCTAATCCAATGGAATGTTTAGCCTAATTATCCAAACAAATCTTTAAAGAGATAAGAGATGACTTGATTAATATTAATTCAATTGATTTTTTGATAAATTGTTAAAAAGCATGCTTAAAAACTTTAGTATAATAGGATGAAGAGATTATGTTGATAATGATCAATGATGTAGAATCATCTTGATGTTTAGTCAATCTTTTGTAAGGTGGAACAAGACTTTATATTGGAGAATTTAAACCAACTTTGGATTTTCTATAAAGTGGTAATGAAACATATAACTTGTACAAATCTTTTCATTTTCGATCCGATCCATTTGTTCGTAGACTCGATCGTAGATATTTCTGTAACACCTTTAACAAAAGAACAAATACTCAATTTTGAAAGAACTTATTGTCAATCTCTTTCAGATATAAATCTATTTGATTCAGAAGTAAAGAACTTGTATTAGATACATGAAAAATTCTTATGATGCTTACTGGGTACATGGGAGAGGCATAAATGCTTTGTCCATGTTAGAGTAGCCAAATATATATCCATATGTATATAGTGCAAGAGATCTCGAATGTAACCTTCTTTCTCTTTTTATATTGCAAAATGATAATTATTTTTAATAATAATCACTTAGACTTTGGCATGATTTCTTGTTTTGGTGAGTTCATCTTTGATGATTGCCCATGATTACTTATAAACTTGTGGATGGTTAATTGCAGCAATCCACCATTCAAATATGGGTTCTTGTATAAGTGACAAGAGGCCAAATTATGAACATAAGTTATTAATTACATCTTGGTCTATGTAATATTACAACTACTTTATCACAGTTGGTTGTTTATTTAATTGTGGTATATAAAATAACAACATGGTTCAGAACACAGTATGGTGATGGGCATGAATCCTCATGCTATGCACTAGACGGTGCAGTACATAGCATGCACCATCCATTGTGTGATGGACGGCCACATAGATGCATGCTATGCAATACATATTGCGTACGGCCACATACAATCATCTATCTCGTGATGGACGGTGCACTGTATACCACACCGTGCAGTGTACAATAGAGGATCCATGCAAGAATAAGGATAACTCAAGTCCTTCCATGGTTCCACCAAAGATAATTGATAGCATCTTTTGTCATATTTAACAAGCATTTTAGCTAAAGTGCAAGCACTTAAGATTTCACAAAGTAACATTGTTGCTACTGCGATCTAATCTAACCTAGGCACCAAACTAACAAGCTTGCTTATCACTAGAGAGGTTAGCCTATATGTTATTCCAAGGGGTTGGCTTGAAGGTTGCAACATGATGGAAATCGGCAGGCACTCTAAGCATGATTTTAAAATTTTTAAAAACAAAAGACTTAAGATTAAACATTTTAATCTATTAATCATACTTAGGATCGGATCTGAAACACCTATCCTAGAATCTATAATATGGTATAGCATGCATAAAAATTTGAAAAATAAAATATGAACATCGACCACATCGATGCTATAATCTAGATCTAACTTTTAGATTTATCAACTAAGGTTTAGAACCATATACTTGATCATGGGTTGCTGATCTCCGTAGTTGAAATCTTTAGATGTGAAGCTCTGATGGTCACTTGCAGCCACACAGGATGTCCGGTCTCTACGAATCATCCGTTCGAAGTCCTGCACTAATCCAATCTTTCAAGACTGCTAAATCGCATGGAAATCATGGAGATGGCTGATCTGATTTCTTCTTATTCTTCGAATCTCTCAGACTTTTTAAAATTGAAGAAGGATTTCTGGAGGATGTAGCGAAGAAGAAGCAGAACAAAGAAAACAAACTTTTCCTCTGATTTTTTTTTCTCCTAAAACCCTAGAACCCTAGGGTTTGATCTCTCACCCTAGAGGAGGAAGAACTTCTCCATTTTTCTCACATGACTAAGAAGGCTCCCACCCCACAATCTCATGCCCCAATTATATGTTCGGCCCCCTCTCTCCCTTTCTAAATTTCATGTAAGCTCATAGATGGTTGGCGTACAAAGGGAGGGGTTTCTATACATGTGCAACACTAGTCTAGATACGTAAGGATAGGTCTTAGGTTATAGTTCAGATTTAAACTTCTTTAAATCCAAACTTAATCCAACTAATGACCATCCATATCCATCTAAAATTAGTGGCCCAACAAAATATTTGGTGTGGGAAAAATATGGGAGAAACTCTTATTTTATCACAGAATACATAGAGACCTTCTGTAGGTTACCAACCTAAGTGAATAAGGTGAGTAATTAGAGTTTAATCTCAAAACTCTTTTGAACCAAACTCAAACTAATCCAACCTTATCCAAGTGGGGTGACAACAAGGGGATTTCCTGATGAATATCCCATGTACAAACTTCTTTTGTGTGTGGAGAAGGTGGCAGGTGTAAGTGGATTGGAGAAAATCCAATATCCAAACCGATCCAAACTGAACTAGAGGATTGGATCGGATTTTTGGATGTTGGTTTTGGATTTGGAGTTACTTTTTAAAAATTTTGAACTTTGGACTTGGATTTGGATTTAATATTGTAAAATCCAAATCCAATCCAAAGTCCAAACTATGGGTCCAAACCAAATCCAATCCATTCTTCTAGTTTGGACTTTTGGATTATATATATATATATATAATATGTGTGTGTGTCTGTGTGTGTTATGTAACATACATATATATTCTTCTAACGTGTGTGTTTCAAGTTTAGTTTCTTTAAATGTTATGGAACTTATTATATTTTAGCGATATGGTTTTTTTTGAAAATCTAATTATTATATTTTTGATATGATACTATTATAACATGACTTGTAGAGATCTTTAGTATTAAAATTTATTTTTTTTATATTTTATTCATTACTATTATAATATTAATTTTTAGATGTAGGATGATATTATAGAGTACTTATAAGTAGTATATATTTTGAATTCATATAACCTACTTTTGAATTATGATCTAAATTGCAGTCTAATGTATATAAAAATTCAAAAATCCAGTCCAATCCAATCCAAATTTTTTGGACTGAACTGGATTGGACTAATAGAGTATTTGGTTCGGTTTTGGAGCTAAGTTTTCACGTCCAAAATATTTTGAATTGGAGTTGGATTTAGGTATAATCCAATCTAATTCAGTCCATTTACACCCCTAGGTGGCACAGAGAAACAAGATGGCATAGGGAGCAATCCAACTTTTTTGGACTCTTGGTTTCTATCATCTGAATCTAACCAAATTTAATTTAATTAGAACCAATAAATGAGACTAAATTTAATCCAATTAGACTTAAAACCAACTAAGTTAAATTCTAATTAAATTAAAAATTTATTGAGTTTAAGTCCTAATCAAATTATGAATCAATCTTTCTTAGCGATTAAGTCATCTTATAACCTAATTGGATCAAACCAAATTAAATCTAATTCAATTAGATTTGATTCAAATTTCATTGCTCAATTAAATTGGGCTAATTAATAATCTTATTACTGATTAATTTTTTAAATTACAGAGTCCTAGTCAAGCAGACTCCTAGTCATAAAGTTTCAGTCTAATGAGACTCCTAATCACAAAGTTTCAATCCAGTGAAACTCTTGATCATCAAGTCTTAACTCAATGAAACTCTCCTCAATCATAGAGTTACAGTCCAATGAAACTCTTAATCACAGAGTTCTAGTCTAATGGGACTCTTGATCAGCTATATGATCATATAGGTACTTCTTATGAGTGTGACAATATAGGTTCGATCCCAAGTAGGTAGCATAGGAATAAATTTTTGTACTAATTAAAATACCATCTAGCAATGGTATCCAACGTTCAGATAGGCTGAATGTATACAAAACAACATTCAGAACCTTCTAGAATATGATTATCGTATAATTCATTTTTTTGACATTAAATGCTCAAAAGATGACCCGGAGTTTAACTGTCAGTCTTGAATAAGTCATCCATATTATTTTTTAAATTTTGAATTCATCACATGGATTATCCCAGCCGAGATTTTGCTAAATTGAAATATAGTGATGCATTATCCTAAGCACTTAGAACGATCAATCCCATTTTGACTCACATATCGATTTAACAAGTACTTGACTATACTCAAAAATCTTTCATCACTGAATTAAAAATTTAGATAGTCTAGTATTGACCCCATGATTGATTTTGATGATTACCAAATTTTGAGTATTTGAGTATTTAACCATATATTTCATAAGTGGATGTAGGTCTTTTCAGATGTTCAAAATAAAGAATTAACCCAAGAAAAGATCTACATAAAATTTACCAAGTTAAGGACTTCAAAAAAGTTAATTTTGAGTTTCAGACTTGAAAGTGTTGACCCCAGGAGCAAAGGTGTCAACCCCAGTCCTTTGGCATATATTGGCATGCACTGGCATGCGAAAGGGACGACCTCCAAGTCGACCCCTGTGCCAGAGGATGATCCTAGGGTCGATCTTTGTTGCACAGAACAGAAGACAAAAGGCAATTTTTTTTGAATCTCAGAAGGTATCGATCCCAGAGCAAAAAGTGTTGACATTTGAAGAAAAAGTGTTGACCCCAAGAAAAAAATATCGACCCCAAGCACGGGATAGAGCATAATAGCTAGTTTTCTACACTTCTCCAACGGATTTCTCTCCACTCCAATGGTTAGTTCAAACTTTCCAACAGGCAAAACTCACTCAAAAGCCACTTTCATGTATAAAAAGAGTTAGAAAATTTTTTTATAAAAAAAGATTAAGGATTTAAAAAAGAAAATTATTCAAGAAGAGAGTGTTACATTGAATATCCAATAAATAGAGAAAAGAGAGAGATTTAAGCTTTAAATCAGAGCGCCTTCAAGAGTTATCTTCCACAACACTTCAAGCAAATCTCTCAGCATCAATTGAAGAGAAGTGAAGCTTCAAAAGATCACATATTCAGCTACTTCTTTGAGCTTCAAAAGAGTTCAATTTTTGTTCCATATTTTGTGCTAAATTTTCATATCTTGTATTTTTATTTTTTTATAAGTTTCTTTAAAGAAAAAAAACTTGAGATGTAAGCTAATTTAAGTCAGAAATTGGATAGTGTAAGATTATGGTTGGTGCACCTAGGTTTAAATTAATTGGATTGATAGTGAACCCGCAAAAACTATCGATGTAGGATTATGGTTGGTGAGCCCGACAAAACTAACTGAATTTATTTATGATCCTAGATTAAAATAAATATTCTATAATTTAAAGATTATAATAAAACTCTCAAGAAAAGCTTGGAAAGTGGACATAGAAGTGGGTTGCTCCAAATCACTATAAAAATCTTTATGTGTTTGCATTATATTTTTACTTTTCTTGCCTTCGTTACTTGTTTTACACATTTATGTTATCTAGTTGATTTTAATTTCACTGCTACATTGTATATTCACCATAAATACTCAAGTTTTATTAATTAGAAGCACATTATAGATTTAAAGTTTAATTTAATCAAAATTTTATAAACATAATTCACCCCTTCCTCTTGGATTGCTACTTCTGGACAACAAGTGGTATCAGAGAATGTGCTCTGTTATTAATTGTTGACCTAACCGTTAAGGATAAAAGATCAAATGGCAATCTCAAGTAGTGTTTCTTTTGTTGAGGGCCAATCCACCACTAGACCATATTTATTCGATGGCATCAACTACATCTTTTGAAAAATAAAAATAAGAATTTTTATACAAGCTTTAGATTATGATTTATAAAAAATCATAACTAGAAGATCACACACATCCACAAAAAATATAAATGATATGACTCTTCTCAAACCAAAAAAGAAATGGGATCAATTTGATAAAAAGATAATTCAATTAAATATAAAAGTCATCAATGTACTTTATTTTTTTTTAGATGTGCATGAGTTCAATAGAATATCATCTTGCATATCAGCTAAAAAAATTTAGAACATATTAGAAATAACTCACGAAGGAACAAGCCAAGTCAAAAAATCTAAAATTAACTTACTTGTCCATAAATATGAAATGTTCAAAATAGAAAAACAGGAGTCTATTTTCGATATGTTCACCAAATTTACTAAAATTATAAATGCTTTAAATAGTCTAGGCAAAACTTATTTTAACCATGATCTTGTTACAAGGTGCTTAGGTCCTTACCTAAGGAATGAAAAGCTAAGATGATAGCAATAAAAGAAGCGAAGGATCTCACCAAGCTATCCTAGAAGAGCTCATGGGTTCTCTCATGATCCATGAGATGCATATGGCTCAAAAGAAAGAAGAAGAGGGGCCAAAGAAATTGAAGACTATCGCTTTTAAGTCTACTTCAAATTTTCAAGAAAGTCATGAGTCGAAAGAAGATGAAGAAGAAAATGATGAGGATATGATACTTATTTCAAGAAAGTTCAAAAAGTTCCTCATGAAGAAAGACATGAAGAAGAAGGAGAAAGAGGAGAAGAAAATTATCATCAACAACCAAATGCATCCTAAAAAGATGAAGAAGAGTGCTTTACTAGGGCTTTGGAAAAGTGATAACTCATCAAGCTCGAATGAGAAAGAATAAAATGAGAATCATTGTCTTAATATTTTCATAAGAGCTTTAATTAAAGATTGCACTATTAAGTGTTTTAAGTATAATCAAATTGGTCGTAAAATTTTGAAATGCAATTTTAAAAGAATTGGCCAAACCTTGATAAAATAAATTTGGATTTTAAAAAAAACTATAAACACTAATTTTTATGGACCCAAGATGGTTTGGGTACCAAAAGCTATGAAGTAATTTTGTAGATATGCCAAGGATCCAATGAGCTTAAAAGAAAAAAAATTTCTTGCTTGGATGCCTTGGAAGAGATAGATGATGGATAGTGACTATTGGTATAATCTAAATTTTTCTCTCATCATACCATCAATGATTATTAAATTTTTTTTATTGATTTAAGTCATTGATTAATATGCATGTATATGAAATTCCTTGCTTAAAGTATTTCTCATATACAATTGATTGATTTTGATGCGTGCAATGAATTTATATCATAATATTTTGATTTTTAAAATCAATATGCTCTCCTCTACATATCTATGATTGAAATGATAAAACTTGAATTTTATCTTGATATTTTAAGACTCCCCATATCAATTCCATATTTGATAAATTTAAACTAAGAGATGTTGAATTGGTTTAAATCCTGTAATTGCAAAATTTATAAGAGAAACTAAGTTTAAATTTTCTTCCATAAAATACTAAACTATTAAATTTACTCAAAATTAGTTATATAAAATAAATACTTGAATATAAATCATCTCCTCATAAAATTCAAATATTTAAAAATGCATTGCATGTTAGTTTCCTAAGATTTCAAGACTTCCCTAGTTGAAGCTAAACATATAGAATCATATATCTAGAGCTTCCCTTCTCAATACTCTCATCATACCATCAATGATTATTAAATTTTTTTTATTGATTTAAGTCATTGATTAATATGCATGTATATGAAATTCCTTGCTTAAAGTATTTCTCATATACAATTGATTGATTTTGATGCGTGCAATGAATTTATATCATAATATTTTGATTTTTAAAATCAATATGCTCTCCTCTACATATCTATGATTGAAATGATAAAACTTGAATTTTATCTTGATATTTTAAGACTCCCCATATCAATTCCATATTTGATAAATTTAAACTAAGAGATGTTGAATTGGTTTAAATCCTGTAATTGCAAAATTTATAAGAGAAACTAAGTTTAAATTTTCTTCCATAAAATACTAAACTATTAAATTTACTCAAAATTAGTTATATAAAATAAATACTTGAATATAAATCATCTCCTCATAAAATTTAAATATTTAAAAATGCATTGCATGTTAGTTTCCTAAGATTTCAAGACTTCCCTAGTTGAAGCTAAACATATAGAATCATATATCTAGAGCTTCCCTTCTCAATACTCCCAATTTGATTGATTATCATATCTTTTTTGATCAAATCATTGAATTACAAATTTAGTTTGAACGTCATCCTTGACCCCCAAATCAATTAAGTATCTCCTTGATCTTAATTTGCTTAAATTCTCCTAATTTGGATTTTCTTCAAATTGTTTTGTATCAAAGTGTCGACCTTAAGCCCTGTAGGTGTCGACACTTGTGCTGAAAAATTCTTCTAAAATAGTTTTGAAAGGTGTCGACCCTTGATTTTACGGGTGTTGATACTTTTCAAGATGTTGATACTTTTTAAATAAGGTGTCGATCTCTTTTTCGAGACTGGATCTTTTAAAATTTGAATCATTTCTGTCATATTTTCTTTTTCCATTCGCTCCTTTGAATAGAACCTCTCGGAACCCCCTCTCTATCCAATCCAAACCTTCAAAAATCTTTTTCCATTCTCTCCTTCTCGTGTTTTGAAGAATGATGCCATGAGTAAAGAGGATTGCGCGATAGGAAAGGAGACCCCGTACAGGTTCTCCAAGCCCTAAGCCATCCCCTTCTCCATCTCCAGTCTGTGAACGATGCTCCAAGCACCGTGCCGAGCAAAGATCACCTCCTCCCTCATCAGCAGCTCTGTCTCCACCATCTGTAATGTCGTCTCCTCCTTCGGTAGCTTTCTCATCTTTGAGAGCCACTCCCTCCTATTCAACGGTAGTCTCCCTGATGGTTTCTACCGGCAGAAAGGTAGATTTTGAGTTTCTTGAAAAAAAATAGGTTTGATTTTGGAAAAAAATCAGAAATCTAGGCTGGGAGTTCTTCTGTTCCTTAAATGTATTCATCTATCACAATCTTGTTAGAGAATTTTACTTGAACTTGAAAGGTGGAAGTGGGGTCATTGAATCCAAGGTGAAAGAAGTTCTAATTGTGTTTGATAGTAAAAGGTTAGAGAAAATTCTAAAGATGAGAGCTGAAGGAAGCCGAATTGATAAACTTGACAAAAGATCAGAAGAACTTAAATATATTTTAGGAAGAGAGGACATTGGCGATTTAGAGAAGGTAAGTGCTAACCAGTTGTCTACTGAAATGCACTTTCTACATCATATTACTAGCAGGATTTTCTTACCAAAAACTGGTAGATTTGATTTTGTGGCTACTAGAAACATATCTTTCATATATGATGTTATTCGAGAGATCTCCTTGAACCTTCCAGCACTTATGATCAGATTTATAGAGGATGCAGCAGGAAAATCTAGGACTTCTCTACCCTATGAGATGGCTTTAATACTGATTTTTCAGAAGCATGAGATAGATCTTGATAGAGAGGCCACTAGAGCTCTGATGCGTACAGACACTTACAACGAACACTCCCTACGTCATATGAGATTTGAGAGATAGGATGTTCGTTGGATCCGACAAGAAGCTTAGATTCAGGCAGAGGATCTAGTTGAGGCTCCATCTGCAATAATTATACTAGATATTCAGATGGAGGAGCTAGCAGAGCCAGCAACACCAGTAGCACCGGTGGACCATCTAGAGAGTTCAGATAAATCATACTCCAAACTAGATGAGGATTTATTGGTTGAGAGGGTCTCCTCGAGGATTATGATAGTTGTCAGCTCGAAGATTCAATGACTCACCTTAGAGGCCATTTCGTTGCTCAAAGAAAGGATTGCTCGACTTGTTCAGAAGATCTCT
The DNA here is from genome assembly GCA_006176705.1 of Cocos nucifera. NCBI lineage: Eukaryota > Viridiplantae > Streptophyta > Magnoliopsida > Arecales > Arecaceae > Cocos > Cocos nucifera. The sequence continues at coordinate 1,654,704 of QRFJ01000100.1, read as the reverse complement.
ACTACAAGGACTGATGCTTCTGATCAGCATTCTACAGATGTTGGACCATCTTTTTCTCCTCTGTTTGATCCCAGTTCTTAAAGCCTGATCCCTTCACTTAGGATGCTAGGACCTTACTTATGTAGCCTTAGAGCCTCCTAACAATCTACTTTTTATCAAAACTTAGGAGTCTATGTTTTGACCTTTTTGTTGATCCTATAATCAGTTCCTGTAAACATCTTTTGGAGTAAATGAAAATGATACTTTTTTTGAAAAATGTGACGTCAAAATGTCTTAAATTGCTTGATGTTGTGTTATCATTTTATATCCTTAATTTTGGCTTTTGCTACAAAAGTAAGAAAAAGTAAATTCTAAAGAATTATAATTTAAATAATATAATTTTTAATTTTGATAATCTGAGATTTCAAAAGTACTTATTAAAGAGGAAGAACAATTAAAAAATAAAAATATTTAACATAAAAAGAATAAATTTTAAGACTGCAATGAATAATGTTATTAATTTTAAAAGAAACCTTAATTTCCTTACTTCTTCCATCATTTCATTTTGTTTCTTCTTAGATGAATGATTTGACTGATTGTTTGATATATGTATTAACTAATGATTTATCTCACTCAATTAATGCTCAGTGCTCTTAACATTTCACTCAGTTATGAAAGTGGCTATGTTTGTAAAATAAAGAGAGAGAAAATACTAAAGAAGATATAATAAATTAATTAAAAATATATTTAAATTTCATGAATCTAAATTTTAATGTTAAATTTATATTAAATATGCTTAATCTGAAAGAAAAAGAAAGAGAAATACCTCATATACTTTGATTTGATTGAAATTTCTAAGTAACTTATGTTGGAAAATGAATATTCACTGCATAACATTATTAAGCTTTCATGTGCTTTTAAATCTTCCATCTTAACTTGCATAATTTGAATAATTAATTATTCTTAATAATTAATTAGAGTTTAACTGAATTTGAAACATACTCTAAATCTGATTTTTTTTGTGATATATCATATTTGATCCTGAAAGATTTAAATTGATTTGTGCTAAAAAAAATTAATTTAATCATGTTCCAAATTCTCATGAAACTTTGATTTGTATATGCTTATTCTTTTTTATTTACTTGACTATATTACTAAACTTCTTTAAAAAATTAATAGGAGTTAATTTGAAGTTAAAATATTTTCTTTGCTACAAACAAGCTCAATTTGATACTTTTTCAAACTTAAGATTTATTTAAATATGATTTTAAGTTCTATCATATGGGAGACTTTTAAAATTGAAACTTTATTTGCCGAATTTCTTTTACTCAATACATTCATGATACATATATTTTCTAAGTTGAATTATTGGATTTCTTTTTAGAAAAGAAAAAAATAAATATCATGTTATACTTGTTTAATTAAAAAGCTCAAATTTTTTAACCTAATTGAAAATCTATCTTGATAGTATTAAATAGAATTTTGGCTTTAAACATACCTTATTTGGTATCACTTATGCTAAAACATCTTGAGAAAGCTCTATCTCTCAAATATCTTGACAAATTCAGAATTTAAATACTTTAGAAAAGGAAAGAGTGACATCAATATGAATGTATTTGTTTGAATTTGATATCCTCTTGAACTCAACTTGAACTTATTTGAATTTGATATATTTATCTAAATTTTAATTGATTTTAATGATATTTCTTGTTACTTTCCATAAGAATACAAGGAGTTAATAAATTTTGAATTAAATATTATGCTTGCTTCAAATCCCTGTTAAGCCAATTTTTTGAAATTAATAGATAATTTTTTGAATCGAAAAGCAAGTTTTCAAAAAGAAAAATAATTTATTTGACTCAAAATGTATTAATTTCGATAATAAATCTTTGATCCCTCCTATTAGCTTTTTGATGATGTCAAAAAGGAGGAGAAGAAAGATTTATTGAGTATATGCTATGTGAGTTCTATGTGAGTATATGATGATATGCTGAAGCCTACTATGTGAATATATGATGATGTGCTTAAGCCTATATATTTCATGATAATATTTAAAATATTTAAATTTAAATTAAAAAGCCTAGTAAACGTCAGTATTCATGAAGTATGCATTTATAATTGTATATATTATCACTTCATGATTTATACCAATCAAATTATTGAAATATATTGAATTTTATTTTTATGTATATACTTAAAATTTTGCCATCATAAAAAAAAGATTATTAACTCCATGATTGATTTTGATGATTGCCAAATTTTGAGTATTTAAATATTTAATCATGTATTTCATGAGCGAATGTAGGTCTTTTTAGGTGTTTAAAATGAGGAATTAATCCAAGAAAAGATCTACACAAAATTTATCAAGTTAAGAATTTTAAAAAAGTTAATTTTGAGTTTCAGACTTGAAAATATTGACTCCAAGAGCAAATATGTTGACCCCAGTCCTTGGGCACGCGCTGGCACACGAAAGGAATGACCTTCAAGTCGATCCCTGTGCCAGAGGATGATCCCAGGATCGACCTTTGTTGCACAGAACAGAAGATATAAAGCACATTTTTTCGAATTTCATAAGGTATCAACCCTAGAGCGAAATGTATCGATACCTGAAGAAAAAATATCAACCCCAAGAAAAAAGTGTCGACCCCAAACACGGGATAGAGTATAATGGCTAGTTTTCTGTACTTCTTTAATGAATTTTTCTCCACTTCAATGGTTAGTCCAAGCTTTCTAACGACCAAAACTCACTCAAAAACCACTTTCAAGTATAAAAAAAAAGTTAAAATTTTTTTTTATAAAAAGAGATTAAGGATTTAAGAAAGAAAATCATTCAAGAAAATAGTGTTACATTGAATATTCAATAGAAAAGAAAAAAGAGAGATTTAAGCTTTAAATTCAGAAGGCCTTCAAGAGTTATCTTCCATAATACTTCAAGCAAATCTCTTAACATCAATTAAAGAGAAGTGAAGCTTCAAAAGATTACATATTCAGCCACTTCTTCGAGCTTCGAAAGAGTTTAATTTTTATTCTATATTTTATGCTAAATTTTTATATCTTGTATTTTTATTTCTTTACAAGTTTCTTTGAGGAAAAAAATTTGGGATGTAGGCTAGTCCAAGCCAGAAATTGGAAAGTGTAAGGTTGTGATTGGTGCCTCTAGGTTAAAAGTAATTGGATTGATAGTGAATCCAAAAAAACTATCAGTGTAGGATTGTGGTTGGTAAGCCCAACAAGATCAACTAAATTTATTTATAATTTTAAATCAAAATAAATGCATTGTAATCTAGAAATTATAGTGAAACTCCTAAGAGAAGCTTGGAGAGTAGACGTAAGAGCAGATTGCTTCGAACCACGATAAAAATTTTTGTATGTTTGCATTATATTTTTGCTTTTCTTGCCTCTATTACTTGCTTTACTTATTTGCATTATCTAGTTGATTTTAACTTCACTGCTACATTGCATATCCACCACAAATATTAAGAATCTATTAATTAGAAGCACATTATAGATTTAAAATTTAATTTGACCAAAATTTTATAAACCCAATTCACCTTCTTCTTAGGTTGCTACTTTTGGGCAACAACCAAAGTGCAGTGAGTTGCTTGCAAGTCACCGTGGTAATCTTAGATCGAAGGAACACTTATATCCATATCCCTTCGAAGCAAGACTTGATAGTAAAATACTCCAGAATGATCACGTTCGGTGCATATATACTCATATATCTCATCTACATGTCATATCAGTGTCTTCATATTCCTTGGTTAAGAGGACAACCAACTTATATAGCACACAACAATTTATACTTGATATTGCTATCATCCTAGTAATAGTATATTGTTTGGTCACGAACAAATTTAAGAATTAAATAATAATTTTTTTTTATTAATTTAAAATAATTCTAAGAACTTCATTACAACACAGGAGTTCGTTAAAAGATATAAACATTTACAATGAATAAAATCAAATAATATTTTATTAATTATCAATTCACATACATATATATAAATAAGCTCAATCGTTAACAGACTGACGATTGATTTTAGGTCGATATAATTCCTAATAGCAATACACCTCTAAAGTGAAAAGGATTTAGAAAGTTGTGCAAAGATATATGATACCTCTAGCATTGAATTCAACCTAAAACATTGTAGACAAAGGAAAGTTCACTTGTCAGAAAGTGTTTGATGGACTAAACTCTCAAAATAGTGGAAATGTAGTGAGAATGGCAAAGTGATAGTATAAAATGAAGAAAAGTGTACTTAAAAAACTTACTTGGAGGGTCTCGGGTGTAGTTTATACAAACAAACGCTTGTGCTCGTTATCGAGAAAATTAGGCACGTGCATTGGTTGTTTTTGGTAACAGATTCTACATCTTGCTAAAACATTATGCATGTGCATGTCATCTGCATGGATTGCTTCATGTCATTTGCATGGATCGCTTTCTTATATAATTATGGAAACTGTTTACCATCATAGCCAATCCTCACCAATTGGAGAGAGAGTTTGAAATTTGAAAAACTCCCCATGTGCCACATGGTGGGTTTTTATTGATTTGGTTGTGGCTTCATGCGGGCTTCTATTGATTGATTTGTCACATCAGTTATTGTTCTTATGATTGGTTCCGAGTTATTTTAAATAGAATGCAATCGAGCCAAATTAAGTAAAATAATTAAAAACTTAAATTTGACTTAATTATAAATATTTAGACTCAAAACTTGATTTGAGTACGAGTCTTAATATCCTAAGCTCTTGAGTCCGATTTGATCATTAAAAAAAGATAATACTTGAGATTAATTTGATTCGAATATTAATCAAACTATACTCAAACTTAAATTTAAACTTTAATATATATATATATATATAATATTATATTATTAAAAATATGTACGAATTTGAATGAGCTCGTAAACTTTCAAGTCAATTATCTTGCTATTTGAATTTGACTCAAAAAATTATTTAAACTATTCAAGCTTAACTCGAACTTGATAATAATCGAGTCGAATCAAATTCGAATAGCTGACAAATAGTTCGACTCATATATATATATATATATATATATATATATATATATATATATATATATATATATATTCATATTTGGATTAGAGCTATGTTTTCCTAGAAAATGACTTACAAACTGATCAGAATCTCCGTAGGCTCTTCTTCCTATTACATATAATAGTTTTATATGATGTTAATATAGTAGCACCAGCCGGACCAAACCAAATCATCTTATAATACCACATAACTCTCAGATGACACGAAGAGAGCCAGGCAAAAACGAGAGAGAATTGAACCTATCCATCTAATCACAAGCCCAACGGTCCCACTCGTAATCCTCATATTACTTTTTGTTAAAGAAGATACTGGAGTTATGTATGCTAACAGACTTTGTCACCTTCCTTTCATCCCTGCAAGCTGGGCAAACAACTCATTCGCCACAGTCGTGCTATAATTCTCCACTGCATCATGGCTAGTGGCACGGATCTCAGCAGCCTCCTCAGCCACCGCCCGAGGGGAATCGCCCTCCGATGAAGAAGAGGATCTGGCAGACACGCTGCCGCCGCCTTTTGTAGGAGCCGACGGCGTCGGCGGGTTGGCATCCTGCAGCTGGAGCGCATACTCGAGGTTCCACAGCACATCGCCCATCGATGGCCGATCGACACCGTACTCGGCCAAGCATTTCTCAGCGGCCTCGACGAACTTATTCAGCGAGTCCTTGTTGATTGTTCCAGCGAGGTTTGGGTCGATGATCTTTTCGATCAACCCCTTCCTCTTCCACTGCATTGCCCACTCAGCGAGGTTCACCTGCTCCCTCGGGAGCGCCGGGTTGATCGCAGGCCTCGCACAGAGGGCCTCGAGAAGCACGACGCCGAACGAGTACACATCGGACTTCTCGGTGAGCTGCTGGCACCGGAAGTACTCCGGGTCGAGGTAGCCGAAGCTCCCCTTCACTGCGGTGCTGACATGCGTCTGGTTCATCCCTGGCGCATCCTTGGAGAGCCCGAAATCGGAGACCTTGGCGATGAAGTTCTCGTCGAGGAGAATGTTGGTGGTCTTGACGTCACGGTGGATGATACCCTGCGCCGTGCCGGTATGCAGGTAGTGCAGCCCGCGCGCAGCCCCGATGCAAATCTCGAGCCGCTGCCTCCATGATAGCGGTGGCAGGTCCTTCCCATAGATGTGATCTCTGAAAGGCCCGTGCTTCATGTACTCGTACACCAGGATCATTTCGGCGTTCTCGTCGCAGTATCCGATCAGCGAGACAAGGTGGCGGTGGCGGAGCTTCGACAGCATCTGGATCTCAGTTTGGAATTCGGTGATCCCCTGCTCAGACTCCGCATTCGCACGCTTGACGGCCACCTTCGTCCCGTCGTCGAGGTCGCCGAGGTACACATTCCCGAACCCCCCGACGCCGATGATGGTTTTTGGATCGAAGTTCTTCGTCGCAGCCTGCAACTCGGCAAACGACATATAACGGCCCAGCCCCATGGTTGAGGAGAAGGTAAAGCCGCTCTTGTGGGAGCCGAAGCCGGATCCCTTGCTGGTCATGAAGCTGGAATGGCCGGCGTGGATGGGGAGGAGCCATGAAGAGAAGCTATTTCTCCTCTCCCAGTCCTGCGGTCTCTTGTACCACTTAACCACCATGGCACCAAGCCCCACAAAGGCCCCGAACATCATGGCGAATCCAACTGCGGCGACCACCTTGCGGCTCGAGCTACCATCGTCGGCCTTTTTGCCGTCTACTCCGAAAACACCATCCAAGCTCCCGACCGAATTGTTCACCTTCAGAACCTCCACGCCATTCAGCAATGCATCGATACTGCCGGTGTCCTGGTTCAGCGGGCCAATCTGCAAGGCGATCTGGTCGGTGCCAGAGTTGATGAAGAAATCTTTGTAGTAAGCCGCGGCGAGATCACCGGTGAGGGTTGACAAGTCCAGCCCGGAAATGGCCATCTTCCCGTTAATGTAGACGTTGAAGTAGAGATCGTTGAGCGTTTTGCTGATGATGTCGCAGAAGTGCAGGCGGACTAGGTAGCTAAAATCCAAGTCGACGTCGAGATGCCATGAGACGTTGAAGTTCTGGCTCCCGGTTTTTGCATCCGCCATCTTGACAGCGGTGGCGTAGACCAAGCTGGGGGCGATCAATGGGGAGGTTCCGTCGGGAAACGTGATGACGCTGGGGGACACCGATGCACTGGCGGAGGTGGCATTGGATGTCAGATACGGGGTGTCCCGGTCCCATCGGCGGCCGAGGGTGTCATTGGCGGAGGTGAGTTCGGGCCCGCCCACGTTAAGGCGGTAGACGGTCTGGTAGGCGTACCTCGAGAGGCCGTCGGTCTGGCCAACGGGGACGAGCGTGGAGCCGATGTCGGAGATCAGGATGTCGGGGGCCGAGACAACCTCGATTGAATTGATGAAGGCGACCTTGTCTGTGAGCGGCTGGAATTTGAGCTTGAGCTGATCATCCTCGGTGGCGTTGATGAGGAACTCCTTGAGGACCCACTGGTTTGGATTGTCGACGCAGAAGTCGTGGAGGAGGACGTTGACGTCTGTCTGGACGCCGAAGGAGGCCTTGGTGAGGTCGAAGTCGGTGTTGTTGATGGGGTAGAAATGGAGGCGGATCCAATGCCAGCCGGGGCGGTTGAGGGGGAAGTTATAGATGGCTTCCTGGCGGAAGACCCGGGCGGAGAGGTAGAGTGGCGAGGGGACGTCGGTGGTGGCATTGGCGACCGACACTCGGATCTCGTCCATCGCCGAGAGGTGGGAATTGGCCTGGGGGTCGGTCTTGAAGGTGCGGCCATCGGGCATGGTGACAGGGGAGGTGGCGCCGCAGTCGATGAGGATGTTGTCGGTCGGCGTGAATTGCGCCGACGAGTCTCCACTCACCGGCGAGGAGAAGGCGATGAGGAAGACGACCGGGAGGAGTAACTCCATTTTATGGCGAATCATGGTCTAGCTTTCTCTATATGTTTTTACCTTTCTCTTTTGTGTTTGAATTGAATTTTTAGGGGGATGGGCTATACATTGGTGTTCTCTCTCGGTTGCCTTTCCGATCCCGGGAGGGAACTCGGGAACGGGAGAAGGGGGAGAGAGAAGAATAGGTGATTTTGAATCCCAGAAACACGTACGGCCTATACGTTGCTTGATAACGAACTGATGGCCTGTCCCGCTTGACGAAACTGCCCTTGTGCCGTTTAGAGGATGATGACCGGGTCAACTGGGGACCAGTATTCTGGTCCAGACTCCTTTCAGCCGTTCACCTTTTCCGCTAAGTTTTTCTCCCGAAAACCTCTTGGCTTCTTTCTCTCTAGCCGCGAGACGCCAACACTAAGGTTCCAGATTTGGATGTATATAAAACAGCTTGCAGTAATTGCAGGGCACTCCAGCTTCATAGCCAGCTCCGGTTTATCGTGCAAGACTTGCAGGGCACTGCCTGTAGCCGGGTCCTGATTATCATGCAACGGTTGCTTCGTGGACGGCTCTTGCAAGGCGGGTGTGCCATCAGAACCAAGTTCCCAACATCGTCCAGCGCCTTTCATCGTCAAGTCCAAAATCAATGATATAATACAAATTAGACTAGCCAATCATGAAATGACATGTTGGACATCAAAATTATTGATGCAGAATTTGGTTGACGCCGTATCGAGCTGAAGTCGAGGAAGACGAGATCGCCACCGATGATCTACAAAATAAAGTTCCATCTAAAGTCGATAATGGTGGCTTCGGTAGGATCCTCCGACGATCAAGTTAGCTCTTCTAGCCAACAAAAATAGAGTGCTCAAGGAAAAATTCGATAAAATTTCAGGAAGAAAAAGAGAACTTAGAGAAAACGTATCTGGAGGGTCCCTTTTTATAAATGAAGCTTATTGTAACTATCCTGATAAATGACAGTCGTAACCGTTCTGATAAATACCAATCGTAATCGTCCTGATAAATGACAATTGTAACTGTCCTAATAAATGATAATTATAACCATTCAATAGTGGCATCGCCTGTAGGAATCTGTTTGAAAGAAAAGTTCGGAAGGAGTTTGGCTCCCATAGAAGCCCGACTGAAGGAGGAATTCGAAAGAAGTTCGGCTTCCATAGAAGTCCGACTGCTAGAGGAGTTCAGAAGGATTTTGGCTCTCATAGAAGTCCGACTGAAGGAGAAATCTGGAAAGAGTTCGACTCCCTAGAAGTTCTGACTGCTGGAGGAGTCCAAAAGAAGTTCAGCTCCCATAGAAGCTCGACTACTAGAGAAATCCGGAAGGAGTTCGACTTCATAGAAGTTCGACTGAAGGAGGAATTCGGAGGGAGTTCGGCTCTTATAAAAGCTTGACTGCTGGAGGAGTCCGAAAGAAGTTCAGCTTCCATAAAAGTTTGACTGCTGGAGGAGTCTAGAAGAAGTTCGGCTCTCGTAGAAGCCCGACTGAAGGAGAAATTCGAAGAAAGTTCGGCTCCTATAGAAGTCCGACTGCTGGAGGAGTCTAGAAGAAGTTTGGCTCCCATAAAAGTTCGACTGAAGGAGAAATCTGAAAGGAGTTCGGCTTCCATAGAAGCTCGACTGAAGGAGAAATTCGGAAGGAGTTCGACTATCGACTGTTGAGGAGTCGGAAGAAGTTCAACTTTCGTAGAAGCCCGACTAAGGAAAATTCGGAAGGAGTTCGGCTCCAAAGAAGCTCGACTGAAGGAGAAATTCTCCTATAGAAACTCGACTGAAGGAAATCTGAAAGGAGTTCAGCTCCCATAGAAGTCCGACTGCTGGGAGGAGTCCGGAAGGAGTTCGGCTCCCGTAGAAGCTCGATTGAAGAAAAAATTCGAAAGAAGTTCGGCTCCCATAGAAGTCCGACTGAAGGAAAAATTCGAAAGGAGTTTGGCTGCTGAAAAAGTTCGACTGGGGCTTGACCGCTGAGAAGTTCGATTGGGGTCGGAGTCCAGCTAATGGAGTTCAACTACTGGATGAGTTCGACCGCTGGAGGAGATCGGATGGGGTTCGACCACTGGGAAGAGAATTCTCAATCGAAGCTCTTTCATGATTACCAGCTGCATTAGGCTAAGCATCAGATTGGACTTCGACAGGAGTGAAATTTATCCTCAATAATAGTTTTCCTACTTCCAAATTTAAAACTCGAAGGAAGGGAGTACAAAAAAATCGACAATCGAAGTTCTCTTTAGGGCTTTGCACTAGTTCAGATTGAAACTCAAAAGAGATCTTATCTCCAATTGTTGTCGAGCACAATAGGGCCATCGTCGGGGTCTTTCCTCTCATCCCATCTAAGATGAACAAGATCTTCGGCTTTGCTCATGTTAGGACAAGGTCCTCTTTCTGTTCCTAATAGGCTGTCGGAGCACATAAGGACCATTATCAGGGTTCCTCCCTCCATCTTATCTAAAATGAACGAGGCCTTCGACTTTACTCACGTTAGGATGAGGTCCTCCTCATGTTCCTAACAGGCTGTGGGGGCACATAAAGACCATTGTCAGAGCCTCTCCCCATCTCATCTAAAATGAATGAGGTCTTCGACTTTACTCATGTTAGGACGAGATCCTCCTCCTATTCCTAACGAGCTGTTGGGCACATAAGGGCCATTATCAGGGCCTCTCCCTCCATCTCATCTAAAATGAACGAGACCTTCGACTTTGCTCACATTAGGATGAGGTCTTCCTTCTGTTCCTAATGGGCTATGGGGGCACATAAGGACTGTTGTCAGAGCCTCTCCTCCCATCTCCTCTAAAATGAATGAGATTTTTTATTTTGCTTACGTTAGGATGAGGTCCTCCTCCTATTCCTAACATGGCCACTTCTAATTGCTTCTTTCCTGTCATCACATAATTTTTGCACGAAGAAATAATAATGTTGAAATGAAGAAGTTTTATTATGAAAAAATTACTGATAGTACATCCTCAGATTTTCTGAGTTTCAAGATCGTGGGAGCGTTGTTCCTTCGAGCTCCTTCAAACGATAAGTTTCAGGTTGGACGACCTCCACCACTTCATATGGACCTTCCCAATTTGGGGCAAGCTTCTCCTAGCTCTGAGGCTGAGAGATGGTGACTCGTCGAAGCACTAAGTCTTTCACTCTAAATAGTTTACTTCTGACTCTGGAGTTATAGTACCGGGCCATCTTTCGTCTATAGGCCGCCATTCGAATCTGAGCTTTCTTTCTTTTTTCTTCCAATAGATCAAGATTGATTCTGAGGTCCTATGGGTTGTGCTGCTCGTTAAAGGCCACGACCCATGCTGATGGGAGCTTAAGTTCAATTGAAATGACTGTCTCTATTCCAAAGGCCAAGATGAATGGTGTTTTCCTAGTTGATAGCCTTTTAGTAGTTCGGTGTGCCCAGAGGACGTGGTAGAGTTCGTCCATCCAGACCCTCTTTGCTTTGTCGAACCTTGTCTTGATGCCTTGTAGCAGAGTTCGTTGGTCACTTTAGCTTCTCCATTTGTCTGTAGATGAGCTACCGATGTAAAGTGGTGGAAAATGTTTAGATCTTCATAGAACTCGACGAACCTCGTCCCAGCGAACTGTTGCCGATTATCGATTATGAGGGTTCGGAGCAGACCGAATCGACAGACTATTGACTTTCAGATGAAGTCCTATACGTTGACCTCGATAATTTTAGCTAGAGATTCAAACTCGATCCATTTGATGAAGTAGTCAATCACGATCAGGAGAAACTTTCATTATCCTGATACCGTCGAAAAAGGATCAAGTATATCCATTTCTCACTGTGCAAATGGTCAAGGTGCGCTTAGTAGAGTAAGTTCAAAGGTCGACTGTCTTTGTATGTTTGCATTCTTCTAACAGTGATAACATTTTTTAACATACTCCACAGAATCATGGTATAAGGTTGGTCAATAGTACCCTTATCGAAGTAGCTTTTGCAACAGGGATCTGACTCCTACATGACTTTCATAGATTTTTTCGTGCACTTTCCATAATGCGAAGTCGGCTTCTGAAGATCGGAGAAATCTCAGCAGCGGTAGCGAATACGACCTCTTATATAACCTGCTCTCGTACAAAACGTACCGGAAGGCTTGATTCATGAGTTTTCGAGCTTCTTTCTGATCATGAGGAAGGACTTTCTCCTTGAGGTAGGCAACCAATGGATCGATCCAGCTTGGCTCGAGTTTCGTCTGCAAAATGACCTATGATTCCTCTGGGCTTGAGCACTTCAGAGTCTCAAAAAATATTTTTTTGGGCAGTTCGACTGGAGCTGAAGTGGCCAACTTAGAGAGAAGGTCGGCTCTTATATTTTCTGCCTTCGAAATTATTGAATGTCGAAACAACTAAAGGCCGAAATCAAGTTTTTTACATTTTCAAGGTATTTCATTATACTTTCCTCTCGCACTTCATAGCTACCACTAACTTGGTCGATCACTAATTAGGAATTGCTGTAAATTTAAAGTCGATCTACTTTTAATTCTCTTATAATTTTTAATTTGGCGATCAGCACTTCATACTCGGCTCCATTATTAGTCGTAGAAAATTTAAAGCGCAACACATACTCGACGGTGACTCCCTCGAAACTGACTAAGACCAACCCCACATCCGCTCCAGCAGAGTTGGACGAACCATCCATGTATAGAGTCCAAAAACCTTCGAAAAGGTCGGTTGTCTCTTCAGGAAGGCTCGGTTGTGACAGTAGAGCATCGATCTCATTCTGTTCAAGTTTGACATCATCGAAAATGGTATACTCCACTATAAAATCTGCTAATATCTAGGCTTTGATCGATGGTCGGGATCGATAATTGATATCGAATTTCATGAGTTTGATTGTCCATTTTGCGATTCTTCTGAAAGCATCCATTCGCTGAAGGGCTGTCTTTATTGGTTGATCTATAAGGACTGTTATGGTGTGCCCCTGAAAGTAAGGTCAGAGTCTCCTGATAGCAATTAGAAGAGAGCAAGTCAATTTTTCTAGCTTAGAATACCTGATCTCTACATTCCTTAGGACCCAACTTATGTAGTAAATCGATCGTTGTATCTTTGCTTCCTCCTAGACTAGGACTGCTGCTAAGATCGTCGGAGGGACCGCTAGGTACAAGAATAATTTTTCTTTAGGTTTGGGCTTTACCAATAGTAGAGGCGAGTCGAGGTAGTTTTTGAGCTCCTCAAACGTCCATTGGCATTCCATCATCCAGCAGAAATTCTTTGGTTGCTTGAGAACTTAGAAGAAGGGCATGCATCGCTCGACCGATCTCGAGATGAAGCGATTTAGGGATGCCACTTTTTTAATCAAGTGCTGAATTTTTTTAATTATCTTTGGAGCGGTCATCTCTTGAATGGCTCAGATTTTCTCTGAATTTGCTTCAATCCCATACCTCGATACCATAAACCCTAAAAATTTTTCAAAGGTCACACCAAAGGAGCACTTGGTCGGGTTCAACTTCATCTTGTACTTTTTGAGTATGCTGAAGGTCTCTTCGAGATCGACGAGGTGGTTTATAGAAGCTCGACTTTTGATGAACATATCATCCACATACACCTCCATATTACGATCGATCTGCTTCTTGAAGATCTTATTGATCAGATGCTAGTACGTTGCTCTTACGTTCTTGAGTCCAAAGGGCATAATTTTGTAACAATAAAAATCATGATCAGTTACACAAGCAGTTTTCTCTTCATCCTCCAGCACCATCCATATCTGGTTATAACTGGAGAAGACATCCATGAAGGTAAGGAGCTCGTGGTCTGAGGTTGCGTCTACCAGTTGATCAACCCTAGATAGTGGATAGCTATCTTTTGGATAGGTCTTGTTCAGCTTTTTGAAGTCTATACACATCCTTCACTTGTTGTTTATCTTTTTGATAAAGACCACGTTCGAGACTCAGGTCAGATAGTTGACTTTTTGGATGAACCCAGCTTTGAGAAACTTGTCTACTTCTTCCGTAATTACTTTCTGTCTCTCCGGTGTGTGGCTGTGCAATTTTTCTTTTATCAGTCGATACTTCGGATCAATGGCCAATCAATGTTCCATAACTTCGATATCAATTTCTGGCATATCCGCTGGGGCCCAAGCGAAGATGTCCACATTCTTTTTGAGGAAAGTGATGAGTTGCTCTCGAACCTTGTCTTCCAAGTTGGAGCCGATCTGTACAGCGTATTCTGCATTTTCATCGTTCAAGAGCACAGATATGAGGTCATCCATAGGCTCGCTCCGCTCCTCGGTAAGGTCATCGCAGACATCCAGCTCGTTAATATCACTAAGGTTCTAGATTTGGATGTATATAAAATAGCTTGCAGTAATTGCAGGGCACTCCAACTTCATAGCTAGCTCTAGTTTATCGTGCAATACTTGTAGGGCATTGCCTGTAGCCGGGTCCTATTTATCATGCAATGGTTGCTTCGTGGACAGCTCTTGCAAGGCGGGTGTGCCATTAGAACCAAGTTCCCAACATCGTCCAACGCCTTTCATTGTCAAGTCCAAAATCAATGATATAATCCAAATTAGACTAGCCAGTTATGGAATAACATGTGGGACATCAGAACTGTTGGTGCAGAATTTGGTTAATGTCGGATCGAACTGGAGTTGAGAAAGATGAGATCATCGTCGGTGATCTGCAAAATAAAGTTCCATCCAAAGTCGGTGGTGGTGGCTCCGGTAGGACCCTCCGATGGTCAAGTTAGCTCTTCTGGCCAACAGAAATGGAGTGCTCAGAGAAGAGTTTGGTAGAGTTTCAAGAAGGAAAATAGAGCTTAGAAAAAATGTATCTGGAGGATCCCTTTTTATAGACAGAGTTTGTTGTAACTGTCCTAATAAATGACAGTCATAACCGTTCTGATAAATACTAATTATAATCGTCCTAATAAATTATAATCCTAACTGTCCTGATAAATGATAATTGTAACCGTTCAGTAGTGGGATCGCTGTAGGAATCCATCTGAAAGAAAAGTCTGAAAAGAGTTTGGCTCTCGTAGAAGCCTAACTGAAGAAGAAATCTGAAAGAAGTTCGGCTTCCATAGAAGTCTGACTGTTGGAGGAGTCCGAAAGGAGTTCAGCTCCCATAGAAACTCGATTGAAGGAGGAATTCAGAAAGAGTTCGACTTCCATAGAAGCCCAATTGCTGGAGGAGTCCGGAAGAAGTTCAGCTCTCGTAGAAGCTCGACTGCTAGAGAAGTTTGGAAGGAGTTCGGCTCTCATAGAAGTCCGATTGAAGGAAGAATCCGAAAGGAGTTTGGCTCCCGTAGAAGCTCAACTAAAGAAGGAATCCGAAAGGGGTTCGTCTTCCATAGAAGTCCAACTGAAGGAGAAATTCAGAAGAAGTTTGGCTTTCATAGAAGCTCGACTGAAGGAGAAATCTGAAAGGAGTTCGGCTTCTACAGAAGCTTGACTGTTGGAGGAATTCGGAAGGAGTTTGACTTCCATAGAAATTCGATTGAAGAAGGAATCCAGAAGGATTTTAGCTTCCATAGAAGTTCGACTGAAGAAAAAATCTGGAAGGAGTTTGGCTTTTGTAGAAGTCCGATTAAAAAAAAAATTCAGAAAAAGTTTGACTTCCATAGAAGTCCGACTGCTAGAGGAGTTTGGAAGGAGTTCGGCTCTCATAGAAGTTCGATTGAAGAAGAAATCTAGGAGTTCGGCTCTCGTAGAAGCCTGACTGAAGGAGAAATTTGGAAGAAGTTCGGTTGTTGGAGAAGTTCACCTGGGGCTCAGCCATTGAAGAGTTCGATTGGATTCAGAGTCCAGCTGGAGGAGTTCGACCACTGGATGAGTTTGACTGCTGGAGGAGATCGGATGGGGTTCAACCGCTGGAGAGAGAATTCTCGATCGAAGCTCTTCCATGATTATCAGCTGTATTAGGCTGAGCACTAGGCTGGACTTTGATAGGAGCAAAATTTATCCCCAACAATCGTTCTCCTACTCTCAAATTCGAAACTCGAAGGAAGTACAAAAAGATCAACAGCCGAAGTCCTCTTCAGGGCTTTGCACCAGTTCTGGTTGAAACTCGAAAGAGATCTTATCTCCAGTTGTTGTTGAGCACAATGGAACCATCGTCGGAGCATTTTCTCTCATCCCGTATAAGATGAACGAGGCCTTCGACTTTGCTCATGTTAGGATGAGGTCCTCTTCCTATTTCTAACAGACTGTGGGGGCACATAAGGGCCGTTGTCATGGCTCCTCCCTCCATCTCGTCTAAAATGAATGAGGTCTTCGACTTTGCTCATGTTAGGACGAGGTTCTCCTCCTATTCCTAACAGGCTGTGGGGGCACATAAGGATCCATTGTCAGGGCCTCTCCTCTATCTCATCTAAAATGAATGAGGCCTTCAACTTTGCTCACGTTAGGATGAGGTCCTTTCCTATTCCTAATGGGCTATGGAGGCACATAAGGGCTATTGTCAGGGCCTCTTCCTCCATCTCGTTTAAAATGAACGACGCTTTCGACTTTGCTCACATTAGGATGAAGTCTTCCTCCTGTTCCTAACGGACTATGGGGGCACATAAGGACCGTTGTCAGGGCCCCTCCTTCCATCTCATCTAAAATGAATGAGGCCTTTGATTTTGCTCATGTTAGGATGAGGTCCTCCTCCTGTTCCTAACATGGCCACTTCTAATTGCTTCTTTCCTGTCATCACATAATTTTTGCACCAAGAAATAATAATGTTTAAATGAAGGAGTTTTATTACAAAAAAATTATTAGTAGTACATCCTCAGATTTTCTGAGTTTCAAGATCGTGGGAGCGTTGTTCCTCCAAGCTCCTTCAGATGATAAGTTTCAGGTTGGACGACCTCCACTACTTCATATGGACCTTCCCAATTTGGAACAAGCTTTTCCTGGCTCTGAGGCTGAGAGACGGTAACTCGCCGAAGCACTAAGTCCCCCACTCTAAATGTTTTACTTCTGACTCTAAAGTTATAGTACCGGACCATCTTTCATCTGTAGGCCGTCATCTAAATCTAGCCTTTCTTTCTTTTTTCTTTCAGCAGGTCAAGATTGACTCTGAGGTTCTATGGGTTGTGTTGCTCGTTGAAGGCCACGATCCATGCTGACGGAAGCTTAAGTTCAACCGGGATGACTACCTCTATTCCAAAGGCCAAGACGAATGGTATTTTCCTAGTTGGCAGCCTTTGAGTAGTTCGGTATGCCTAGAGGACATGGTAGAGTTCATCCACCCAGATCCTCTTTGCTTTGTCGAGCCTTATCTTGATGCCTTGCAGCAGAGTTTGGTTGGTCACTTCAGCTTCTCCATTTGCCTATAGGTGAGCTACCGATGTGAAGTGGTGAAAAATATTTAGATCTTCGTAGAACTCAACGAACCTCATTCCAGCGAACTATCGCCCATTATCGATTATGAGGGTTTGGGGTAGACCGAATCGATAGACTATTGATTTTCAGATGAAGTCTTGTACCTTGGCCTCGATAATTTTGGCTAGAGATTCAACTTCGATCCATTTGGTGAAGTAATCGATCGCGATCAGGAGGAACTTTCGTTGCCCTGATGCCGTCAAAAAAGGGCCAAGTATATCCATTTTTTACTGTGCAAATGGCCAAGGCGCACTTAGCAGAGTAAGTTCGGAGGTCGGTTATCTTTGTACGTTTGCATTCTTCTAACAGTGATCATATTTTATAACATACTCCACAGAATCATGGTACAAGGTCAGTCAATAGTATCCTTATCGAAGTAGCTTTTGCGATAGGGATCTGGCTCCTACATGACTTCCATAAATTTTTTCGTGCACTTTCCATAATGTGAAGTTGACCTCTAAAGGTCGAAAAAATCTCAGCAGCGATAGCGAATACGACATCTTATATAACCTGCCCTCGTACAAAACGTATCGAGAGGCTTGATTCTTGAGCTTTCGAGTTTTTTTGGATCATGAGGAAAGACTTCCTCCTTGAGATAGGCAACCAACGGATCGATCCAGCTCGGCTCGATTTTCGTCTGCAAAATGACCTATGATTCCTCTGGGATTGGACACTTCAGAGTCTCAAAAAATACTTTTTTGGACAGTTCGACTAGAGCTGAAATGGCCAACTTAGAGAGGAGGTCGGCTCTTATATTTTCTACCCTCGAAATCTATCGAATGTCAAAATAACTGAAGGTCGGAGTTAAGTCTTTTACTTTCTCAAGGTATTTCATCATACTTTTCTCTCGTGCTTCATAGCTGCCACTAACTTGATCGACCACTAATTAAAAATTACTGTAGACTTAAAGCCAATCTACTTTTAATTTTCTTATAATTTTTAATTCGACGATCAGTGCTTCATACTCGGCTCCATTATTAGTCGCAAAAAATTTGAAGCATAGCACATACTCGACGACAACTCCCTCGGGGCTGACTAAGACCAACCCCATATCCGCTCCAGTAGAGTTGGATGAATCATCCACGTACGGAGTCCAAAAACCTTCGAAAAGATCGGTTGTCTCTTTAGGAAGGCTCAATTGCGATAGTAGGGCACCGGTCTCGTTCTGTTCAAGCTCAATATCATCGAAAATGGTATACTTCACTATAAAATCTGTTAATATCTGGGCTTTGATCGATGGCTGGGGTCGATAATTGATATCGAATTTCATGAGTTTAATTATCCATTTTGCGATTTTTCTGGAAGCGTTCATTCATTGAAGAACTATCTTTATTGGTTGATCCGTGAGGACCATTATAGTGTGCCCCTGAAAGTAAGGTCGGAGCCTCCTGACAGCAATTAGAAGAGAGTAAGTCGATTTTTCTAACTTAGAATACCTAATCTCTGCATCCCTTAGGATCCGACTTATGTAGTAGACTGACCGCTGTATCTTCGCTTCCTTCTTGACTAGGACTGCTGCCAAGATCGTCGGAGAGACCGCTAGATATAAGAATAATTTTTCTCTAGGTTCGGGCTTTGCCAACAGTGAAGGCGAGTTGAGGTAGTTTTTGAGCTCCTCAAACATTCGTTGGCATTCCATCGTTCAGCAGAAATTCTTTAGTTGCTTGAAAACTTGGAAGAAGGGCATACATCGCTCGGTCGATCTCGAGATGAAGCAATTTAAGGATGCCACTTTTTCAGTCAAGTGCTGAACTTCTTTGATTGTCTTTGGAATGGTCATCTCTTGAATGGCTCAGATTTTTTTTGAATTTGCTTCAATTCCGCACCTCGACACCATAAACCCCAAAAACTTTTCAAAGATCACACCAAAGGAGCACTTGGTCGGGTTCAACTTCATCTTGTGTTTTCTGAGTATACTGAAGGTCTCCTTGAGATCGACGAGATGGTTTATAGAAGCTCAACTTTTGACGAATATATCATCCACGTACTCCTCTATATTGTGATCGATCTACTCCTTGAAGATCTTATTGATCAGATGCTGGTATATTGTCCTTACGTTTTTGAGTCCAAAGGGCATAACCTATAACAATAAAAACCATGGTCAGTTACAAAAGTAGTTTTCTCTTCATCCTCCGGCACCATCCATATCTGGTTATAATCGGAGAAGACGTCCATGAAGGTGAGGAGCTCGTGACCTGAGATTGCGTCTATCAGTTGATCAATCCTGAATAGTGGATAGCTATCTTTTGGACAGATCTTGTTTAGCTTTTTGAAGTCTATACACATCCTCCACTTGATGTTTGTCTTTTTGACGAGGACCACGTTCGAGACCCAGGTCGGATAGTTGACTTTTTGGATGAACCCAACTTTGAGGAGCTTTCCTACTTCTTCTACAATTACTTTCTGTCTCTCCGGTGCATGGCTGTGTAGTTTCTCTTTTATCGATCGATACTTCGGATCAATGATCAATCGATGTTCCATAACTTCGATATCAATTTCTGGCATATCTACTGGGGCCCAGGCGAAGATGTCCACGTTCTTTCTAAGGAAGGTGACGAGTTAATCCCAAACCTCATCTCTCAAGTTGGAGTCAATCTATACAGCGTATTCTGCATTTCCGTCGTTCAAGGGCACAGATATGAGGTCATCTATAGGCTCGCTCCGCTCCTCGGTAAGGTCATCGTGGACATCTAGCCCGTTAATAGGATAAGGGTCGGACTCTTCTTTCTTATGCAGGATGATTGAGTAGCAATGCCTTGTCAGAGCTTAATCTCCCCGACCTCTTCGATCCCGTAACTCGTCGGAAACTTCATCTTCAAATAATAAGTTGATACGACTACCCAAAGTGCATTTAAACCAGATCGGTCGAGAATAGCATTATAGATGGATGGAGTCCTTATGATAAAAAATTGACCTATGCCTTTGCCAGCTTCGGGCATTGTCCTGCAGTTACAGCCAAAGTTATTATGCCCTCGATTGGTACGCCATCGCCAGTGAAGCCTATCAACAGGGAGTTCATAGGCCCTAAGTGGTCATTGAGTAAGAATATTTTCGAAAAAAAATCATAAAATAATATATCGATCGAACTTTCATTATCTACCAAAATGTGACATACATCATAGTCAGCAATATTTAAAGAGATTACAATCACGTCATTATGCGAAAACTGGAACCCTAGAGCATCTGCCTTGATGAAGGTTATGGGTTCTCCAATTCTCCATCTCTTTACTGATCCTTTGGATCTGCTAGCCTCTCCTTATTGAAGTCCTTTCGAGATTGTATTGATGATGCCAAGAGACGATCGATCTCCTAATTGATCCTCCCTCTTTGGTGGCTTAATGGCAATGCCCTCGGCCGATCTTCCCGTCCTTCAGACCATCGTTGCAGGAATCAACCTAGTCTACCTCGCCTGATGAGCTCCTCGATCTCATCTTGAAGTTGGATACACTCCTCAGTGTCGCGACCGTGATCATGATGATAAAGGCAGAACTTATTAGGATTGCGCTTATTGGGGTGAGAGCGCATCTTTTTCGATCTCGATAGTTGCTTCCTGATTTCCATCAGTACTTGAATTTTTGGAGCATTGAGAGGGGTATAGTCGTGAAATCTTCGTTGGAGAGAACCCCGCCATGCCCTTCTGTCCGGGCTTTTCTATCTTCGAGTCCGGGGAGGAGTTCAAACTCGCTTGCGCTCAGAGAAAGTTTGAGAGTGCGGCCAAGCTTCACTCGACTTTTCTTCCTCGACATGTCCATCCGGCTTGCTGATTCACCACTTACTAAAGGCTTCATCATCTTTGGCTTTGAAGGCCTCTTCAGCTAGGGCGTAACCTTCAACCTGAGCTAGTAGATCAATAAAATTTCTGGGGTACTTCTTCTCTAGAGAGAATAGTAAATTATTCTTTTGGAGGCCATCCTT
Source organism: Cocos nucifera (assembly GCA_006176705.1). NCBI lineage: Eukaryota > Viridiplantae > Streptophyta > Magnoliopsida > Arecales > Arecaceae > Cocos > Cocos nucifera. The sequence continues at coordinate 1,633,574 of QRFJ01000100.1, read as the reverse complement.
AAGTGCAGCCATTGCAATTGATTGATCTAGATTTCGGACCTCCAATACAGCGGTATTAAACCAGATGATATAAGCCCGAGGATGGATTCTTCCTCCTTCTGCTTGATGTTCATCAGAAAATTCAAACTTCAACGCGAACGTCGGCTACTGATGAAGTAAGCCGTGAACTAATGGCTCATTTGATCAACGAAAAAGATGGTATCCGACTTAAGTGCCGAGTACCAGTTTCTGATGGCTCTCTTGAGGGTGGATGGAAAAGTCCAGCATAAAATAGCATCTGACGCACCATGGAGCAACATCATTGTCCGAAAAGCCTTTAGATGATCGACTGGATCGATGGTTCCATCGTAACTCTCGAACTATGGGAGCTTGAAATTCGACGGAATTGGTTCCTGCATGATCCTCTGAGAAAAAGAAGGGTTAATGCGAATATCATTATCGTGTGAGAAGGAAGTATGACAGAGCTCTTTGATTCGTCGGCTCATTTCTAGGAGTCTTTAATCCAGGAGATCTTCATGATCGTTGATCTCTAGGATTTTCTGATGGAACGGGCTTGAAGCTTTCTCTTGGGTCGAGTCGTGGTCCGAGCAAGGGTCCTCCATCCTCTGCTTTCCCTTTTTGAAGATCAGAGGTCGGATAGCCGAGGTCGATCGTTCCCAGATTGGACTATGGGGCTCCGAAGAAGCTTGCTCTGGTCGAACTGGTATCGAAGTCTGTCGATGGATTGCCTGCATCGTCTCCGCGAGACCATGAACCTGTTGGACCAGCAGGTTGAACTGCTTCGCATCCACCATGGCTGTAGGAGAAGCTCGAGTTATCGAAGCTAGAGTGGATGTATTTGGACGGAATCTGGCTACAGAGGTCGTTGATCATCGGGTCGAAGCTTTTCTGAGAGGTATATTTTTTGAAAAAAACTCTAAAGAGAAAGAAGAGAGATCGCTACTGAGCACTCCTTTAAGATCAAGAGAACCTCAGAAACATAGGGTCCTTTCTCTAGCGTCAATTCTGTTGGTGCAAAATTTGGTTGACATTGGATCGAGCTAAAGTCGAAGAAGATGAGGTCGCCGTCGGTGATCTGTAAAATAAAATTTCATCCGAAGTCGATAGTGGTGGCTTCGGTAGGACCCTCCGATGGTCAAGTTAGCTCTTCTGGCCAATAAAAATAGAATGCTCAGAAAAGAGTTCGGCAGAGTTTCAGGAAGAAAAAAAAAACTTAGAGAAAACGTATTTAGAGGATCCTTTTTTATAGACGGAGCTTGTTATAACTGTCCTGATAAATGATAGTCGTAACCGTCCTGATAAATATCAATCATAATCATTCTGATAAATGACAATCGTAACTGTTCTGATAAATGATAATTATAACCATTCAGTAGTGGGATCGTCTGTAAGAATCCATCTGTAAGAAAAGTTTGAAAAGTGTTCGGCTCCCATAGAAGTCCGACTGCTGGAGGAGTCTGAAAAAAGTTCGGCTCGTGTAGAAGCCCGACTGAAGGAGGAATCCGAAAGAAGTTTGGCTCCGTAGAAGTCCGACTGAAGGAGAAATTTGAAAGGGGTTTGGTTTCATAGAAGCTTGACTGAATGAGGAATTTAGAAGAAATTCGGCTTCCGTAGAAGTCTGACTGCTGGAGGAGTTCGGAAGAAGTTCGGCTCTCGTAGAAATCCGACTGAAGAAGAAATTCGGAAGGAGTTTGGCTCCCATAGAAGTCCGACTGAAGGAATCCGAAAGAAGTTCGACTCCCGTAGAAGCCGACTGAAGGAAGAATCCGGAAGAAATTCGGCTTCCATAGAAGTCCGATTGAAGGAAGAATTCGAAAGAAGTTCGGCTCTCATAGAAGTCCGACCGTTGGAGAAATTCGAAAGGAGTTCGACTCCCGTAGAAGTCTGACTGAAGGAGAAATTCAGAAGAAATTTGACTTCCGTAGAAGTCCGACTGCTGGAGGAGTCTGGAAGGAGTTCGGCTTCCGTAGAAGTCCGACTGAAGAAAAAATCTGAAAGAAGTTTGGCTCTCATAGAAGTCCGACTGAAGAAAAAATCTGGAAGGAGTTTGGCCACTGAAAAAGTTTGGTTGGAGCTCGACCGCTGATAAGTTTGATTGGATTTGGAGTTCAGCTGAAGGAGTTCGACCACTGAAGAAGATCGAATGGGATTCGGCCGCTGGGAGAGAATTTTCAATCGAAGCTCTTTTATGATTATCAGCTGCATTAGACTAAGCATCAAGCTGAATTTCTGCGGGAGCAAAATTTATCTCCAACAAGAATCATTCAGACAAACCTAAAGCAGAGTTCTCCACTGCACTAGAATTCAACTCTAAAAGAATACATGCATACTCTCAGCTCTCTCTATTTGATTTAAGCATTGGAGAGCCCCCACTCAGATTAACCCCATTGAACTTTTTTGCTCTTCTTTTTGTCTACACCTTTCACTATAGCAGATCAATCAACTCCCTCCATGTCTGCAGATCATTGAACCAAGTTTTGGCAGCAACAATCAACTATCCTCCCATTTGTGTTAACAGGCAAAAGGCATGTGCATGAAGGGGAAAACGTTCAAAAAAAAAAAAAAAAAAAGAAACAGAAAGTTTCATCACCAGCAAAATGAAAGAAAAACAGAAAATATGAGCTGAGGAATTTGAAAGAGGCAGTATTTATTATTTGAGAACATTGGTTTTTTTATTTTCTATAATTTTTATCCTCTCAAAAAAAATCAAGATTTTTGCATTAATTTTCAATTTTCCCTTTCATGTTACTTTGCTAGTACGCAAGGACTTTGCTCAACTGGGATCGAAGCAACGTCCAACGCAAGTGGAATCGTGGATACAGAGATGGAATGGAGCATGGAGTCAAAATGCCCGTGCGGAGAGATTTTTTCCACAAGATGTCGCTGTATTGAGGACTAGACTGATTTTATTAGATGGGATGTGAATAATGACAATAAAAACAGTGGAAAGAAAGAGATGCAGAGACGGAACATATACAAACTTGGAGAATTTGATTCAGTCGTACTATAAATCGATAACGTTGAGTGGTTAACAGGGTTTGGACCTCTAAGGTTTTATAGACTTGGATTCCAGGTTTGACGCTTATGACACAGGAGATGAGACTGTTGACCAGTTGCGAGCAATGCGGGCATAACTCCAAGTTCAGCGGAAAAGTCTCTCAAATCTAGAGATTTTATGATAATTTCCAAGCAATGCCGGCTGTTGCAGCATTTTTTACGACTTGCACCATGGTAAAGGAATTGTCAATGAGCCTCTGGACCTCACCATTCATATTGCACCGAAAAGAAAATTGTCTCCAACAAACAAAATAATTTTCAAAGACAAAAAAGTAATTGAGAAAGGTTCTAATCAGCCAACAGAAATATTCCTTGATTTCGTGCAAGCTACACTCAAGAGTAGATAGGCCCGAAACTTAATTTCTAGGAATGGCCTCCGAGAAAAATTCTCTGTTGCTTGGCTCCTCCAATGGTGGCTTACTTGGAGAACAAGCTCTCCAATTTCTTTTGTATTTGTTATTTAAATTACAGAATCAGAATACAATTATATCATTATATGTACACTGTACAATCAGGGAAAGCATCTGTGACAAAACAAAGATGAAATGTAGGGGCCAAGTTCAATGAAAGGTTCGAGAAAGGAAAAGGAAGCCAAAAGAGAGAAAATAACTTCAATAATCAAAGTTAATCCCTCTGTTCAAGTGATCTTTTCTCGAGCTTACGCATGGGAACCCCTGGGACGATCCAACGTTGGAATAGTCCAATAGAGGACTGGATGTTAAGTTTCCCAGGTTAAAACCTGGGTCCACCCTCACTCTTCTAATTTTAAACTACAGTGGAATTTCTATGTCAGTCTAATTCTGGATACAAGACCTAATACGATGACGTACTTCACGCAATGGTCTGACCACATATACTAACTGCCGTCATAGTTTGACTTGAACTCAATTTGAGATGATCGATGTTAGAAACTCATTTGGATTTGATGGTATAGTTTCTGCCATCCAGAATTAATAGATCTAATAGTATTAGAATTGTCATCCAATATATATCTAATTAGTTGGTGACCCGGGCATTGCACAGGATGGGTGATTATGGCTTGTAATTTTTAATTTTTTTTAATAATAAATATTCATTAGTTTTTTTAATATTTTATTTTATTTTATTTATATATATATATATTATATTTTTTTTATTATTTTATAGATAATAATTTATTTTTTTCTTTTTTCATGTTTTCATATCGTTTTTACGTTTATCGGTGTCGCCCCACCATGGCTCCTCTTCTTTCTCAGCAAATATTGATCCTGATCGCACTCCCACTTCCTCTCTTCTTCTTATACATTCTCCGCACCCACCGATGCTGTCCCACCCCCTGCCATCCCATCATGATTCTCCTTCTCTCTCGATAAATGTCAATCACGATCGCCCTCCCAACATCCCTACCGGTACTGTCGCCTCCGGTGCCACCATTATCCCTTCTTTCTCCTCCTTTGCCTCTTGCTCGGCCCCTTTCCTACCACCGCCAACATCTCTTATCCTGACCATTCTCTCTTTGCCCGACCTCCTTTGCGTGCTCTTGCGTTTTGAATTTCGCTCGTGCTATTTCATGGCCTAGTAGGAGGGCCGATCTCTGATGGCACTATCGGTGATAAATTAATTATTTAATTTAAATCCATCATGACTCATCCATATATTTTTTAAAATTATTTTTTTATAAAAAATTATTATTATTTTAAAAATATTTTTTTATTTTTTTTCTTTTCTATAGCTTTGCATCGAACACCTAGACCCCCTATCGACACCACCCACGGCTCCTTCGCATGGTCGTCGCTCCTCAATGCTCACTGCACATTTTTTAAAATTATTTTTTTAAAAATAATATTTTATTATTATTTAAAAATCTAATTAAATATTTTATTTTATTTATTTTTATTTTTTATTATTTTAAGTATTTTTTTACTTAAAAATAATATTTTATTATTATTTTAAAAAATATATATATATTTTAATTTTAAAATTATTTTTTAAATTCTGAGGAAGAAGACCATGCAGAGGCAGTGGATGAGTGCAGAGGAGCGGCGGGTGGTGTCGGAGAGAAGGTGGGTTTCGGTATGAAGCCACAAGAGAAAAAGAAATAAAAAAAAGATTTTCAAATAACAATAATAATATATTATTTTTAAAAAATATTTTTAAAAAATATATGAATGGGGGCAGAGGAGTCGTGGATGGCACCAGAGGGAGTGTTTAAAAATTTTTTTTAAAATAATAATAAATTATTAATTTTTAAAAATATTTTTTTAAAATTATTTTTAAAAATAATATTTTATATTACAAATAATATTTATTTTTAAAATAATATTTTTTAAAAAATTTTCCTCCTCCTACACTTTGGTTAGGCAATTTTAAAAATAAAATTTTATTATTTTTTAAAAATCTTCCTTCTTTATTCTTTGATTTTTCAAAATTATATTTTAAAATTATTTTTAAATTTATTTAAAAATAATATTTTATTATTATTTTAATAATCTATTTTTATTACAAAAAAAAATTTATTTTATAAATTTTTAATAATTTATTATTATTATTTTTAAATATTTATTACTTTTTTTTTCTTTCTCTCACCTCCCACACTACCCCCAGCAAAGCCACACGCCACACCTTCCGTGGCCCCCTCCATCGCTGCCCTCACCCACCCCACCGCGAACCCACACCCCAGCCACCCGTGCTGGCTGTGCCGCCCCTCGGTCACTGCTCCGCGGCTCCTCCCACCCTCCTGCACTACCTCCTGTCGGCATCCCACCGCTCCACCCTTCGATCCCGTCTGTCGCCAATGCCAGCGCCCTCACCCAGCGGGCACAGCGTCAGCGACTCAATGGCTCCTCCCACCCTTCCACACTGCCCTCGATCGGCATCCCATCATCCCACCCTCTAGTCCCGTCCGCCACCAATATTAGCGTCCTCACCTAGCAGGCACAGCATCAGCGACTCCGCGGCTCCTCCCGCACCACCCTTGGTCGGCATCCCATCAGCCCTCCCTTCGGTCTCGTCCGTCACCAATGCCAACATCTATGCCATCGATGATGGCGGTGGAGGAGGAGGAGCAGGCAATGCCGGCACCAGAGTCACCACCTTGCTCCCGCAGGCTTCATTCCTCCTACACCACCCACGTGGCATAATAAAATTCATGCAAGATGTTGAGATGGCAATCCCATAATACTTCTCCGCAAAGTAACATTATATATATATATAAAGATAGACTGGGCTCTGATTGACTAGAGCCCAGCCTACATTTGGTTCGACCATTCGATTCACATGCATTTTAAAATGCGCACAAAAAAAGATGCGTCGGTTGAAAAAAAATAGATGTACGTATGCGCAAAAAAATTAGAAAAAAAATCTCCTGCCTGAAAAAAATCAAAAAAAATCTTAAAAAACTTAAAAAAAGTATAAAAAATCTAAAAAAAAGATGTCCTGAAGGCACCTACATTTAAAATGTAGACGCCTTCAAGCACCTTTTATTTTATTTTATTTTTTCTTTCTATTTTTTATATTTTTTAATTAAAAAAGTTTTAAAAGAGAAGAAAAAAAGAAAAAATGAGAAAAGAGGGAAGGAGCCTACATAATGAATGTAGGCGCCTTCTCTCTCCCCTTTTTTTTTAAAATTTTTTTTTTAAGTTTTTTTCATGTTCAGATTTTTTTTTTTGAATTTTTTTTTTCAAATTTTTTTCTCAGACTTTTTTTTCTGATTTTTTTCAGGTTCAGCCTTTTTTTTTAAAATTTTTTTGAATTTTTTCTTTTAGGCACAGACGCTCATTTTTTTTCTCAGATGCGTGCATGTAGATGCATATTGATCCAATGATCGAAGATCCGATTTTTTGAAACCCAATCCATCTATATATATATAATGTCATAAGTCTTGTTGGTAGATTTTTAGTCTAGATTGTACTAACATTACTTTAGTAGTTCGATCACAACTTTCTCATCCAAACTTCGATTGAGGTGATTTAAGCGGTCCTACAAAGATTATCCGATATTAGGATAACGAAAATGTGAGTTTGAAATTCAATCTATACCACCACACATGATGCCATCTTTTAGGTTGATTTATGCTAAAATGCAATTTTCATTGCAATTTAACCTAATTTATGAAATGTTGAGTCTTTGACATGCAAATCAAGAGTTATTTAATATTCTCTTGCTAGTTGGGGTCATCTGAGGGTCTTCTGATGGGGATTGGCTTGCATCACTAACATTTGAAATTGTGACCTCCTCCAATCTAGAAAGGGTGAGGGAGTTGACTCCAAGTAACATTGTTTATAACCTCTTTATCCATTAGAGTAATTCTAAATTGACCTCATGATTAGAGTAATTCTAAATTGACCTCATGATTTACATGCTATCAATTATGAGTTTTGAGAAATCTCTTTTTTTTTTTTTGGAAAAAGAAATTAAACTACTAAAATTAAATTAGGATTTTGAAAAGGACTTGAAACAAGGTTTCCTGTAAATATGTTAATCAAAATATATAACTTCGATCAAACTTAAAGATGCCTAGAGATAATCTACCTATAGTTGCAAGATGAAGTCAAAAGCTTGGTTTTATCTAAAAAGGCATCTTTAGTTAGCAATTCTCTCACATGATGCTTAATCCATGACATAGTGGAAGATTAAATAAACTCCTTCAAATGCTTCGTGTTGACAAGAATGCACAGGATTTGTGTAAATTCTTACGTAAAATCAGAACCATTCCATTCCCACCATGGGCAATTTATGTTTGGATCATCACGTAATGACTCAAGCCAGTCACCCACAAATGAGGAGGCCACTAATTTAATCTATTTTCACCGAATCATGTAGAAATTACTCGAGAAGAATATCAAAAATAAATCTAATCTCTCATTAGGAAGGTTGATCAAAGGGAGTCCTGCCTACTTAGATACTCTAGTTACCATTTCTGTTTGCAATATATAAATAAGGCAGCATTTAAGTCACTTTGATATTATCCTCGCGACACTAACTGTTTTCTACTTTTGGTTAAATTCCAAACCAAAAATTCATGTAGAATTTATATTATTGGATCAAGAATCAAAATTAAAATTCAAAATCCGTTTTCATTTAATTATCGTGGAGAATCATATAAGTAGCTCCTGCCAGTTCCAACTTCTCCCCCCTTGTACCAGTGAAAACCTCCACCCCAATTGCTTCCAAGCCACACTACTTGCTAAAACCTCGAAATCCAGAAAATAACATAAGATCTAATAAATTGATCTTTCAACAGATCGAGCAGATATTTGTTTTAAAAAGACTTTTGATCCAAGCCGGACTCAGAATTATCAATTAAATAAGTTCTTTTTTCTCCGATGGGGAACGAATCAAGCATGCTCACGGATTTCAGGTCTGATATTAATTTAAGCCAGACTTGTTCGGACCCCACTCGGACTTGATCACGCTGGGCTCCGTGACGCACCCTACTTGCTTGCTTGAGAGTGAAGGAAGAATAGAAGAGACACAGGACGCAATTATTAAAATGGGAGTGAGGGGCATCTTGGGGATCCTTGAGATTTTGTTCGTACTCCGTGCTTTCCCGAGCCAACCAGGCTCGTTCTCCCCCGAGCCTCTCTCCAAACCTAAGCTCCCCCACCTTTTTACCTTAGCAAGCAACAAAGAAATAGAGAGAGAAAACAATCCACCCGAGGCAGAGAGTAAAGAAGAAGAAGAAAGTAAAGAGAAGAAAGAGAGAGAAGAAAAAGAAAAGCAAAAGGGAAGATTGATAGAGAGAGATGTCAAGGCGGAGGCCACCGCATCTCCAGTGAGAACACACAACCGAGCATCGCGGGCTCTCGAGACTCTCTTGAGTTCCGAGCTCCATCCCACTAATAGTCGCTCCATGTAGCATCATCTCGAACACTTAAATAGGCTCTACTTCGTCTCTGGATCCCAAGTTCTATTCTCTAGGCCGATCTTGAGCTTGTAATTCTCTTAATTCCAAAGATCCGGCGGAATTTGGGGGGGATCTCGGGCTCGCGGGCCGGAGAATGTGAAGAGATTTAGAGAGGAATGGCTGGAAATGGCGGAGGAGGCAGCACTAGAGTCAGCGGGGCTTCGATCAGCGCCGCAGCGACGGCCATTGGCTCAGCGGAGACCAGATTTCGACCCACGGAAAGGGTCTGCTTTCTTCTCCCCTTTTTGAATTCGATTTTTCGATTCTTGTTTTTTTGGGTGTTTTGAGCTGGGGATCTTTGTTTGATGGTGGTTTATATGTGATTTCAGCGTTTTGGTTGTAGTGGGTTTCACTTTCTGCGGGCATTTTGGGGAAAATGGGGGTAATTTTATGGCTTCTTTTTTATTCTAAGGTTGTTCTGGTTAGATCTAGGGTTCTCAGCTGTCGATTATGGTGATTTTGCTTGATGAGTGGTTTTGGAGCTGAATGCTGCTTGTTTTGGTAGCTTGTGAAACCAATTCTTCGTGGATTCCCGGAGAAAGGGGTTCTAAGTTGGAATGACTGAGCTTGGTTGGATGAAGTTGAGATAAAGGCGTATCAGTCGATTTCTATCTGCTTATGGTCGCTGGGGTTTACTTTTTATCTTGTCATCTCCTTTTCAATTTAGGATCTTTTTAGTTTCTTTGTCTGATCTACTTTGTAGATGTGTCCTTTTTTTCGTTGACCATCATTGGGGAGTATTTTGTGTGGATCTAATGCATCTTGAAATTTTTGGAGGTGAAAATGCCTTTCAACTAGATAGAAACAGTTCCGATCAACTTAGTAGAAGAGAATACTATTTCAGGAGGGCAGAAAATCTTTTTCCAACTAGATAGATCGTAGTCACCGATCACAAGTATGGTTGCAGTTTGTAACCTGACTTGTAAAACTGAATCCATTTTTATTCACAACCAGGGGACGATTTGGTGCTTACAATTCATGATCTTCTACCGAAGGTGCTGCTGTGATGCAATATTTTCCTTCAGAATATCTGGTTGCAGGATAAATTCCACTAAGCTTGTTTTTTTCCTTCTCTACACCATTTACAAATGTCTATATTGTATCTTCATATATAAAATTAGTAGGGAAAGTTCATATATAATTTATAGAATGTAGGCTGATGCAGTTCTATATTGGTCTTGCATATGCTGGGCCATGAGGTTATTATTCATCTCCTAAATCTGAATTATCATGGTATAGCATATTTAAGGCCATCCTTACTATGGAAATTCTAACTAAGTAGTTAAAGATTCTCGATTTTGACTACCTGACATGAAGCCAAGTTGGTTCTTATATATTACTTTTACTTGTCTTAGTCTCTACTTCAATACATTCACATACCTTCATACTATGACTATGCTGATTCTCATGATGGTTGGTGCACCATGGTGTATCACTCTTGATTTTATACATTCATACAATAATAGTTACTCAGTCATTCTGAATTTTCCTTGCATTCACTCATACATTTATTAAGCTGTTAAATAAACTGAAACTACATAACCTTTACATTCTTCAATTGCTTGTTTGCCTCATGGTTGCAAATAATACATTCATGTTATTTTGCGTATTTCCATGTCCAAAGTGAGTCCAGCTGGTTGATTTTGCTGGTCTTTAATGTGGGAAATGGGCGCTATGTATGGCAAGTGTCTAAAATTAGTACAACTTTATGGAAATGTGACCTGAAATAAAGGCCCAATTGTAATTGATTGCGAGAGAAACCAAGTATGAGAATCAAAAATTTTCAATAGAGAAGCACAGACGTATAGACAAACAAATATCACGTAGAATTAGAAAGGGGAAATGAAAGGTGGAGGTGGTTTTGCAGAATTGTGTGATCGCTGTATGAGTTGATAAAAATGTTGTATGAATCAGAATCTTCGATCGTAAGAAGATCCAAGCACATTTTAGGAAGCATAGGGTTGTACCAACCATCATGGCAGGGCATTTATAATGATGGTATGAATATTGATGATGAAGTTTTGAGGGTGCCATATAAGGAGTAACCTATGCTTGTACAGTAAGGGAAGGCCTAAAATTGATATGGGTGGGAACATTGTGGACGTCTTTTGAAAAATTGGTGGCTATATTACTTGTGGCTCTTATAGGATTCAATAGCTAAGAAGGATATGCAATGTTGATAATTGGGATAAAAGCTGATAATTATAATAAAACAATGCACTAGATGACTCCATATGGAATGCTTGATCATTTTTAAGGACATACAAAGAATTCTATTGGAAAAACATCTTTTTGAGTGTGGAAAATGGGTTTGATAAAACTGAGTTGGTTTGATGAAGTTTTGTCGAAAGCTGGTTAGGTGCATGTAATTGTAGTGGAAATTCATGTGCTTGGAATTGTAGCCTTGCACTAAGATGACAATTGAGAATAATTAAAGAAAAACAATAGTATGGCATAGATAATTGGTGCTGAACACGGAAAGGAATGGTTGACCTCATCAGAGAGTAAAAAGTGTCTACATCTCCTTGGGAAGCTGTCTATATTGAGGTGATAAAATTTCTAAATTGTTGGTTAACAATTAACTAATGGAGTTAATTGAATGATCAACAATATCATTCATGAGACTCAAATCTGAGTTCTATATATTATTGATTAAATAACAGTTGGTGAGAAAGTTGATCATTAATATCAAGCTTGATGTCTATTTCCATGAGAAATTATGTTATACTATTTGGATAGTAAGGCGACCTAAATTGCTGTGAGGGTGAGACCCAACGTGGCAATGATTATTATAACCAATAATTTTGGGTACAATCATCTTCAAAGATATGCTTCTATTTGAGTTGCTAGATATGCGAAGCAGCACTTTCCGTGGATGTCTTGAGATAATTGGTAAGGATGGTTGACTTTTATGTCTGTTGGCATAGAGATCCAGCAACCCTAGTAGAAGTTGAGACATATAGCTAGAGTAGGTAAAAGGGTCTTAATGTGTAGAATGGACCTTAAACACATGGTTCTCTCTTGAAAGATAGATGGATAATCTTATCTCAAACTTCATGAGGAAGGAAGATTTGGTGGATATCTTTATTTATAAAAAAAAATATATATTTGAAATTATCATATGCTTAACCTACATTTCAAAATGAGGCAACTTCTTTCAAATAGATAATGGAGGAACAATTGTTTGGTTGACCTGTATGGAGCCTTTTTTGCTACTTTTAACATTAAAGCTTCACTTTATAATAGAAGTGTAATTTATCAAAAATGCGGTTGAAAAACTCATGATTCTATTGGATGATTTTGTAAGTGGTTGGACAAGTTGAATCTATTACAAAAGGTCATCAATGGACAGTTTTAGTCATCCTATTTCTTAAGTGAAGTATTTCAAATTTTTTGTTGATTATTTATTTAGGTTGTCCATATGTTGAATTAGGGAAGTAGCGGAGTCATTAAGATTATGTGTTATCTTATGACTTCATGCGAACCTGGACTTTATTATGTGAAATTATTTTAGTAAATAAAATATTTGTTCTTCTTCTTCATATTCTTTCTCTGTTCTTTTGTTTGCTCCTCCTTTTCAACCAGTCATTTGCTGGGGGCAATAGTACAAGCTGGAAACTACTGTTTTTCTAAATCTATATCATGTTTCTATTTGCCTTGGCCTTTGTATTTATTGAAAACCAGAAATGTTTTCCTATCCTCACTCTTGTTCATTGTTGTTTTTCTCTTCTTTCTTTTCTTCTTTTGATGGTGGCAGCAAGCAACAGCAACAACACAAGAGTAGCCGCCTGCAGCAAACTGCCCCCCCCCCACCACAAACCCACTACCCACACCTGCACCCCTGCAACAAACACAAACAAATTATATATATATATATATATATATATATATATATGCATATCTAATTGATTGAACCTGTTGACTCCTAGGAATATAGGATTAGACAGAGTTCTATCTATCTTTGAATTCTGAAACTCGTATGATAATTCATTTATAAACTTTTCTTTATACTCAATCGCTTCTGCCCCGACCTCCTTTGCTCTGGTAAAGTTATTGATGACTGGGATGAAGAGCTGGTATCAGAGCTTCAGCTATCGGATCTACTGCATTTAGGACATAATGTCTGAGACTTTGCCCTGAACTCTCCCCCATTGGCTGTGTGAACCTCATGGGTTGATTTTTCAAAGTATCTGGAAGGAATTAATCCTTCTAAACATTGTCTATAGTTGCAACTCAAAAGACAGTCCAATTTTTGAGCCAAAAAGATTTAAATGAAATCCGATTTTGATACAACTACCTGCACACATCTGTCGCTGTAGCTTTTTTGCAGTCTTGTAGACTTCTAAGTGGGAGGTTATTTTATAGTCTTTGAAGTTAAAATCTTCTGGTCATTCATGTCCTTTTCTTTCTGTCATAGCTAAGAAAAGCACCTCATTTTGGAGTTGTGCAACCTTCTATGTCTAATATGTGTTAGAAAAGAAAAGGGGAGCATCAAGGCTAGTAATCAACCATAAGCCTTTATATAAGGTATTAGAATGGATAAGGTATCCAATACTTAATAAACAAGACTTAATAAAAATGGATTCAAGAATCTCGGATCTATTTAAAGTTTGATATGAAATCAAAATTTTGGTAAATTCAAATAAAGGAGGAAGATAGGTATAAAACTGCTTTCGCCACTCCAGTTGGACATCATGAATGAAATGTAATGCCTTTTGGTTTAAAAAATGCACCTTCTGAATTTCAAAAGATAATGAATGAAAATTTTCTTACACTAATATTGTAATTGTATATGCAAATGATGGGTTAATATTCTCAAAGAATATAGATCAACATTGGAAGCATTTAAAATTTTTTTATAAAATAATAACAGAAATGGATTAGTAGTTTTTGCAAGAAAAATAAAATTCTTACAAATAAAAATTCAATTTTTGGAATTTAAGATAAAATATGACCAAATTTCTCCAATAAATAGAGTTATATAATTTGCTGATGAGTTTCTTGTTGAAATAAAAGACAGAGCAACTACAAAGATTTTAAGGGTGTCTTAACTATGTGTCGGACTTTTATGAATCTCTAGTCAAAGATAGAAAAATTGTAACACATCGATTAAAGATGAATCCTCTGGCATGAAACAGACAATATTTAAAAGCGGTAAGAAAAATTAAAGAAAAGATACAATGCCTTTCTTGCCTCAATATGGTCCACCAAGATGCTTTTAAAATCATAGAGACAGACACATCTGATCATGGCTATGGTGGCATTCTAAAACAAAAGATGGATATCAAGGAACATATGGTAAGGTATACCTCTGGCACATGAAATGACACCCAAAAAAAAGTATTCCATAATCAAAAAGGAAATTCTTGTCATTGTTAAAGTCATCTCTAAATTCCAAAGAGATCTGTTAAATCACCAATTTCTCCTATGCATTGATTATAAAGTGACCAAGGACGTTTTACAGAAAGATGTGAAAAATTTAGTTTCTAAACAAATCTTTGCAAGATGGGAAGCTATACTCTCTGTTTTCGATTTCAGTATTGAATCTATAAGATGAGAACCATACTCTCTTCCTGACTTTTTATCTCGTGAGTTTTTGTAGGGAAATGGAGTACAAAAAAAGCCCTCCTTAAAAGAGCGAGTAAGCAAGGTAAAATACCCCAAGGAGAAATCCAGGTTGAAACCCAACCTATCCCTTCACTCTTCAACCCTAGTCTTCCCCAGAAAATCTACTCCTTAATCGAGGGAGTATGGGAAACACCCCTCTTAAATAAGAAAAAGGAGTTCAGAAAGGCCATAACAGTCCTGATGAATTACCTATCAAAAAGAGAAGAATCTTTGGATACGATCAAACAACACATAAAACTAGTGAGAGAACAGTTAACCAAAACTACTCTTGAATTGGTCATTCTCTATGATCTCTGTGATCTAATAGATATGCCATCAATGGTTAAGTTCGATGGCTTGATTGATGGGAAAAGGCTCAAAAAGTTCTAATCACAGAATTTCAAGATATTATTCATGAGAAGGCAACACTGCCTCATGAAATGAAGGAGCTGCTTGAAGAATTAAAAATATTTTTTATAGATGGCTGGAGTTATCCTAAGCGCTATCTTCCTCTATTCAATGCTTTCACCAAAGAAAAAGAAATTAGATCACTCAACAAAGGAATTGTTAGGTAATCTTTGTGGATTGCTTTGCAACACAGCATATTTCCAGCAATAGTCTCTACTATACTATACAAAGTAGGGAAAAGCTAAGAATTTCTGAAAGTAAAGATCTATAGCAAAATAGAAGAAAGAAGAATAGGAGTTGTTGTTCATCCCTTCTAAATTTACCATATCAGTATATTCAGAGAAGACGACCATATGGTCATGACAGAAAGAGAAGGAGATGAACTACTAGAAGATTTTAATTTCAAAGACTATAAAATAACCTTTCACTTAGAAGTCTACTGGGCGGCAAAAAGGCTACAGCGACAGAAGTGTTGGATGGATGGAAGAATTTGGGTAACAACTAAACTTCTAGTAAATATAGCAGTAGAAGATGGTTTATGGGATGTTCTTTTAAACCTAGAAAATTATCTAGAAGAGGTTTGGGACAGGGAAAGTATTAAAGAATGCTTAGCAAAGGCAGAAGGATGTCTCTATCATTTCGACACCATTACTATGGAATCGGATAACATATTCAATGTCGGAGAATGAAAAAAACAAGAAAGAAAACTACAAGAATTGCAGGAATTCCTATTAAAATCTAATAGGATACTGACATAAAGATGACAACCACTAGGTTGGCCTTATTCTAAAATAGGAATAATGGTCAAATCAATACAATAGTTCGGAACAAGCTCATCCAGCTCAGACTGTATAAGATGTCGTACTGTTCCAAGACAGAATGCGATATGGCTAACAAGATTCCTGGCACACATCAACTTGAACAAGACATCCACAATGTCTTGGACACCAAACTAACTAAAGTCTCGGAATCTCAAATCCGCAGACTCCAAAATAATTTGAATCTGCAGTGGTCCGTCGCATCTATAAAAAGGACTAAGAGGCATCAATAGAAGGTATCACGGAAAGGATTAGCAGACAACTCCCTTCTTCCATTTTATTCTCTCCGCTCTCTCCACTCTTCTCCTCTTCTCTCCTTCCACCAATGATTCCTTCCACCATCATCCACCATATTTCCTTTCTTTCCACCTGCCTTCCTCTCCAATGATTCCGTACGCTTTATCCATATTCTCCTATCACATCTTTCAGCACATCATTCCACCACATTTATACCATCCCATACCACTTTCTCTCCATCCATCATTCACTATTCGTCACCACTTGCCGTGATCGAGCCACTGTACATACTACAGTTTGAGTGAGACTAATATTTGAGAGTATTTGTTGTAAAGATCAACTATTGGTTTGTATATGTAAGTACTTTTATCTTTTAATGAATTTTGTTTTTCTTTATAATTCTGTTCTTAATTATTTTTTCTTCTGTTAATCTGAAAAAATGGATTAAAGCAAAGTACTGAACCAGTACTGTAGTATTGTAGTACCATGGGTTAAAGCAGTACTGCAGTATGATGGATAAACAACTTCAGCAGTGTTTACCTGGATTTAATCGTAACCAGCAGTGAATCTATTTTCACCTGGATGATGCTGTAACTAGCAGTGGATTCATTTTAATGCTTTAAGATTGTATTCTAATAGTAGTAGTTGTACTCACTGAACAACAGAGGTAAGAAATCCTAAACTCTATCAAAAGGGATCCTGAAGGAAATTATCTTCTAGATCAAGATGCTATAATTACATTAGTATTAATTATTATTTTTCATTTTATATAGGAGATTATATATATATATATATATATATATATATATATATATATATATATATATATATATATATCTTAGATGTAAGACTGTGATTGAATTTAGATGGTATAAAGATACTTCTTTATCTAACTTGCACCAGCTTCTAAGTCCGAATCAGGAATTCTGAAAAGAGAAGTTTATTTCAGGTTTGCTACCCTTATTCGCTGAAAAGGTTAGAACTCATTTGAGAAATGAGGGTGATGGTAGTATAAACTGTTTTCAATTAGATATGGGTAAAATAGTCCAAAAGATAATAAGAGTTGGAGCTGAAGTATGCAATAATCTAAAGATTAGAGATCAGTTAAAAAGGCAGAAAATGCTTGGAAGAAAAGAATTAGGAGATTTGTACTATCAGTTTGGATTCCAACTTGATAAGCCATATCAAAAAAGATGCAAAAAATCCAAGGAATAATATTTTGGGAAAAAGACTCAGAAAAATCCTTAAAAAAAGGATGAATGAACAACTTATCCAAAACCCTATTCAAAGAAAAAAGGAAGACGGAATGTTGAATAAAGTCTTAGCTCTGTTACCAATTGGTGCAAGCTACAAGGTGTATGATATTTCCTGCTTATACCATGTGCCAAACAGGTTGAATCTAGGAATTAAAGCACAGGTGGACAGGTAAGGAGTATTTAATAGACAAAGCAAATAGATAAAAACAAAGCAAGCATATACAAATTAAAAGAATATGCTCATTGGATAAAATATTTACTACTACTATTAGAATACAATCTTAAAGCATTAAAATGAATCTACCGCTGGTTACAGCTTCATCGAGGTGAAATTGGATTCACTGCTGGTTACAGTTAAATCCAGACATAACACGGCTGAGGTTGTTTGCCCATCGTGCTACAATACCGCTATCGTGTTTTACTACATTTTTTTTTTTTTTTTTGAAGCTATAGTATTGCTTTAGTAATTAGCTACAATATTTTGCTTCAATCCATTACTTGGATTAACAGAAAGAAAATATAATTAAGAATATTATTATAAGAAAAATAAACTTTATTAAAAGATAAAAGTGCATGCCTATACAAACCAATAGTTGATCTTTACAACAAACTCTCAAATATCAATCTCACTCAAACTATAGTGGAGTATGTATAGTGGCTTAGTCATGTGGTGAAGAATGGTGGATGAGGGATGGAGAGAGGTATGGGATGGTATGGATATGGTGCAATGATGTGATGAAAGATGTGTTGGGAGAATATGGAGGTGGAAGAAATCGTAGGAGTGGAGGGTGGGAAGAAAGAGAATATGGTGGGTGATGGTGGAAGGAATCGTTGGTGGAGAGGAGAGGAGTGGAGAAGAATGGAGAGTGGAGAGAATAAAGCGGTAGGAGTTTTCTGCTGATCCTTTTGTCAATGCCTTCTACTTATGCCTCTTAGTTCCATTTATAGACGTGAAGGGCCGTTGCAGATTTGAATTGTTTTGGACTTCGTGGATTTGAGATGAATTGAAGTTCAAGACTTCAGTTGGTTGGGAGTCCGGGACGATGCCTATCAAGATTCTTGTTAGTGATGTCGCATTTTGTCTTGAACTAGTACGGTCTTTTTTCCAATTTGAGTTGGGTGAGCTTATTTCGAATTGTTGTGTTGGTTTGACTATTATTCCTATTTTGGAATAAGGCTAGCCTAGTGGTTATTAGGGCTGAGCAAATAACTGAAATCCGAAGAAACCCACCCAATCCGACTCGATAAACATCGATTTCGATTGGTTGAAAGACTTGAATCGGGTTGAACCGGGTTGAGATTCATAAAAAATTCGGTTAATTTTGGTCAGATTCGGTTTCTATATTCTTAACACAACCCATCCGAACCGACACAACCCATCCGAACCCGCTGCAAACTGCCCACTTCGGTTTCCAATGGTTTATACATGAGAAATGGTCGGAAGCGGATTGAATTTTTTTCAATCTGATTGGGCTCTATCGGGTGTGATTTTTCTCTCAACTCAACCGAACCCGACCCGTGCTCAGCCCTAGTGGTTATCATCTTTCTGTCGGTATCCTATTAGGATTTTGATAAGAATTCCTGCATTTTTGTATGTCATGTGTTTTTTTTGTTTTTTAAAATTCTTTGGCGTTGAATATGCTTTCTAGTTTCGGAGTAGCAATTTCTTTAAAATAGTTAACATTGGTTTGGAGATGGTAATGTTCTTCGAGATTATCTGCTTTAGAGAGACACTTTTCGATGCCTTCTTGAAATAATATTTCATTCTATATTTCTTCTGGATAGTTTTTTGGAATTAGTAGAGTGTCTTATGAACCTTCTTCAGCTATGTTTGCTGGTAAATCTGTCGTTGCCCAAATTCTTCTGCTTGTTCAGCAATTCTGGTTCTTTAATTCCTTAGCCTTCCAGGAGACATCTAGGTAAGAGGTAATCTTGTATTTTTTGAGATCAAAATGTTCTAAGAGAACTTGCCTGTCTCTTGTAGTGGTGGGCGCATAGTTACTTTCTCTGAGATGAGTGATTTGATATATTTGGAAGGGATAGACAATCTTGCCTATTTTTCTTTCTTCAATCCCACTATAAATTTTTACTTCCAGATATTCTTTATCTTTCCCAGCTTCAGATAAATATCATAACGACTACATCTGGGAATATGTTGATGGAGTCAGAGCAGTCTACGGTAACTATTTTAATAAGTCCTTCGTAAAGAGCTCTGACCTCCTTTTCTCTTGTAAAGGTATTGATGACTGGGATGAAGAGCTTTGGAAAGCACCAATTGTCTATAAGGAACTTGTTTAATTCCTTGAGTAATTCTTTGATTTCATGAGACTGGGTTGTTTTTTCATGAATAATATCTTGAAGTTCAGGGTTAGAATTTCTTGAGCCTTCTTCCAACAGTCCAGCCTTTTGAACTTAAGTATTGATGGTGTCTCTACTAGGTCACAAAGATCATAGAGAGTGACTAGTTCATGAGTGGTTTGGGTTAACTGTTCTTCTACTAGTTTTATGTATTCTTTGATTATTCTTAGGGATGCTTCTTCTTTTGATAAATGATTCGCTAGGGCTGTCATGGCCCTTCTAAACTTCTTTTTATTAAGCCGATGTGTTGCCCATACTCCATTGATTAAGGAGTAGGTTTCTTAGGAAAGACCAGGGTTGAAGAATGGAGGAACTGGTTGGCTTTCAACTTGGATTTCTCCTTGAGGTGTTTTATTTTGATTGCTTGGTTTTTTGAGGAGGGCCTTTTTCTACTCCATCTCTTTGCCAAAATATACTAGAGTTAGTTACTTTGAAATGTAGATTTTTAGAAAATTAATCAAACATTGTAATAAGGGTTTTTGTCTTCTGGTTAATTCATATGGTTGTGTTGCTGTATGAATATTATTTTGGAGTTTTTGGTCTAGAGCTCTTTTAGCCTTTTCTTCATAGTCTTTCAAACTTGACTATTGAAGGTGGTTCAGAGTTTCTTATCACTTGAGGATATGAATTTGGCAATTCTCCTTTAGTAGGATTTTCCTGTTATTTAAAAAAGATTTACAAGATTCTATTATATGGTTAGAGCATTTCTCAAGCTTTTCAGCAGGTTGAATAATTTTATTTATTTGATTATTCTTTATTTTTATTTTTCTTGTATAAACTATTAAATGTTTCTAGCATTGATCTGTATTCTTGGAGAATATTAACACATCATCTATATATACAATTACAAAACTACCGTAAGGAAGGAAAATTTCCTTTATTATCTTCTAGAATTCTGAAGGTGCATTTTTTAAATCAAAAGGCATTACATTCCTTTGTTTAGGTTCAAATGGAGTGGTGAAAGTGGTTTTATACCTGTCTTCCTTCTTTATTTGAATTTGCCAAAATCCCTATTTCTTATCAAACTTTGAATGGATCTGAGATCTTGTTAAATGCTCATTGCCTATCTGTGCTTTAATTCCTGGGTTCAAGCCATTTGGTATATGGTATAAGCGGGCAATATCATATACCTTGTAGCTTGCACTGGTTGGTATCAGAGGTTTTATAGCTTACGCCAAGGAAAAAGACTCAAAACAGATCCTCATACATAGCCTACGCCAACTATGGGCCTTTAAGTTCTGACGTTGAAACCATTGTCATCGAGTTTGAATAATTCCAGATTGATAAAGAATTGTTAAGAAAAGATTTTAACTCTAAAGCAAATAGAGAAAAGAAGAAATGATTCTTTAATACCTATAATGAAGAAAAACAAAGCTTCATTAAGGAAATTTGGTATAATCATATGAAGATAGAAGAAAGAAATATTCTCTTCTTTGACTAGTTTGAAAACCATTATACAAAAGGACTTGAAGACCTAGGACTAGAACTAC
Organism: Cocos nucifera; assembly: GCA_006176705.1. NCBI lineage: Eukaryota > Viridiplantae > Streptophyta > Magnoliopsida > Arecales > Arecaceae > Cocos > Cocos nucifera. The sequence continues at coordinate 1,612,459 of QRFJ01000100.1, read as the reverse complement.
AAGTGCCATGAGCTATTTCTAAAAGATGGAAAATAGTCAAAGGAACAGAGGTAGAATCGGTACATCCACCTTTCAAACCAATCCAGGTGAAAGGAGTACGAGGTAGTCCTTTGAAGATGTTTAATAAAGGATTTAATGAAAGCCCTAAGATAGTGCATCTAGAGCAAATTGTGGAACAACAAAATTTTACAAAAATTTCTCTTAGGTCCATAGGAAAACAAACAGAAAGGATTGAAATCATCCTTCTGGAGAAGAAAGAGGAAGATAGTACACCCAGAGAACAAAAAAATGTCTCAGATTAAGCAGATTAAACTACCAACAACAATGAAAAAGCCTCTTCTTCTAAAAATGGTCTTTCTATGTTTAATTCTCATAAGTCGAACTCAGGAGTCAAACTAGGACCATCATTTTCTGATGAATTAATCAACCAGCTTAATATTAGAATGTCTTCTTTAAAACTCAAAGATACGGTAAATTATCTATCCGAAGAAACCTCTGAAGAAGAAAATTCTTCCTCCGAAAGAGAAGAAGACAACTCACTCAAAAAAACTGATAAGGACAAGGATGAAGTAAACAAAATTTCAGCCTACAAACAAATAGTTCAGGCCTCTAGGATTAAAAACTATTATCCTAGATCTACTCATGCTGACTTGCGGTTTGAGGAAACACTTAATACTGTAGTTGCAGTTCAGTTCGACAATAGAAGTCTAGTCGAATAGAATCTTGATGGATTTATAGAATACCAGATTTTTTTTTTTTTTTTTTTTTTTTTTTTTTTTACAAATAGAATACCAGATTTTCACTATGTCATTAGATGATCATGTATTCAAATGCCCGCGAAGTCCATGAAAATTCGGAGAAATTGATATACATACATACACGCACGCATGTGCGTATGTGTGTGTGTGTATGTATGTGTGCGTATGTGTGTGTATGTATATGTATATACATATACATACATATATATTCATGTGTGTGTGTGTGTGTCTATATATATATATATGTATTGATGGGAATCAGGATTACGCACATATTTCAGAAGAAAGCGCCGTTAAGAAATTCTAATCTTAATTTAATTTTTTTGAGTTTATTTAGGAACTTTTTTTGTTATTGGGACTTTTAATTTTGTTAGGACTTCGGACTCTATAAGAAGAGTTCTGTTAGGGTTCAAGTTAGCAATTAGGCTTTTGATAGGATGTTTTTTGTATCTCTATTTAAGAGCTCTACCTATGTGGAAAATCTTGGTCCTAAACAATTGTTTTGAATTGATATCCTAAGATTCCTGATTTTGTTCCCTTTTTAATTTTATTTTTTTGTTCTTCATTTTTTTATCTTTGACTTTACATCACACACACACACACACACACACACACACACACACACACACACGTACGTACGTATGTACCCCCCCCCCACACACACACATATATATGTGTGTGTGTGTGTGTGTGTGTGTGTGTGTGTGTGTGTGTGTTTTTAAAGACCTGCCTACCACCACCACCACCTTGAAACCCAGCTCAATATTATTTGATGATTCTTTTCTTTTATTTACTCAACCAAAAGACAGATTGTACAAAAGGTAGCATCAGCGCGCGCGCGCGCGCACACACACACACGTACCCATGCATATATGTACACATATACATATATATCTATACATATGTGTGCATGTGTGTGTGTGTGTTTAAAGACCTGCCTACCACCACCACCACCTTGAAACCCACCTCAATATTATTTGATGATTCTTTTCTTTTATTTACTCAACCAAAAGACAGATTGTACAAAAGGTAGCATCAGCCTTAAGTTTTTCCAAAACCATCATAGGATACTGAAACTATCTCGTTTTCCATCATGTTGGTCCTTGATCGAGGAAGATAAGAAAAGATTCCATCAGAATAAATTGTAAAGTTCTAGAAGTGAGCAATTGGCTGAATGAAGGAAACGAAAGCTTTTCCTTAGTTCACAAGTTGGTCGTGGAGGACAAAAGTTTGGAGGACTTGGTTCATGAACAAATTTATTGGAGTTAGTGAAACTAGTTGAGTAACTTCGGGAAAAAATGGTGGGTTAAATTGGAAAGAATCTCTTCTAGCTTTTTTTGTGGAATAGTTTATCTGTGTCAAGTGGAATAATGAACAAAAAGTAGCTGGATTTTTTCTTCCAAGACAGCCCATTTTCCCTTTAAATTTCCTTTAGTCTTGGAAGAAAATGTTGTTTGATCGAATAAAGTAGGATAAATGGGTTATTATTTTGTTCTATTTCACTGTATCCCCAAACCAAATAGTCTGAGGTTCATGTTGCATTGGGGAGTGAAACCTGACATCAGAGACACTAAGGGGAAGGAATATGAGAAGTGTTATTTACAATGTAACAGAATATGGCCTCGAGGATGAATGGATTTCCTATAGTCCTTGTTTGATAATTTTTATAAATTGTGAGAATCTTTTGGAGCCTCTTAGATATTTATGTAATTCCCATCTATGTTAGATGTGAATGCTACATTTGTCTGTCTAAGAAGGGTGTCAAGTATGGAGGGTATTAGATACACTAGCTTCTGATATGGGTGAAATAATATTATAAGAAACATATCGATACTGGGACCTAAGAAGGGTTTTTGTAGATCTAATGACTTAGAAAATTTCTTTAAGGAAGGGATCCATTTGGATAGATTTGCTATAGCTTGTGAAGTGCTGGGTTTATGCTAGAGCTATATTCCACTGGTTTTGTCATTTAAGTTGGACTTAGAAAAGGCTTGTGTTTCATGGTATGAGAAAATCGTTTCCTTTTTTTTTTCCCTCTTTCTATGTGTTGTTAAACAGGTCCTCAAGGCCAAGGGGACTTTTTGAAGTGGGAAGGTGCATTTTCACTCTTGGCCGAGTGATCTAACTGGAAACTAACCATGCGAGAGTGCATCTTCTATGTTAGGGGCCCTTCAGAGTGAGCAATTGTATCCTCAGTCTTAGTTGAGCAATTTATTTGGCAACTAGCTGTATGAAGTTGCATATTCACTCTTTATTGAGTAAACCTGGAGAAAATATAAGGGGGTGGGGTTGGGGAGAATGGGAGCAGAATGAGGTTTACTAAATATTTGATCAGAAAAAGGTGCTCAGGAGGATGGGATATATATGTATTTGCATGTCTTAACCCTGTTTGGTTTTGGGATGTAGCATGAGCTGGAGTAAAGATGGTTTATCTTGCTTGGTTCTGCCAAACAACCATTTCTTCTCTGGTTAGAGGGGGAAAGAGTAAAAGTTTGAGAAACTGATATGCCACTTTTTATTCACTTATTCTGCCTAACCTGGATAAATATAGATAAAATTGTTCCACCTAAATAGTGGAATAGACAAATTCTGGTTTGCCGTACATGTTTTCTGAAGGTATTTCATTTATTCCATTAAACCCAATTCCACTACTCTTGAACCAAACAACACTGTAGCATGGAATAGGCAAACTAGGAAATTTGAGAGAGAGATGGGGGGAGGGGTTGGGCTAGAGGATTTTGATGTGATTGGGATTTAGGTATTATTGTGGGGGTGGTTTGTTCACTCACTTGATGAAGGCCTTGTTCCCCTCATGGAATTTCTTGAAGGGTAGGGATGCTTCCAAAATAAAGATTCATTTTAGGATAAAAAAGTTCAAAGATCAAAGTTTTCAAGCCACAAGGAAATGTCATCAACATTATTCATGTCCTTATTAAAATAAGCCGTATTTTGTCTAACCCTTTGAACTCATTATTCATGTTCTTATCAAAATGAGCCATATTTCGTCTAAGAGAACTCTTTGCTTCCTGCTCTCCATGCCACCCTCATTACGACATATGAAATGATTTCACAAAAAGAAGGGTGACTTGGGGCGATCAACTATTCTCAAATAATCTAGCAGAAATTTGTTGTGAAATCAGTTAAGGGATCTTACCTTGTTTGAGTGGAATTGAAGTGTGCTTTGGTTCTAATTTAAAATGTTGGGCTTACCTTGAGTTTTGTGGGGTTTTAGGGTTGCTTTGGGTATATTGTAGTTTCTGGCTTAGTCCAGACTTATACAAATAGGATCTGCCTAAATCATGGAAGACATCTCAAGCTCATAATCCAGCAGCAATAATAATAATCAAAACAACAGTTGTTTGATATCATTTTCAAGAATTTCCTAATAGTGAACAAATGCATGTATATGTGTTTAGCAGAATGAAACTCTACTCTAGGTTGGGCTTGAACTGAGACCAGAATTCTAGCAAGCTGAGACAGCCTATTTCATGGACGCCTCTAAATCAACCATTCATACAAACATTTACCCCCAGGTACTTCAGGGGAAGTCAAGAAAAAAGCGATCTAAGTTAGCTGTTTTTTTTTCCATCTTATGCTCTATAAAACAATACAGTTTTGTCTGGGTGAACACTATTGTTCAGACAATTCTCACCAATCAAGACCCTATCCGACAATCTTGTCAAAACAAAACCCTAGAATCTGAAAAGCACATAATAGTTATTCACCTAATGTCAAGCATAACAAAATTGTGCATTAGCACTGAAGCCATTATCAAACCTAAAAATAAATTAATTCGGATAACCCTTTATCAATTTCTTCCATCTTTGGCAATGTCACATCCTTACCCATTGAAAAAAAGGAAAAAAAGAAAGGGAAGCAGATGTATATTCCATTTCAGCATCATTTCAAGGAGACTTTGAGGAGACTAAAGCAAAGTATCTCATGATCGTATCCATCTTCCACCACTATAATCAAATGCATCACTAAACTAATTAGCATAACATCTTGAAAGCTCAGTCCACCATCAGTGCATCCTGTGGAAATCTAATTCTATTTTTTCCATTTGCTTTGGACCTGATTGCTATTTTCGGACACCAAACTCCTGCATTATTACATTGTTTGTTCAAAATGTCATGATAATATAGGCAATGACATAGACTCTCCCCCATGTGAATCCACATGTTGAGAACTTAATTATCTAATTACCACCAGTACACCACCAGCCTTATCTTATATTCTGGCCCACATCTCTAATCCCCCAGTGTAGTCTTCGGTAGGGAATCATGAATTTCACTGATTTGGAGGCACAATGAGGTAAGTTTAAACCCTTAAGACATGTTACAAAGAGAAAACTTGTTAAAACAATCCTCCCCTTGAAAGAGAGAAGTTTGCCCAACCACCTCAAAATTCACATCCACAAATTATGTATTGGGTCCGATCACGTTTCATTGTCTTTTCTAGACTCAATTGCATCTCTATGTATTTATAGGAACAAATATTATTGTTTAAAAATGGAAGTTTTTTTGCAATAGCTAACACAGATAGGAATCAAAACGAATTGAAATGATAGCCCAAAAATCAGCTCAGAAATACATAATATACGTCAAAACTCAGTCCATAAAATCAAGAGAAATAAAACTAAAGACTTGATATCACTTCGTCTATAGTGCTTTCCACCAGTTCAGAAACCTTTAGAATGTAATAACATCCATCAGCGATTTCAAGTCACGGATGAATCTGTTTTTGAGTAGTAAGCCATTTTCGAGTAGGAGTAGGGATAGTATTGACTCAGGATTTCTAAAAATGCTGGCCATTTCCATGCATCAGAACTAAACCCACTTTTTGCACTTATTTCTTTTTGCTTTTTCTTGTTTTGGCTTAGATTTTAAGATAAGCGAAATGATCCACGTTAAGCAGGCTCCACCCATCTGGACTCCAGTAAGAGAACTTTCATAACAAATTGCTCAACTTATAGTCTTTCTATTCTTTAAAAAAAATCTTGTTTATATTCTATATTGGTTCATGTATGCTTGTTGACGTCTTCTGCAAAGTTGGAATCCAAATGCATGCACGTGCTATTACATTGAACTGATTCTTGTTTCTCTATTTTGGCCAGAGGAGTGGATGGGGAGGCTGCTTTGGTGGATTATCCTGTTTTGGATCACAGAAAGGGGGGAAACGTATTGTTCCAGCATCCCGTATTCCAGATGGAAATGCATCAACAAGTCGTGCAAACGGTCCCCAGCCTGGTGGACTTTCTAATCAAAATACAGCTCTGAACCTGTCACTTCTTGCTCCACCGTCCTCACCAGCATCTTTTACAAACTCTGCACTCCCTTCGACGGCTCAGTCACCTAGTTGTTTCTTATCAATATCTGCCAATTCTCCTGGAGGTCCATCTTCAACCATGTTTGCAACAGGGCCATATGCTCATGAAACCCAGTTGGTCTCGCCTCCTGTATTCTCAACTTTTACAACAGAGCCTTCTACTGCTCCACTCACCCCTCCACCTGAGCTGGCTCACCCTACAACTCCCTCATCCCCAGATGTGCCTTTTGCACGGTTTCTTTCATCTTCAGTGGATCTTAAAGGCACTGGTAAAGAGAATGGAATGCCTTACTTGTCATCAAATTATGCTATGGGAAGTGATCTCCAAGCAAATTATCCACTTTATCCAGGAAGCCCTTCTAGCAGCCTTATATCACCTGCTTCGGGAACTCCCCGGACTGGGCTGTCTTCGCCCTTTCCTGAGCGGGAGAATTCCGGACAGTGGGATACTTCTGCATCTGCACGTGACTCACCCTATCTCAGGACTGGGCCTTCCAAAATTTTTGGACCTGATTCTGTCTCCAGAAATTTTATGTCTCCAGATTCTAGTTTCTTTTACCCTGCGACATCTGCACAGTTTTACTTGGACCAGGCACAACAATCATTTCCTTATGGTGGAGCACGGCTAAGCATTTCCAGGGAGGCAGATGTTTACTCCAGTAGTGGAAACAGACACAGCAAAGCTTGCAAACAAGATGTGGAGGAGATTGAAGCTTACAGAGCATCATTTGGATTCAGTGCGGATGAAATCATTACTACGCAGAACTATGTGGAGCTATCTGATGCACTTGATGAGTCCTTTACCATGTCTCCCTTTCCAAACAATAAAACTTACACAGAACAGTGCCCAGGAACTGAGTTGGGCGGTGAAGGTCAAAAGACGGAGACAACACAGTCAGATATCCCAGACACTGCAAGTCCGAAGGAAGTGCTGGATCAGCTGGTCAATGGAGTTCATTGTGAAGTGCCCAGCAACACAAATGCAGGTGAATAAGTTTGAGCTATTTTTAGTTTCCTAAGTTCGATAAATTATGCCTTTTCTTTGGTGGGAGGATAAATTATGCTTTGTGAATGCGGAAGAAGCTTTGTATCCAACAGAAAATTTTCTGTTATGTGCTGCTCAACATGATTGAACACAAGCTATCCGGAGCTGCATTCAGCCTTAATCACTCCGCTAGCTTTTCAAGTTAGGAATCTCCAGAATACTTGCATGCGAAGATCATAAAATATGACAGAGCAACAAAGGAAAATATTATCAAGCTGTTATATCTTAATCCATACACATTTGGTATTCTCTCCTTATCTTTATGTGTCACAGGTCCTCAACCAAATTGTCAATATAAAGATGCTTCTCTTTTGGATGATGGCAACCATTCTGTGAAGGGCGAGGAGAATAATTTAAGGGCCGCAGACCCCCAAGTCAGCAAGAGAGTTCGGCCAGGCGAATCGTGCTCAGATGCAGAAATTGATTATAGAAGAGCAAGAAGTTTGAGGGAAGCAAATGGCATTCTGGCCTGGCGAAACTTGTTGCCTTAACTGGTAGCGCGTCTGTACTAATTTGCAGGATAATTCTATTTTCGTAGTCAGTTATCAAGAATTTGTTTGAGCTGTCTCTGGAGAAAGTATTGGTCTTTATGCTGGTTGTACTATTTGTGAATTCTAATTTCTGATAGTGCGTTGATATGTGACGGACGCTGCTTCTAATTTCAAGTTGCTGTGCTTCTGTAACCATCCATAGTCTCATGTCTGCAATGAATCACTAATCTTTGCTATTAGAATGGATATGAGCCTTGTATGTTATGTTGTGCGTTTTTAGTCCACTGCAAGGTAGCTATATGCTGTATCGTGATTTCAGAGTCAGGCAGTGATTTGGGGTTGCTCGAGCGACTTGTTGGATTGGACTGTCCCCTCTGTAAGTGATGATGTTATCATGCAAGTGCAAGAGAATTCTGGTTTAGAAATAAGATGTAGGCTGATATGCTTTCTTGAATTTGCTTCTGTTTTTCTTTTCTTTTTAAATCTGTATTGAGATATGGACCTGCCAGTGGTCACTGATGAGCAATAAGGGTGCCATGTTTTGCTGTAAGCTCCTGCGTTTTATTTCTAGAGCACAGATTGGCTACATGGATGGAGGTCTTGCTCTGTTTTATTGGGACGTTTGTTTGGCTGCTTCATCTTACCTGCCGTTAATTCCATTCATTTAATAATTCCAATCTTGTTAAAAAAAAATGAGGAAAACCATCATTGTATCGGGGTTCTGGTCTATCTGGGTATTTTTATCATGGGGTGGAGATTTTGGAGGGCTGGTTGTAGACTTATGGAACATTTTAAGAGCTGGCAGATCAACATCTTTTCCATGGTGGATAGGACAATTCTTGTGAGATCAGTCCTGTGTTTAATTTTGGTCCATCTTTCGGTGAATATAATTGTAACAGTTTAATTTTGGTCTATCTTTCGGTGAATATAATTGTAACAGTTTTGAAGTTTCCTATGAGGATCAAGAAGGCTAGATATGAGGCGTGGAGTTAGGGTTCTATTTCTAAATTGCTACATTTAGGAGGAGATTTGCACACCCCAATAGTGGTAGTTTAGATCCGATGATTGATAGAGGATGAAACTTTGGTTAATATGAGTTAGGATGTCAGGATTTTCAACTTACCCCTTTCCTACTGGTCAATCTATACCAGTATGGAGGTGGATGATTATCCATGGATTTGTGACTTGATCATTACTGATGGTAGGATTGAACAGCATAGGATGTCATTTGTTTCTTTCACGATCAGTTCGTTGATTAGATTCTTGCTATCCTGATTTCTATCCATTAGAGCCACGACTTGAGGGTGTAGGGTTGATCATGTTGGCTTAAGGTTCCCATGCAGGATCTTGTCGAGATGAGCATGCCTATGTCGGATAGGAGGATTGAGACTATTTGGATTTGGAGAGTGGCTATTTATTCAGGATAAGTCTCTTTCTCTAGAAGGTTATTTGGGATCGGCTTCCGATGCGTACATTTCTTAGAGATAGGATAGAGTTTTCAATTGCTTGTTCAGTTTGTGGGCCGGAGGATGAGTTGCCACAGTATGCCCTCCCGCAATATTCGAGGGTGAGCTTGATTTGGAAGATGGTGGGTGGTCAGTCTTGGAGGGTGAGTAGTGGCCCCTGGCTAGATCCCTTCCTAGATGTGACTCGTTGGAGTATAGTCGAGGTATCGACATGTACGTGGGGAGGTAGGATGGCGTATGTCACCTAACAGATCTAGTTTTTTAGGAATAGCCTATCTTTGAAGCTAAGGTTATGCTTGCGCATCAAGAGCTAGAGAGAGCTTTTTACTTAGCTGCGGGGTACAGTTGTTCTGATGTTGTTGGTCTATCTCTTGACGTTCTGGATTTTTGGGATTTCTATGCTACTCTTGCAATGATCTAGAGGATTCTTTCATTTTTTGAGGGCCTCCTCTTATCAAAATTAACTTTGATGGTAGTGTTAGGGTAGCAGGAATGGTGTTAGCTATATCATCTAAAATCCGGATGCCAAATAGCTGGTGACAATGTCATCCAAGATCCAGACTCCAGACAGCTAGCGGTAAGGCTCATATCTTTTTGAGCCTTTCGTCTCAGATGCTGAGCTTTGCACTGCTTGAATGAGTATCATCTACCTCATAATTATAGATAGACAGAATTTTCGTTGTGTGCTGCTTGAACGAGTATCATCTGTCTCATAATTATGGATAGACAGAATTTTCGTTGAGGAAGAATCTGCCACGATTATTGGCCGGATATAAAACAGGCTTATCCACTCATTCGCGATGTCATTCTATCATGGTATTTGTTCAGCACGACTTCTAGGTAACAGCACTGAAAATTGGATTGCATAATTTGTTGTCAAGCACGCTATAAATTGAACCTGATGACAAGAGAGATGCCTGCCTATAGGTCTTGTGGTACTTTTTTTTTTTTTTAACCTTTTGGGCTCTAGTGGATCCAGCAAGGCCGAGGTAACATTGATCACATAAATGTGTTCTTACCACCACGAGTGGCTTCATGCTTACCCAAGCCACTTCAAGTACCCATCCATCACTTTGCTAGAGTTACCGATGAGGCTATCAAACAGGCACAACATAACTTCCCAAAATAGATGATGCCACATCACTCATACAGACAAGCCTACCTGCGAGCTAGAAGGTTCCTAAAAACAAACTCCCGTTGAGGTTTTATCTCTGACCAAGGTTGAAGGAGATCTTATCTTTCATTGAGATCAAAGCTCAGGGTAGATCTTATCTTCAGCCGAGGTTGAAGGAGATTTTATCTCCTATTGAGGTTAAAGCTCGAGGAAGATCTTATCTCGAATCGAGATTGAAGGAGATCTTATCTTCAGTTGAAGTTGAAGCTTGGAGGAGATCTTATCTCCGATTGAGGTTAAAAGAGATCCTATCTTCAGTTGAAGTTGAAGCTTGAAAGAGATCTTATCTCTGACCGAGGTTGAAGGAGATCTTATCTTCCGTTGAGGTTGAAGCTCGGAAAAGATCTTATTTTAGCCGAGGTTGAAGAAGATCTTATCTCTGACCGAGGTTGAAGGAGATCTTATCTCCTGTTGAGGTTGAAGCTCGGAAGAATCTTATCTCCGACCGAGGTTGAAAGAGAGATCTTATCTCCTGTTGAGGTTGAAGCTCGGGGGAGATCTTATCTCTGATCGAGGTTGAAGAAGATCCTATCTTTCATTGAGATCGAAGCTCGGGGAGATCTTATCTCCAGCCGAGGTTGAAGGAGATCTTATCTCCTGTTGAGATTGAAGCTTGGAAGAGATCTTATCTCCGACCGAGGTTGAAGAAGATCTTATTTTCTGTTGAGGTTGAAGCTTGGAAGAGATCTTATCTCCCGATCGAGGTTGAAAAGAGATCCTTATCCTCAGTTAAAGTTGAAGCTTGAAAAAAGATCTTATCTCCGATCGAGGTTGAAGGAGATCTTATCTTCGATTGAAGTTAATGCTTGGGGAAGATCTTATCTTTGATCGAGGTTTGAAGAAGATCTTATCTCCCATTGAGGTCAAAGCTCGGAGGAGATCTTATCTCCAACCTCAACAGAAGATCGTTGAAGAAGATCTTTCTCCAATCGAGGTTGAAAGAAGATCTTATCTCCTGTTGAGGTTGAAGCTCGGGAGAGATCTTATCTTCGATCGAGGTTGAAGGAGATCTTATCTCCTGTTGAGGTTGATCTCTATTGAGATTGAAGCTCGGAAGAGATCTTATCTTCGATCGAGGTTGAAGGAGATCCTATCTTCCGTTGAGGTCGAAGCTTGGGGGAGATCTTATCTTCAATCGAGGTTGAAGGAGACCTTATTGAAGGAGATCTTATCTCCTGTTGAGGTTGAAGCTTAGAGAAGATCTTATCTCCGATCGAGGTTGAAGGAGATCCTATCTTCAGTTGAAGTTGAAGCTCGAAGAAGATTTTCGATCTCGGGTTTCCGCGCTCGTTACTTGTTGCAGACGTCGAGCTCATTGTGGATGTCGGGCTTATTGTGGATGTCGAACTAGAATCTCTCTTGCAAATTAGGATAAGGTTCTGTCTTTTGCATTTGACGTAGTCAGGTTGTCGTGAGAAAATGCGTATAAGGATTCTCTACCGAGCTTCTTTCTTCTCTACGTCTTTGGTCTACGAAATTTTAACTTTTGCTCATGTTAGGACGATGTTCTCCTCTTATTCCTAACAGACTGTAGGGATACATAAGAGCCGTTGTCAGGGCCTCTCTCCTCATTTCGTCTAAAATGAACAAGGCCTTCGACTTTGCTCACATTAGGATGAGGTTCTCCTTCTATGCCTAACGGACTGTAGGGGCGCATAAGGATCGTTGTCAGGGCCTCTTCTCTCATTTCGTCTAAAATAAATAAGGCCTTCGACTTTGCTCATATTAGAACAAGATTTTTCTCCTATTTCTAATGGACTGTAGGGGCATATAAGGGCCATTATCAGGGCCTCTCCCCTCATTTCGTCTAAAATGAATGAGACCTTCAACTTTGCTCACATTAGGATGAGATTCTCCTTCGATTCCTAACGAACTGTAGGGGCGCATGAGGGCCATTACCAGAGCCTCTCTCCTTATCTCATTTAAAGTGAACGAGGCCTTCGATTTTGCTCACATTAGGATGAGGTTCTTCTCTTGCTCCTAACGAGCTAGAGGGGCACATAAGGGTCATTGTCTGGGCTTCTCCCCTCATCTCATCTAAAATGAATGAGGCCTTCGACTTTGCTCATGTTAGAACGAGGTTCTCTTCCTATTTTCAGTGGACTGTAGGAGCGCATAAGAGCCATGGTCAGGGCCTCTTCTCTTATCTCATCTAAAATGAACGAGACCTTCGACTTTGCTCACGTTAGGATAAGGTTCTCCTCCTATTCTAATAAACTATAGGGGCATATAAGGATCGTTGTCAGGGCCTCTCTTCTCATTTCATCTAAAGCGAATGAGACCTTCGACTTTGCTCATGTTAGGATGAGGTTATTCTCCTATTTCTAATGGACTGTAGGGGCGCATAAGAGCCATTGTCTAACAGACTGTAGGAGCGTATAAGGACCGTCGTTAGGACCTTTCTCCTCATCTCGTCTAAAATAAACGAGGCCTTCGATTTGCTCATGTTAGGACGAGGTTCTCCTCCTGTTCTTAATATGGTTACTTTTGATTGCTTCTTTCCTATCATCACATTATTTTTGCACCAAGAAATAATAATGTTGAAATAGAGAAGTTTTATTGAAGAAAAATTATTAGTAGTATATTCTCAGATTTTTTGAATTCCAAGATCGTGGGAGCATTGCTCCTTCGAGCTCCTTCAGGTGATAAGTTTTGGATCGGACGATCTCTTCTATTTAATACGAGCTTTCTCAATTCGGGGCAAGCTTCCTCTGGCTCTGAGGCTGAGAGATGGTGGCTCGCCGAAGCACTAAGTCTCCCACTCTGAACATCTTACCTCTGACTTTGGAGTTATAGTATCAGGCCATCCTTCACCTGTAGGCCGCCATCCGAATCTATGCTTCCTCTCTTTATTCTTTCAATAGATCGAAATTGACTCTAAGGTTCTGTAAGTTACGCTGCTCATTGAAGGCCACGACCCATGTTGATGGGAGTTTAAGCTCGATTGGGATGACTGTTTCTATTCCAAAGGCCAAAGCAAATGGCATTTTTTCAGTCGGTAGCCTGAGTAGTTCGGTATGCCCAGAGGATATGGTAGAGTTCGTCCGCCCAGGCCTCCTTTGCTCTATCGAGTCTTATCTTGATGCCTTGTAACAGAATTTGGTTGGTCACCTCAGTTTTCTCATTTGTCTGTGGGTGAGTTACCGACGTGAACTGATGGAAGATATTTAGGTCTTCGCAAAACTTAGCGAATCTCGTCCCAGCGAACTGTTGCCTGTTATCTATTATGAGAGTTTGGGACAGACCAAATCAAAAGATGATTAATTTTCAGACGAAGTCTGGTACCTTGGTCTCAGTAATTTTTGCTAGTGGTTCGACTTTGACCCATTTGATGAAGTAGTTGATTACAATCAGAAGAAACTTTCATTGTCCGAATTCCATTGGAAAAGGGTCAAGTATATCCATTCTCCACTGCGCAAATGGCTAAGGTGTACTTAGTGGAGTGAGCTCGGAGGTCGGCTGTCTTTGTACGTTTGTATTTTTCTGATAGTAGTTACATTTCTTAACATACTCCATAGAATCATGGTACAAGGTCGGCCAATAGTATCCTTGTCGAAGTAGTTTTTATGACAGAGATCTGGCTCCTATATGACTTTCACAAATTTTCTCGTGTACTTTTCATAATACGAAGTCGGTCTCTGAAGATCAGAGACATCTCAACAGCAGTAGCGAATACGATTTTTTATATAATTTGTCCTCATATAAAACGTATCGAGAGGCTTGATTTCTGAGTTTTCGAGCTTCTTTCAGATCATGAGGAAGATCTCCCTCTTTGAGATAGGCAACTAGCGGGTCAATCTAGCTCGGCTCGAGCTCCATCTACATAATGAGCTATGATTCCTTTGAGCTTGGATATTTTAGAGTTTCAAAAAATATTTTTTTGGATAGTTCGACTGGAGCTGAAGTGGCCAATTTAGAGAGGAGGTTGGCTCTTATATTTTCTGCCTTCAAAATTTATCGAATGTCAAAACTATCGAAGGTCAGAGTCAAATCCTTTATGTTCTCAAGGTATTTCATCATACTTTCCTCTTGTGCTTCATAGTTGCCACTAACTTGACCGACCACTAATTGAAAATCACTATAGATTTGAAGTCGATCTACTTTTAACTCTCTTACTATTTTTAATCCGATGATCAGTGCTTCATATTCGGCCCCATTATTAGTTGTAGAAAATTTGAAACATAGCATGTACTCGATGACGACTCCCTCGAGATTGACTAAGACCAATTCCGTACCTACTTCAACGGAGTTGGACGAACCATCCACGTATAGGGCCCAAAAATCTTCGAAAAGGTCGGTACTTTCTTCGGGGATAGCAGGGATGGTGTTAGCTATATCATCTAAAATCTGGATGCCAAATAGCTGGTGATAATGTCATTCAAGATCCAGACTCCAGACAGCTAGCGATAAGGGCTCATATATTTTTGAGCCTTTCATCTTAGATGCTGAGCTTTGCACGGTAAGGGCTCATATCTTTTTGAGCCTTTCATCTCAGATGCTGAGCTTTGCGCTAGTATCATCTGCCTCATAATTATGGATAGACTGAATTTTCGTCGTGTGCTGCTTGATCGAGTATCATCTGCCTCATAATTATGGATAGACAGAATTTTTGTTGAGGAAGAATCTGCCATGATTATTGGTCGGATATAAAATAGGCTTATCCACTCATTCGCAATGTTATTCCATCGTGGTATTTGTTCAGCACGACTTCTAGCTAACAACGCCAAAAATTAGATTGCATAATTTGTTGTCAAGCACGCTATAAATTGAACTTGATGACAAGAGAGATGCCTGCCTATAGGTCTTATGGTACTTTTTATTTTTTTTAACCTTTTGGGCTCTGGTGGACCCAACAAGGCCGAGGTAACATTGATCACATAAATGTGTTCTTACCACCACGAGCGGCTTCATGCTTACCCAAGCCACTTCAAGTACCCATCCATCACGAAGGCTCGCTGGAGTTACCAGTGAGGCTATCAAACAGGCACAACATAACTTTCCAAAATAGATGATGCCACATCACTCATACAGACAAGCCTACCTGTGAGCTAGAAGGTTCCCAAAAACAAACTCCCATTGAGGTTTTATCTCTGACCGAGATTGAAGGAGATCTTATCTCCCATTGAGGTCAAAGCTTGGGAGAGATCTTATCTCCAGCCGAGGTTGAAGGTGATCTTATCTCTTATTGAGGTTGAAGCTCAGAGGAGATCTTATCTCGGATTGAGGTTGAAGGAGATTCTATCTTCAGTTGAAGTTGTAGCTTGAGAGAGATCTTATCTCCGATCGAGATTGAAGGAGATCCTATCTTCAGTTGAAGTTGAAGCTTGAGAGAGATCTTATCTTCGACAGAGGTTGAAAGAGATCTTATCTCCTGTTGAGGTCGAACCTTGGGAGAAATCTTATCTTCAGCTGAGGTTGAAGGAGATCTTATCTTCTATTGAGGTTGAAGCTCGAGGAAGATCTTATCTCCGACTGAAGTTGAAGGAGATCTTATCTCCTATTGAGGTTGAAGCTCGGAGGAGATCTTATCTTCGATCGAGGTTGAAGGAAGATCTATCTTTTTTGAGGTTGAAGCTTGGAGGAGATCTTATCTCCAATCGAAGTTGAAGAAGATCTTATCTTCTATTGAGGTTGAAGCTCGAAAGAGATCTTATCTCCGACTGAGGTTGAAGGAGATCTTATCTCCTATTGAGGTTGAAGCTCAGAGGAGATCTTATCTCCGATCGAGGTTGAAGGAGATCCTATTCTACAGTTGAAGTTGAAGCTTAGAGAAGATCTTATCTTCAATCGAGGTTGAAGGAGATCTTATCTTCCATTGAGGTCGAAGCTCGAGGGAGATCTTATGTCCAATCGAGGTTGAAGGAGATCTTATCTCCTATTGAGGTTGAAGCTCAGAAGAGATCTTATCTCCGATTAAGATTGAAAAAGATCTTATCTCCTATTGAGGTTGAAGCTCAGGAGAGATCTTATCTCCGACCGAGATTGAAGAAGATCTTATCTTTCATTGAGGTCGAAGCTCGAAGGAGATCGTATCTCCAACCTCAATAGGAGATCATTGAAGAAGATCTTATCTCCAATCGAGGTTGAAGAAGATCTTATCTCCTGTTGAGATTGAAGTTTGGTGGAGATCTTATCTTCGATCGAGGTTAAAGAAGATCTTATCTTTTGTTGAGGTTGATTTCTTATTGAGGTTGAAGCTCGAAGAAGATCTTATCTCTGATCAAGGTTGAAGGAGATCCTATCTTTTGTTGAGGTTGAAGCTTGGGGAAGATCCTATCTTCAGTCGAGATTGAAGGAGATCTTATCTCTTATTGAGGTTGAAGCTTGAAAAAGATCTTATCTTTGATCGAGATTGAAGGAGATCCTATTTTTAGTTGAAGTTGAAGCTCGGAAGAGATCTCCGATCCCGGGTTCCCGCGCTCGTTGCTTATTGCAGACGTCGAGCTCGTTGTGGATGCTGGGCTTGTTGTAGACGTCGAACTAGAACCTCTCTTGCAAACTAGGATAAGATTCTGTCTTTTGCATTTGATGTAGTCAGATTATCGTGAAAAAATACGTATAAGAATTCTCTACCAAGCTTCTTTCTTCTCCACATCTTTGGTCTACGAAGTTCCAACTTTTGCTCATGTTAGGATGATATTCTCCTCCTATTCCTATTGGGCTATAGGGATACATAAGAGTCATTGTCAGGGTCTCTCCTCTCATCTCGTTTAAAATGAGTGAGGCCTTCGACTTTGTTCACATTAGAATGAGATTCTTCTTCTGTTCCTAATGGCTATAGGGATGCATAAGGATCATTGTCAGGGCCTCTCCCCTCATCTCATCTAAAATGAATGAGGCCTTCGACTTTGCTTATATTAGGATGATGTTCTCCTCCTGTTCCTAACAGACTGTAGGAGCATATAAGAGCCGTTGTCAGGATCTCTTCCCTCATCTTATCTAAAATGAATGAGGCCTTCAATTTTGCTTATGTTAGGATGAGGTTCTCCTCCTATTTCTAATGGATTGTAGGGGCGCATGAGGGTCATTGCCAGGACCTCTTTCCTCATCTCATCTAAAATAAACGAGGCCTTCGACTTTGCTCACGTTAAGATGAGGTTCTCCTCTTGTTCCTAATGGGCTATAGTGGCACATAAGGGTCGTTATCTGGGCCTCTCCTCTTATCTCGTCTAAAATGAACGAGGCCTTCGACTTTGCTCACGTTAGGATGAGGTTCTTCTCCTATTTCTAGCGGGCTGTAGGAGCGCATAAGGGCCGTTGTTAGGGCCTCTCTTCTCGTCTCATCTAAAATGAATGAGACCTTCAACTTTGCTCACGTTAGGATGAGATTCTTCTCCTATTCTTAACAGACTGTAGGAGCATATAAGGGCCATTATCAGGGCCTTTTTCCTCATCTCGTCTAAAATGAACGAGACCTTCGACTTTGCTCATATTAGGATGAGATTATTCTCCTGTTCCTAATGG
Organism: Cocos nucifera; assembly: GCA_006176705.1. Classification (NCBI taxonomy): domain Eukaryota; kingdom Viridiplantae; phylum Streptophyta; class Magnoliopsida; order Arecales; family Arecaceae; genus Cocos; species Cocos nucifera. The sequence goes on along the minus strand of QRFJ01000100.1, from coordinate 1,594,733 downwards.
ATTGTAGGGACGCATAAGGGCCATTGTCTAATGGACTGTAGGGGCGCATAAGGGCCATTATTAGGGTCTCTCCCCTCATCTCACCTAAAATGAACGAGATCTTCAACTTGCTCATGTTAGGATGAGATTCTTCTTCTGTTTCTAACATAGCCACTTTTGATTGCTTCTTTTCTGTCATCACATTGTTTTTGCACTAAGAAACAATAATGTTGAAATGAAGGAGTTTTATTGAAGAAAAATTACTGATAGTACATTCTTAGATTTTCTAAATTCTAAGATCATGGGAGTGTTGCTTCTCCGAGCTCCTTCAGATGATAAGTTTCGGACCGGATGACCTCCTTTATTTCATAAGGGCTTTCTCAATTTGGGGCAAGCTTCCTCTAGCTCTGAGGCTAAGAGATGGTGGCTCGTCGAAGAACCAAGTCTTCCACTCTGAACATCTGACCTCTGACTCTGGAGTTATAGTATCGGGCCACCCTTCGCCCATAGGCCATCATCCAAACCTGGACTTTCTCTTTTTTTCTTTCAGCAGATCGAGGTTGACTCTGAGGTCCTGTGAGTTACGCTGCTCATTGAAGGCCATGACCCATGCTGATGAAAGTTTAAGCTCGATTGGGATGACTGCCTTTATTCTAAAGGCCAAAGCGAATGGCATTTTCTCAATCGATAGCCTTTGAGTAGTTCGGTATGCTCAGAGGATGTGGTAGAGTTCGTCCACCCAGGCCTTCTTTGCTCAATTGAGTCTTGTCTTAATGCCTTACAATAGAATCCAGTTGGTCACCTCAGCTTCTTCATTTATCTGTGGGTGAGCTATCGATGTGAAGTGATGGAAGATGTTTAGATTTTCGTAAAACTCAACTAACCTCATCCCAACGAACTGCTGCCCGTTATCTATTATGAGAGTTTGGGGCAGACCAAATCGAAAGACAATTGATTTTCAGACGAAGCCCTGTACCTTAGCCTCAGTAATTTTTGCTAGTGGTTCGGCTTCGATCCATTTGGTGAAGTAGTCGATCGCAACCAGAAGAAACTTTCGTTATCTGGATCCCGTTGGAAAAGGATCAAGTATATCAATTTTTTACTGCGTAAATGGCTAAGGTGCACTTAGTGAAGTGAGCTCGGAGGTCGGCTGTCTTTGTATGTTTGTATTTCTCTGACAGCGGTTATATTTCTTGACATACTCCATAGAATCATGGTACAAGATCGGCCAATAGTACCCTTGCCGAAGTAGTTTTTGTGATAGGGATCTGGTTCCTATATGACTTTCATAAATTTTTTCGTGCACTTTCTATAATATGAAGTCAGTCTCTGAAGGTCAGAGATATCTCAACAGCGGTAGCAAATACGACTTTTTATACAACTTGCCCTCATACAAAACATATCAAGAGGCTTGATTTCTGAGTTTTCGAGCTTCTTTCAGATCACGAGAAAGAACTTTCTCTTTGAGATAGGCAACTAGCAGGTCAATCCAGCTCGGCTCGTGCCCTGTCTACATAACGAGCTGTGATTTCTTTCAGCTTGGGCATTTTAGAGTTTGAAGAAATACTTCTTTGGATAGTTCGGCTAGAGCTGAAGTGGTTAATTTAGAGAGAAGGTCGGTTCTTATATATTCTACCCTCAAAATTTATCGAATGCCAAAACTGTCGAAGGCTGGAGTCAAATCCTTTATTTTCTCAAGGTATTTGATCATACTTTTCTTCTGTGCTTCATAGTTGCCTCTAACTTGGCCGACTACTAATTGAGAATTATTATAGACTTGAAGTCGATATACTTTTAACTCTCTTACTATTTTTAATCCGATGATCAGTACTTCATATTCGGTCCCATTATTAGTTGTAGAAAATTCGAAGCATAATGCTTACTCGACGATGACTCTCTCGAGATTGACTAAGACCAATCTCGCACCTGCTTCAACGAAGTTGGACGAAGCATCCACGTACAGGATCCAAAAATCTTTGAAAAGGTTGGCACTTTCTTCGGGGATAGTAGGGATGGTGTTAGCTATATCATCTAAAATTTAGATGCCAAATTGCTGGTGATAATGTCATCCAAGATTCGGACTCCAGACAGCTAGCGATAAGGGCTCATATCTTTTTGAGCCTTTCATCTCAAATGCTGAGCTTTGCGCGGTAATAGCTCATATCTTTTTGAGCCTTTGGTCTCAGATGCTGAGCTTTGCGCTAGTATCATCTGCCTCATAATTACAGATAGATAGAATTTTCGTTGTGTGCTGCTTGATCGAGTATCATCTGCCTCATAATTATGGATAGATAGAATTTCCATTGAGGAAGAATCTGCCATGATTATTGGCCGGATATAAAATAGGCCTATCCACTCATTCGCGACATCATTCCATCGTGGTATTTGTTCAGCACGTCTTCTGGCTAATAGCGTCAAAAATTGGATTGCATAATTTGTTGTCAAGCATGCTATAAATTGAACCTGATGACAAGAGAGATGCCTGCCTACAGGTCTTGTGGTACTTTTTATTTTTTTTGACCTTTTGGGCTTTGGTGGATCCAGCAAGGCTGAGGTAACATTGATCACATAAATGTGTTCTTACCACCACAAGCAGCTTCATACTTTCCCAAGCCACTTCAAGTACCCGTCCATCACGAAGGCTCGCTGGAGTTACTGGTGAGGCTATCAAATAGGCACAACATTACTTCCCAAAATAGATGATGCCACATCACTCATACAGACAAGCCTACCTGCGAGCTGGAAGGTTCCCAAAAACAAATTTCCGTTGAGGTTTTATCTCTGACTGAGGTTGAAGGAGATCTTATCTTTCATTGAGGTCAAAGCTCAGGGGAGATCTTATCTTTAGTCAAGGTTGAAGGAGATCTTATCTCCTATTGAGGTTGAAGCTTGGGGGAGATCTTATCTCGGATCAAGGTTGAAGAAGATTCTATCTTCAGTTGAAGTTGAAGCTTAGGATAGATCCTATCTCTGACCGAGGTTGAAGGAGATCCTACCTTCAGTTGAAGTTAAAGCTTGGGATAGATCTTATCTTCGACCGAGGTTGAAGGAGATCTTATCTTCCATTGAGATCGAAGATCGGAGGAAAGCTTATCTCCAGTCAAGGTTGAAGAAGATCTTATCTTCTATTGAGGTTGAAGCTCAGAAAAGATCTTATCTTCGATCGAGGTTGAAGGAGATCTTATCTCCTGTTGAGATTGAAGCTCAAGAAAGATCTTATCTCCGATCGAGGTTGAAGGAGATCCTATCTTTTGTGGAGGTCGAAGATCTTAACTGAGATTGAAGAAGATCTTATCTCCTGTTGAGGTTGAAGCTCGGGAGAGATCTTATCTTCGATCGAGGTTGAAGGAGATGTTATCCTATTGAGGTTGAAGCTCGGGAGAGATCTTATTTTCGATCGAGGTTGAAGGAGATCCTATCTTCAGTTGAAGTTAAAGCTTGAAAAAGATCTTATCTTCGATCGAGGTTGAAGAAGATCTTATCTTCCGTTGAGGTTGAAGCTCGGAGAAGATCTTATCTTCAATCGAGGTTGAAGGAGATCTTATTTTCTGTTGAGGTTGAAGTTTGAGAGAAATCTGATCTTCGGTCGAGGTTGAAGGAGATCTTATCTTTGATTGAAGTTGAAGCTTAGAAAAGATCTTATCTTCGATTGAGGTTGAAGGAGATCTTATCTCCTATTGAGGTCGAAGCTCGGAGGAGATTTTATCTCCAACCTCAACAGGAGATCATTGAAGAAAATCTTATCTTCGATTGAGGTTGAAGCTCGAGGAAGATTTTATCTCTGATCGAGGTTGAAGGAGATCTTATCTCCTATTGAAGTTGATCTTCCGTTGAGGTTGAAGCTCAGAGGAGATCTTATCTCCGATCGAGGTTGAAAGGAGATCCTATCTTTCGTTGAGATCGAAGCTTGGGAGAGATCTTATCTCCAGTCGAGGTTGAAGGAGATCTTATCTCCTATTGAGATTGAAGCTTGGGAAAGATCTTATGTCCGATCGAAGTTGAAGGAGATCCTATCTTCGGTTGAAGTTGAAGCTCGGGAGAGACCTTATCTCCAGCCGAGGTTAACGTTGAAGTTAAAGCTCGAGAGATCTTGCCTCCAACCGAGTTAAGGAGATCTATGCTCGTATTGACTTGTTGTAGATGTCGAACTCATTATGGATGCCAGGTTTGTTGTGGATGTCAAACTAGGATCTCTCTTGCAAATTAGGATAAGGTTCTGCCTTTTGTATTTGATGTAGTTAGGTTGTCGTGAGAAAATGCGTATAAGAATTCTCTATCGAGCTTCTTTCTTCTCCACGTATTTGGTCTACGAAGTTTCAACTTTTGATCATATTAGAACGATGTTCTCCTCCTATTCCTAATAGACTATAGGGGCACATAAAGGCCGTTGTCAGGGCCTCTCTCCTTATCTCATCTAAAATGAATGAGGCCTTCGACTTTGCTCACGTTAGGATGAGGTTCTCCTTCTATTTCCTAATGGGCTGTAGGGATGCATAAGGATCGTTGTCAGGGCCTCTCCCCTCATCTCATTTAAAATGAACGAGGCCTTCAACTTTGCTCACGTTAAGACGAGGTTCTCCTCCTATTCTTAATGGACTGTAGGGGTGCATGAAGGGCCATTGTCAGGGCCTCTCTCCTCATCTCATCTAAAATGAATGAGGCCTTCGACTTTGCTCACGTTAGGATGAGGTTCTCCTCCTATTCTTAATGCGGACTGTAGAGGTACATAAGGACCGTTGTCAGGGCCTCTCCCCTCATCTCGTCTAAAATGAATGAGGCCTTCAACTTTGCTCATGTTAGGATGAGGTTCTCCTCCTGTTCCTAACGGCCTGTAGGGGCGCATAAGGGCCATTGTCCGGGCCTCTCCTCTCATCTCATCTAAAATGAATGAGGCCTTCGACTTTGCTCACATTAGGACGAGGTTCTCCTCCTGTTCCTAACAGACTGTAGGGGCACATAAGGGCCATTCTCAGGGCCTCTCTCCTCATCTCATCTAAAATGAACGAGACCTTTGACTTTGCTCACATTAGGATGAGGTTATTCTCCTATTCCTAACGGACTGTAGGGACGCATAAGGGCTATTATCTAATGGACTGTAGGGACGCATAAGGATCGTTGTTAAAACCTCTTCCATCATCTCATCTAGAATGAATGAGACCTTCGACTTGCTTATGTTAGGACGAGATTCTCCTTCTGTTCCTAACATGACCACTTTTGATTGCTTCTTTCCTGTCATCACATTATTTTTGGATCAATAAATAATAATGTTGAAATGGAGAAGTTTTATTAAAGAAAAATTACTGGTAGTACATTCTCCAATTTTCTAAATTTCAAGGTCGTGAGAGCATTGCTCCTCCGAGCTCCTTCAGACGATAAGTTTTAGATTGAACGACCTCCTCTATTTCATACGTGCTTTCTTAATTCGAGGCAAGCTTCTCCTGACTTTGAGGTTGAGAGATGGTAGCTCGTCGAAGCACTTGTTAGATATATGTGCTCTAGAAGCCAGAATTGGCTGACACTTGTAATACACTTTTAGGGGCAGAATTATAATTTTGATTAATATCAATAAAATGGGTTATTTTCTATCACATATGTGTATTTAGTATCTGTGATACATCCTTTGTGTTAATGGTAATGATAATTCATATTTTCAATAGTTGAAAATTTAAGACATGAATAATCATTATTAACTCATAAAATGCTTCCGACCATAGAATCATCATGAGGATGGTGATTGATCCGAAAGGTTGGTGTATAATTGCTTCTCTTTAGTAGATGAGTCTTGAGTCTACGGTGTGGAGACACTGGAGCGAGAGTACAGGTACTCGTTAGAGAACGAGGGCACTGAGCGTGACCACCTCGAGTAGTCATTAGAGAGTCTACCTTCTCGTCAATGACTGACTCGATGCTGCAGTAGTGTGTCTGGTTCTTTGACCTGAGGTGCATCGACAGTTCACCTTGAGGGTGTTATAGTTTGACTACACCATTACTCGATCTCCTAGCCATATTCGAAATCCTTGAGGTGTATGTTGGCTATAGCATGTTCATTGTAGGAACTGGATTGCATCAAGATGGAATCTATCTACCTCGGTGGTAGAGGAGCAGCCCTATGATGATCATGAGAATCAAGTCCAGAAGCCCATGGCCATGGCAGAGTGAAATAATATAGAAAGAGTTTCTATTTAGGTTTTCACATCGGACTTGAATCGAATGATTACATCATATGATAGAAACTAGGATTTCCCTAATCTGATCGGAGCTCAAGATAGAAGAACTTAATCACACTAGAGGTAGCTGCACCAAGAGGTTCGCATTCAGCTTTTGATGGGTTGCCACCATATACTGCTAGGTGTCACTGTGTGGATTTTAGGAGCAATTAGAATGATTTAGATGATCGATCATTCTAGCTGTTCGAATCAGAAGAGTTCTGATCCATCGAAAGGAGTTTCGATGATGTCGATGATAGAGATCATGACATATCCCATTACCATACAGAACTGAACCTAACTGGGTCACACAAATAAGGGTTTGAATCTGGTGATCATCAATTGAACTAATCCAGTTCAATTGATCTGAATGAGATTCAATTAGGTTCAAGAAAATCGTGCTAGCACTCGATTGAACCTAACGTTCTTCTTTTACTATCATAAATAAGTTGTCCTGACTGAGCCAAAGAAGTTTGTGCTCAATCAGAGGCCTTCACTTTGGTCTGACTGGAGCTTGTCCAAGTCAAAAAAGGTTGTCTTATTTTGTAAGACATTACCTACCATTTTTGGTCACCTACTATTTCTCGTCCTTTGACTTTGGTCAAAAGTTGACTTTTGACTGGTCAAATGTTGACCATTGACACTTTGACTTCTGTCCACGTGTCACGCACCTATTGGAGGGTTGGTGAGGGCTTGTCCTCCTGCCAGAACCTGGAAGGAGGAGGGCGGTGGCGTGCGCCCAAGTTGGAGGCGCCTAGGAGTCCTTGTTGGATAGAAATTCCATCTCCTTTTTGGATTTCGATTAGAGTTCTTCTAAGAACCAACTTTGACTGGTCTTAGGCACCATCTAAGAAGGAATCCAGGGGACTCTATTCCTATAAATTAGATTTAGATCTGATTTCACAAAGAGTTGTGATTGGTTGGAAAGAAAAGAAGTTGGATCACAGATAGTCTATAAATAAGACCCTGCACCCAACTCAAGGAATAATCTAAAAATTAAGAAAATTCTCCACGCCCAAGGCCTCCTCCCTCTCCTCCACGCCAACATCTCCTTCTCCTCTCCATGCCCAAAGGTGTTTGGGACCTTGGTTGGTGCAATCCAGATGAGAGAAAAGCGATTGAAAGCTAGAAGGCTGCGCTGCTGCATAGGATAACTGCTGATCTTCGAAAGAAGTTTTGAAGATCCTCCAGATCAGATTCAGATCTAATTTTTAGAGACGTGATAGAGAAGAAGATCTCTAGATCCAACCCAAGTGAATATCGATAGAGACCAGGCACTTGCATGGCTAGATTCAGAATCTTTCGCTGCTTACAGGATCATCAACGGATAATAGGATTATCCATTTCAAGATAAATTAAATTTGATTTAATTTATCTAAATTTATTTTAATTATTAAAATAATAAAAATTAAATTTAAGATATTTTAGATCTAATTTAGATTAAATAAAAAAAATTTTGAAATATATCTCTTGATCTGATCAGATCTGAACGAACCTGGTCCGAAAAATCAGGATTTTCCTTCAACTGGTATCAGAGCCAAGGTTCTAAAAATATTTAGATCTAATTTTAAATTTATTTTAATTAAAAAATAAGTGATTTCAGATGTCACATGAGATGTGATCAGATCTGAAATCAAAAAAATTAAAATTAAATGATTTGGATCTAAGATTAGAAAATATGCATGACTAGTTCTAAAATAGAATAGTTCTATAGAATAGTCTTGCATGTTTTTAATTTAATTTGATTAAATCATATTTTAGATCTATTTATTTATTATTTTTTGATATTATAATTATTATAATAATATCTAAAAAATAGCAAATAAAAATTATTTAATTTTAAACATCATATGAGATATGATTGATGCATGTCTAGACTAGTTGTAGAATAGTTCTACATAATTGTCTAGATTAGAATTTATTTTGATTAGATCAATTTAAATCTAATTTTTTAGATTATTATGAGATAATTTAGATCTAAAAATATGCATGATTCAATACATGAGATGTATGCAAAATATGCCATGATTAGATCTAATTTATATATGAGATATATGATATAGATCTAAAACTATTTTGTAGTATTGCATGTTCCTGATTAAGGCATTCCTCTTGGCCGTTCCGATCATAAGAACGAAGAAGGATTTAAAGGCCCTCTCCTTCCATCTCGATGGGATGTTCTTATGACGTGTAGGGGTGCTGCGCATTCGTCCTTAATCAGAAATTCCAAAACTTACTTTCTGCAAAATCCCTAGATCCTGAAATCCTAGGATTTATTGTGCATATTTTATTTATGAACCCTACTTAATTAAAAATTAAGATTATGAAATATTAATTAGGTCTAAAATTAAGAATTTCAGATCTAAGACATATTCATAATACTGGGTTCGGGCTTGGGTAGCTCAATTAGGTCTAAGCGGTTGATCAAACCGAATCAAGAGTTGGTTAGATGGGATCAACAATGCTTAAATTGACCAGCCTAATAGGATTAAGTCTGGGTCAAGATCGAGTCACGATCAAGCAAGACCTAATTAGGCTCAGAGGTTAGAGTCTGGATTGTAGGCTAACCCAATTGGTTCTGACTCAACAATTTGGTGTCTAAGGTAAGTTTGGCACATACGACCGACTGATTTTTAATTGGAAGCTACTCGACCTGAATGCGTTCTTGTATGAGTTAATGGCATATTCCTTCCACCGATCTCACTTACCTGGCCATATCTGTTGACACAGTTCTGATCTGAGGTGGTCAATAATCCGAGCTAACCCATGCCACTAGGTTAGTCATAATTGTTATGACTATGATAAGTCTAGTTTAATGAGACCTGAATCAATTCTCCCTAAGAAAAGATTAAGTCTGAGGTCTTCCACCATTGTAGATGTGCGGGCCCTTCCCGGGGTTGATTGTTCTCGGCTGGATACAGTGGCTCAGTTGCACCGGAAAGATGCAACCATGTCTATTAGGCATTGGATGCTATGGGCTGGAGGATGAGTTGGGCTCAATATTTTGGATACGGTGAGAGACTCAATTAGAAATCCAGTCTATGCAAATGGTGGGTCTGACTTAACTAAGGAGTGGATCAATATTCCGGATACGGTGAGATTCATGAATTAGAGATCCAAGTTTGGGTGCACCATGATTAGAGAATCATTGAACAAGAGTTGTTCACTCATTGGCTAACCCATCACCAATAACTGTTAGGTGAGGTGATGAGTCAGTTGGTGAGACCGCACCATCCACTAGAAATCATTAATCATGGAGATTTTTGCATCTCTACAGAGGGAGTGTAGGGATCCAAAAAAATAGTGGGAGCTAATTTATTTAAAAATAAAATCCCTAAACAAATTGGTCAAGTCATAATTATAGTATCTAACTAGAATCTTTGACTCTCTACAGAAAAATGTCTGCGTCCAACCCATTAGCACGTATCCTGGACACACATAGACTGACCGGATCCAATTATAAAGATTGGCTCAGAAACTACAAAATTATTTTGGGTTCTGAGAAGTTAACCCATGTATTGGATCAGGACCCTCCCACCTTACCAGCCCGTCCATGTCCATTGAACAGAGAGCATCTCTGAAAAAATGGATAGACGAAGATAATAAGGCCAGATATTACATGTTGGGCTCGATGTCTGATGAGCTCCAGCACCAACATGAAGATATCGGGACTGCTCGCCAAATGTTGGCTCACCTATAGGAGATGTTTGGTGAACAGAGTCGCGCAGCCAAATATCAAGTCACTAAAATGACTTTTTAAGGCTAAGATGCATGATGGGCAGTCAGTCCAAGATCACTGTCTGATGATGATCAAGGACTTGGAAGAGCTTGAGAAGCTCGGTGTGAAGTTGGACTTGGATCTGCAGAACGATATTATTCTGCAATCCTTGACTGATGCATATGGGCAATTCATCATGAATTACCACATGCATAAACTTCAAAATTTCTTGGCCGAATTAATGAATATGCTGGTTACCGCTGAGCTTTCTATGAAAGGTTCTAAAGGCTCAGTTCTTGCTATGGAATGGACTTCTTCCAAAAGAAAGTCTTATGGAAAGAAAAAGAAGTCTGTGAAAAAGCAGAAGGTGGAAGGAGCAAAGAAGAAGAAGGCAGAGTCGAAGAAGAAAGGCCGATGTCAAAGAAAAGTGTTTTCCATTGCAACAGCGATGGCCATTGGAAGCGAAACTGCCCTACTTACCTGGCCACCCTAAAGAACAAGAAGGAAGGTCCTTCTGGAGGTATGCTCGTTATTGAGTCTAACCTTACGATTTCTTCTGCATCCAGTTGGGTGCTTGACTCTGGTTCTAGTGCTCATCTGTGCACTTCCATGCAGGGTCTTGAGGATAGCAGGAGGCTGAGGGATGGAGACATGATCCTACGCATCGGTAATGGAGCAAGAGTTGCTGCAGTAGCCGTGGGAACATACCCTCTTCGATTACCATCTGGTTTAGACTTAGTTTTGAAAGACTGTTATTATGTGCCTGCAGCTAGCAGAAATTTGATTTCTGTTTCATGCTTAGCACTAAGAAGGCTATGTGATTACCTTCTTTAAGGACCATTGTAACATTCTTTATGAAAGAAATAAAATTGCAAATGGTTTTCTTATTAATGGTCTTTATCAGCTACATATTGATGTACCTATTCTAACTATCGAGCAAAATGTGAATGCCAAATGACCTAGGGATAGTCCAAACGACAGATATCTATGGCACCTAAGATTAGGTCATATAGCAGAAGATAGGATCAACAAATTGGAGAAAAATGGGCTATTGAGTCCATTGACTTTCGAGTCATATCCAACTTGTGAATCTTGTCTTCAAGGCAAAATGACTAAACTCCCTTTTGTTGGACATGGGGAAAGGGCCACAGATCTCCTTGCCCTAGTACATACTGATGTGTGCGGCCCATTTGATGTGCCGGCTAGAGGCAATTTTGTCTACTTCATTATCTTTACCGATGATCTTATCTAGGTATGGGTATGTGTATCTTATGAGACATAAGTCTGAAGCTTTTGAAAAGTTCAAAGAATTCAGACATGAAGTAGAAAAATAAATTGAAAAACCCATTAAGGTTCTTCGATCAGATCGAGGAGGTGAATACCTTAGCCGAGAATTCCTAGACTATCTCAAGGAAAAATGGCATAGTCTCTCAATGGACTCCACCAGGAACACCTCAACTCAACGGGATTTCAGAATGGAGAAATCGGACTCTATTGGATATGGTTCGATCCATGATGAGCTTCACAGACCTCCCTAATTTTTTTTGGGGACACTTATTGTTAACTTCAATTTATCTACTGAATAGGGTTTCCTCTAAAACCGTTCCTACCACACCGTATGAGATATGGCACGGTAAGAAACCAAGTCTGAGTCATCTCAGAATTTGGGGTTGTCCGGCTCATGTCAAAAGACAACAAGCGGACAAGTTAGAGTTTAGGTCCTTTAGAGCTCGATTCATAGGATATCCTAAAGAGTCATTAGGATACTATTTCTACATTCCAGAAGACCACAATGTGATTGTGAGTCGACATGCCATCTTTCTTGAAAAATAGTTTATTCAAGATAGCGGCATTGGAAAGCAGATCAAGCTTGATGAGAAAGTCTCACAAGTACAACGAGCTAAGGACCAATTGGAACCAAATCAGGTTGAGCCAATAAGAACACTACCTCCTCCACCTCGTAGATCGGAAAGAGTTTTCCATCCCCCTGAAAGATACTTAGGTATTATTTCAGAGAAAGTAGAGGAAAATGTTCCTCGTAGGTAATGGTGCTCATGGTGATGATCCCAAAACCTACAACGAGGCGATATCAGATATCGACTCCGAGAAATGGCTTAGAGGCAATGCAAGTCAGAAATTGACTCGATGCACTCAAACCAAGTCTGGACCTTGGTAGATCCACCAGAAGGTATAGTACCTATTGGGTGTAAATGGATCTTCAAGAGAAAGATTGGTGCAGATGAAAATGTGGAGACATTCAAGGCTAGACTAGTGGCAAAAGGTTATAGTCAACGTGAAGGCATTGACTATCAGGATACCTTTTTCCCAGTGGCTATGCTAAAATTCATCCGCACATTGCTTGCCGTTGCAGCCTATTTCGATTATGAAATATGGCAAATGGACGTGAAAACGGCATTCTTAAATGGATATCTTGAGGAAGATATCTATATGGAACAGCCGCTAGGTTTCACATCCAGTGATACTGATCACAAGGTTTGCAAGCTGCAAAGGTCCATATATGGACTTAAGCAAGCATCTCGGAGCTGGAACACTCATTTCAATGATGTGATCAAAATGTTTGGTTTCATCAAAAATGAAGAGGAACCATGTGTCTTTCAAAAGGATCAGTGGGAGCGCTGTTGTCTTCCTCGTATTGTACGTGGATGACATCCTCCTTATTGGGAATGATATTCCCATGTTGACAATAGTCAAAATATGGTTGTCCAAGAAATTCTCCATGAAAGACCTAGGTGAAGCATCCTTTATTCTAGGAATTAAGGTCTATAGGGATAGACCGAATAGGATGCTAGGACTTTCACAGAAGATGTACATAGAGAAAGTACTAAAGAGGTTTAGTATGGAAAACTCTAAGAGGGGATTAATACCCTTCAGACATGGTATTCATCTTTCCAAGAAGATGTGCCCTAGCACACCTGAGGAAATAGAACGCATGAGCAAGATCCCTTATGCTTCTGCAATAGGGAGCCTCATGTATGCCATGCTATGTACACGACCTGATATAGCCCATGCTGTGAGTGTCACAAGCAGATATCAGTCAAATCCAGGTGAAGAACACTGGACTTCTATGAAATGTATCCTTAAGTACTTGAGAAGAACTAAGGATATGATGTTGGTCTTTGGTAATGGAGAACTCCAAGTCCAGGGATACACAGACTCGGATTTCATGTCCGATATAGATGATCGAAAGTCGACATCTGGGAGTCTGTTTGTGTGCAATGGTGGTGCTGTCAGCTGGAAGAAGTTTCAAGCAAATGGTGATAGCAGATTCCACCATGGAAGCAGAATATATCGCTGCATCAGAGGCTGCGAAGGAAGCATTCTGGTATAAAAAGTTTGCTGCAGAAATTAGAGTAATGCCATCAGATGCCATTCCTCTATACTGCGACAACAATGGCGCCATAGCCCTTGCTAAGGAGCCGAGGTCTCACCAGAAAATTCAAGCACATTGAGCGGCGATACCACCTCATCCGCGATTACCTCGAGAAGGGTTACGTCGAGGTCAAGAGAGTCAACTCCACAGATAATGTGGCAGACCCACTTACAAAGCCGTTGGGCCAGCAAAAGATCGAAGCCCACCTTGAGAAGATGGGACTTAGACTTGTAGCCAATTGGCTTTAGGATAAGTGGGAGATTGTTAGATATATGTGCCCTAGAAGCCAGAATTGGCTGACACTTGTAATACACTTCTAGGGGCAAAATTATAATTTTGACTAATAATCAATAAAATGGGTTATTTTCTATCACATATGTGTATTTAGTGTCTGTGATACATCCTTTGAGTTAATGGTAATGATAATTCATATTTTCAAGAGTTGAAAATTTAAGACATGAATAATCATTATTAACTCATAAAATGCTCCCGACCATAGGATCATCACGAGGATGGTGATTGATCCAGGAAGGTTGGTGTACAATCGCTTCTCTTTAGTAGATGAGTCTTGAGTCTACGGTGTGGAGACACCGGAGCGAGAGTACAGGTACTCGTTAGAGAACGAGGGCACTGAGCGTGACCACCTCGAGTAGTCATTAGGGAAGTCTACCTTCTCGTCAATGACTGACTCGATGCTGCAGTAGTGTGTCTGGTTCTTTGACCTGAGGTGCATCGGCAGTTCACCTTGAGGGTGTTATAGTTTGACTACACCATTACTCGGTCTCCTAGCCATTCGGAACCCTGAGGTGTATGTTGGCTATAGCATGTTCATTGTAGGAACTGGATTGCATCAAGATGGAATCTATCTACCTCGGTGGTAGAGGAGCAGCCCTATGATGATCATGAGAATCAAGTCCAGAAGTCCATGGCCATGGCAGAGTGAAATAATAGAAAGAGTTTCTATTTAGATTTTCACATCGGACTTGAATCGAATGATTACATCATATGACAGAAACTAGGGTTTGACGAGTTTACCTTAACCCTAATCTGATCGGGGCTCAAGATAGAAGAACTTAATCACACAGGTAGCTGCACCAAGAGGTTCGCATTCAGCTCTGATGGGTTGCCACCATATACTGCTAGGTGTCACTGGTGGATTTTGGGAGCAATTAGAATGATTTAGATGATCGATCATTCTAGCTGTTCGAATCAGAAGAGTTCTGATCCATCGAAAGGAGTTTCGATGATGTCGATGATAGAGATCATGACATATCCCATTACCATACAGAACTGAACCTAACTGGGTCACACAAACAAGGGTTTGAATCTGGTGATCATCAATTGAACTGATCTAGTTCAATTGATCTGAATGAGATTCAATTAGGTTCAAGAAAATCGTGCTAGCACTCGATTGAACCTAACGTTCTTCTTTTACTATCATAAATAGTTGTCCTGACTGAGCCAAAGGAGTTTGTGCTCAATCAGAGGCCTTCATATGGTCTGACTGGAGCTTGTCCAAGTCAGAAAAGGTTGTCTTATTTTGTAAGACATTACCTGCCATTTTTGGTCACCTGCCATTTCTCGTCCTTTGACTTTGGTCAAAAGTTGACCTTTGACTGGTCAAATGTTGACCATTGACACTTTGACTTCTGTCCATGTGTCACGCACCTATTGGAGAGCTGGTGGGGGCTTGTCTCCCTGCCAGAACCTGGCAAGGAGGAGGGCGCACGCCACCCTTGGCGTGTGCCCAAGTTGGAGGCGCCCAGGAGTCTCTGTTGGATAGGGACTCCATCTTCGTTTTGGATTCTGATTAGAGTTCTCCTAAGAACCAACTTTGACTAATCTTAGGCGCCATCTAAGGAGGAATCTAGAGGACTCTATTCCCACCAATCAGATTTAGATCTGATTTCACAAAGAGTTGTGATTGGTTGGGAAGAAAAGTAGTTGGATCACAGATAGTCTATAAATAAGACCCTATGCCCAACTCAAGGAATAATCTGAAAATTAAGAAAATTCCCCATGCCCAAGGCCTCCTCCCTCTCCTCCACGCCAACATCTCCTTCTCCTCTCCACGTCCAAAGGTGTTTGGGACCTTGGTTGGTGCAATCCAGACGAGAGAAAGGTGACTAAAAGCTAGAAGGATGCGCTGCTGCATAGGACAACTGTTGATCTTCGAAAGGAGTTTTGAAGATCCTTCAGATCTGATTTTTGGAGATGTGATAGAGAAGAAGAGGATCTCCAGATCTAGTCTGAGTGGATACTGATAGAGGTCAGGCACTTGCATGGCTAGATCCAGAACCTTCCGCTGCTTACAGGATCATCAATGGGTAATAGGATTACCCACTTCAAGATAAATTAAATTAAATTTAATTTATCTAAATTTATTTTAATTATTAAAATAATAAGAATCAAATATAAAATATCCCAGATCTGATCTAGATTAAAGAAATTTTTTTTTGAAATATATCTCTTGATTTGATCAGATCTGAACAAATCTGGTTCGGAAAATCAGGATTTTTCTTCAGTACTAAGTCCCCCACTCTGAACATCTTACTTCTGACTCTAGAGTTATAGTATTGGGCCACCCTTTGTCTGTAGGACACCATCTGAACCCGAGCTTTCTTTCTTTTTTCTTCCAGCAGATCGAGGTTGACTCTATGGTCCTGTGAGTTACGCTGCTCATTGAAGGCCACGACCCATGCTGATGGAAGTTTAAGCTCGATTGGGATGACTGCCTCCGTTCCAAAGGCCAAAGTGAATGGCATTTTCCTAGTCGGTAGCCTTTGAGTAGTTCAGTATACCCAAAGGATGTGGTAGAGTTCGTCCGCCCAGGCCCCTTTTGCTCTATCGAGTCTTATCTTGATGCCTTGCAATAGAATCCGATTGATCACCTTAGCTTCCTCATTTGCCTGTGGGTGATCTACCAACGTGAAATGATGGAAGATGTTTAGATCTTCGTAAAACTTAGCGAACCTCGTCCCAGCGAACTATCGCCCCGTTATCTGTTATGAGAGTTTGGGACAGACTAAATTGGAAGATGATTGATTTTCAGACGAAGTCTTGTATCTTAGCCCTAGTAATTTTTGCTAGTGGTTCGGCTTTGACCCATTTGGTGAAGTAGTCGATCGCAATCAGAAGAAACTTCTGTTGTCCGGATCTCGTTAGGAAAGAGCCAAGTATATCCATTCCCCATTGCGCAAATGGCCAAGGTGCGCTTAGTGGAGTGAGCTCGGAGGTCGGCTGTCTTTGTATGTTTGTATTTCTCTGATAGCGGTCACATTTCTTGACATACTCCATAGAATTATGGTACAAGATTGGACAATAGTATCATTGCCGAAGTAGTTTTTGTGATAGGGATCTGGCTCCTATATGACTTCCACAAATTTTCTCGTACACTTTTTATAATTCGAAATCGGCCTCTGAAGGTCAGAAATATTTCAACAGCGGTAGCGAATACGATCTTTTATACAACTTGTCCTCATACAAAACGTACATAGAGGTTTGATTTCTGAGTTTTCGAGCTTCTTTCGAATCATGAGAAAGAACTCTCTCTTTGAAATAGGCAACTAGCAGATCAATTCAGCTCGACTCGAGCTCCGTCTGTATAACGAACTGTGATTCCTTTGAGCTTGGGCATTTTAGAGTTTCAAGAAATACTTCTTTGGACAGTTCGGCTGGAGTTGAAGTGACCAATTTAGAGAGAAGGTTGGCTCTTGTATTTTCTACCCTCGAAATTTGTCGAATGTCAAAACTGTCGAAGGCTGAAGTCAAATCCTTTACTTTTTCAAGGTATTCATCATACTTTCTTTCTGTGCTTCATAGTTGCCACTAACTTGACCGACCAGAAATCACTATAGACTTGAAATCGATCTACTTTTAACTCTCTTACTATTTTTAACTTGGTGATCAGTGCTTCATATTCGACCCCATTATTAGTTGTAAAAAATTCGAAGTGTAGCGCGTACTCGACGACGACTCCCTCAAGATTGACTAAGACCAATTATGCACCTACTTTAGCGGAGTTGGACGAACCATCAACGTACAGAACTCAAAAATCTTCGAAAAGATCGACACTTTCTTCGAAGATAGCAGGGATGATGTTAGCTATATCATCTAAAATTTGGATGCCAAATTGCTGATGACAATGTCATCCAAGATTCGAACTCCAGACAACCAACGATAAGGGCTCATATCTTTTTGAGCCTTTCATCTCAGATGTTGAGCTTTACACGGTAAGGGCTCATATCTTTTTGAGCCTTGATTATTGGCCGGATAAATCTGCCACGATTATTGGCTGGATAAAATAGGCTTATCCACTCATTCGCAAAATTCCATCATGGTATTTTAGCCAACACCGAAAATTGGATTGTATAATTTATTGTCAGCCAACACCGAAAATTGGATTGTATAATTTATTGTCAAGAGAGATGCCTGCCTACAGGTCTTGGTACTTTTTTATTTTTGTCTAGCCTTTTGGGCTCCGATGGATCCAGCAAGACTGAGGTAAGATTGATCACATAAATATGTTCTTACCACCACAAGCGGCTTCATACTTACCCAAGCCACTTCAAGTACCCGTCCATACCCAAGCCACTTCAAGTACCCGTCCATCCGTCCATCACGAAGAAGTACCCGTCCATCCGTCCATCACGAAGGCTCGCTGGAGTTACGGGTGAGGCTCTCAAACAAGCACAACATAACACACCAAAATAGATGATGCCACATCACTCGTACAGACAAGCCTACCTGCGAGCTGGAAGGTTCCCAAAAACAGACGGCGACCATATCACGAAAAACAATGCGGCTGTGGTGGTTAGATCATTACCACCACAAAACACGCCCTTTTTCCTCATCTTTTCCTCTCTCCATTCTGGCAGAGAACTCGAGGCTTCAGCTTAGTAGGTCATTACATCAAAGCTGAGAATGAAAGGCTTTAGTTTATTGAGTTAAAATAACATCAGAGGAATTGATTTTGTAACGCTTAATAAGAAGATAGCTGCAAGCAGAGAACATCAATGCTGGCCAAATATCAGTTCGGCACAAAAATTTGGAACATGAACATCCATGTTGCACAATTTTCAGACAAGATTTTCACTCAACCACGTAGCAACCGACTTGGAAAATCCACCCAGATCAGTTTCTAGAGTGGCTCCTATCAAACTTACATTTGGAAGACATAAGAAGAAACAAGGGAGTGCGAACATGTGCCAAAATATATGTTTACACATCTAGAAATGCCGGAGCTTGTCAAATAATTACGGGACAACACTAAAAAATAAATTCAAGTTGGCAAGTCATGAAACAACGAGCAAAAGATAGAATATATTCCTTAGAAATGCTGCACTGAAAGCTAAAGCTTGAACCGGCCAAAGCAAGAAAAATTCAATAACAAACAGAAGCAGTGTCTTTGGTCCCCCATCCCTTTGCCTGACATCCGGCTTTCACTTGAGAGGAATGAAACGGGAGGAGTGGGTGGCACCAATACCAGGCCTTCCATGCTTCACAGGCTTATATGAGATGGAGAACTCCGCCAAGTAGTGACCAATCATTTCAGGCTGCAATTAAAATAGCACACAAAAAGAGCAAAAGATCACTCTATTGCCCGAGGAAAAAAACTGAATGACTTGACACTTGAATGTCTCATTCAGCTTCCTACCATAATTCAACCTGTTAAATATCTGCTTGAGCACTAACAATATTTTACTGTAACAACAGTTGTTATCATTTGCAAATGCTAAATGCAGGTCTAGACACATGCACAAGTGCAACTGCATGGTACAGCCAGCTTAAGAGAATGATGGCCAACACAATGAGCCAAGTTAGTTCTTGCGGATAATGAAATAATTCTGAAGGATTACATAAAGAAAAGAATGAGGTGACTGCAAAATAAATGAAGAAGATTAAATAAATGAATTGATGAAAACCACCACCAAGAAGAAGCCGCTAAATCTCAACCACATGCAAACAGATCAACTAGTCCATAATACAATCTGTAATTCTGCATTGTCTCTCAATGGAATGCCAAAATACATCATCCACCTTAACATATTATATTTAAATAAGAACCTCACCTTGATTTCAACCTGGTTAAAAGTTTTCCCATTATAGACACCAATAATGCTTCCAATCATCTCTGGGACTATTATCATGTTCCGAAGGTGGGTCCTCACAGGTTCAGGCTTCTCCCCAGGAGGAGCATCATGCTTCTGCACACATCCCATGAACACCAGAAAATGATGCAAGTTATATTAGTTTTATCATGTCCTGAGAATGAGACAAATGACACCAGCAACTTCAAGAAAAAATAAGAAATGCATAACAAAAACTTCAATCATGGCTAGCCATGTAGTGTACAGCTAAAATATAATACACGTATAAATCAGCTAACGAGATATGAAGATTGAAAATTCGGTTATACAGTCAGAAAACCAAGAACACTCATGCATCTGATCAGATATAATTTGATTTCACATGATAGGTTAGAGGCAGAAAAATTTGGCACATACATGGCTGTGCAAGCATATCTACTTACAGCAGATGACAATCATATAAACATGTGTTTATTCCAGATGCTGGCAGGCCTGAAATGTATCTAATATGCATATATTTATGTTTTCATGCATGTCTGATACATAGTTTGTCATTCCAGTCAATGTTTGCCATGTTCAGTTACTCAAAATGCCATGAACTTAAAATCAAATGATTAGGAGAGTAAGCTAAATATTTAGGAACACTAGAAGAATGACAACAAAGACAAAAAAAGTATCTAGTTTAAGCCCATAGCGATGAAGAAATTAAGTAGAATATCAGCCTGCTGCATCTCACTGAAAGAACACAATTTCAAATTCCATAATCCGGCATATCTGGAAAGTTAAAGAAACCAAATTCAAATTCCATTCTTTTGAATAAAATAGAAACTCAACCAGATAATGATTGGTGATAAAATCCTTATTTATGGTGGATTAACCTTTACGTAGAATTTACTATTTTAGGCACCAGACCAGTAGGTGCACCCAATTCATGACATATAATTCAGTTCAGTAGGTGCTTCCAACATTCATTTCAACATATCTTATTGATATCATATTCCAAACAAAACAACCTTCCTCTGGACTAAGCATGCTTGCTCTCATCAGATTCTCATATTGTTAATTCAATCCATCATTTGTTTTCGCCTTAAAATGCAACTGCCAGATTGACTTATATAAAATGCAAAACAATTTACCAAGAATAGCGATCATACTTCCAATGTGCTCTCATTTCTGAAATTCTAGGCTGTCCAACTTTCCCTTTCCTGCACTGCTTCCTGATTCACACTACCTGTGCAGGTGCGAAAACGATAAAACAGTCCCTCCATTCCCCCACATTTAACAGTGCTTAACAATGGATCAAAACGTCCAATAAAAGGATCTATCGAACAAATTTTCCGCATAAATGATCATAATTCAGAAACAGATGAAACTATAGTAAAGGAAACCAGAAGATCTAGAAAGACCTCAAGAAATCAAGACAAAAAAAAAAAAAAAAAAAAAAAAAAAGGTTTTTTAAATGTACGTTCCAATATATCACATAGATCTGCACAAAGATCAAATTAACATTCGAATTAAATGAAAAGAAAGGAAAATGATAGTAAAATACCGCCTTGCGAAGCTTCTTGATCAGAGCCATGGGCTTCCTCTTCAGACCTCTCTGAAACCTAAATCAGAGGAAAAAGAAAACGAACACGACTAAAATTTCCTGCAACTCAAAGCAAGAAACGCGGTGTTCACGGAGAGAGAAGCAACAAACCTTCTGCGAGCTCGGGCATGGAAGAGCTTGACGAGCTCGTCGGTACCCATGTCAAGGAGCTGATCGAGATCGACACCTCGGTAGGAGAACTTCCTGAAGGTCCTCTTCTTCGGCTGCGCCCCTCCCACGTCCACCGCACTTGAAACATCCTCCTATGAAACCAAGCAAAATCGAACAACAATCAGGAAAAAAAAGAAATCTAAAAACTTAGAAGAAACCATTTGCGATCCAAATCCAAGAAGAAGGAGAAGAATCGAGGGCAAACCATGGCTGCCGAGCTCGTTCTCTCTCAGCTAGGGTTAGGATTAGGGTTTGCGGCCAGTAGACGAGAGAGGTTAGGGTTTTGTAGGCCCGCGTGGATCCATATTTATAGGTACCGTGCCAGGTACTTAATTTACCATCGTGTCCCTTACCGCGTGGATCCAAATTCTTCCTTATTTGCAGGCCGGGCTTCTGGGCCTGCTCCATCAGTAACTGGAAGCCCATTGCTCATCACATTTTGAAAGATATAAGTAAAGGTATGAAGGGAAATAATAATAATAGGACTTGAAAATAATGTTTATAAATCAAATTATTTCATAATAAAATGATGGTGGCACTGTAATATATGTACCAGATTACCATCCTTGTATAATATTGTACACAACATCATACATGCTTTACACTAAGACCTTTTATCATTGTTTTTTTTGGGTAAAAGATAGTAAGGAGTTTATGTTTGTTAAAAAAAAAAAAAAAGTTGGCTAGATTGCTTTATGTTGTTAAATATGATGGATAGATTCATCATGCATGTATATGAACTGAATTTATGTATAATTTTCTTGGAAGGGCGTCAAATTTAAACTTAGGTGTATTCTCACGACCAAAAAAGATCTTGGTTTATTCTTCTACACGTGACATTCTTACAATGTGATTAAAATATTTTTATGGCTAACACTTGGACATTGAGGAGATTTTTTTTTGATAAGACTGTATGTTTATACTAATCTAGTATGAACACAACTAAAAGCATCAAAATTATTGACCTCATTGTTCTTTTTAACTTTGAAATTGGGGTATACTTGCACTGGCGGTATATTGCAAGAATCTTTCATTTAAATACATAGTAAGATATAATGAATGATCACAATAACTTTGATAGCTGCATCATATTTAAATGTCATATAGATTATCTCCAGGCCACCAAATTTTAAGAACAATATTTAAATGCAACTTAAAATGAAAAAATTTCAAAGGCAACCATTATTAAAAAATAACTTTTAGTCCATTGAAATTTCTGCTTATTGCAGTGCATGTGCATGTAAGCATAAGATCCATCACCCCAGAATATGAATGAGTTGGATGCTAAATTAATCTCTCAAGGAAGTATAAATTAATTGCTTACTGTTAATCATTATTTACTCTTAAAATATTTTCCTAGCAAAAATTTCAACATCAAATTTTTCCTTTTCAGTGGACGTCATTTGACATTTTTTCTCTATTTGAAAATTTTGATAACTACGAAGCATCTTGCTCACCCCTTAACCCCCTCAAAATAAAAAAAATTAAAGAGAATCTCATAAAGTATATTGTCCAACTTATTACTATAAGAAATTATTCTATTATTGTTTGCCAAAGCAAGTAATAAAACTAACTAAGACCATATATATTATTTTTATCTACATTATACCTCCATCATTATATCATACTTATGAATGGAATAAAACCAAATGGCATCAATATGGGCTAAAACAGATAATATTTCTAATTGAGCTAGACGGCAAGAAAGTATTCTTCTCTCTAGACATCTCTTAAAAGCAAAATCGTATAATCTAAGACGGCATATTCATGTCAGAGATTAGAACGGACAATATCGTGTGTATGTGAATATAGAGACCAAGCCATTCAATTCATTTTAACCATTCGAGCTCTTGACTACAATATTAATGTCCGTCGTGGAGCCAACGTATCTCAACTATATCTCTCGCAATTTTATCTAGAATTTTCATTGACTCGAGGATTATATTATGGTGTAGATGAGTCTTTAGTTCCATATTGATTAGGAGCAAGAGAGATTTTGACTCATACAAACACATTAGTAGGACTATATAACTAAACTTAAATTTGAATATAAATAATGCATACATATAAAAAAAAATATTTGTTTCCCCAAACCTCAATGTTAAATTTGGCACAAAGGAATAAGGAAGCAGTGAGAAAAGTCTCAAAAATTATAATTTTCTTTTTAATCAAGAAATTATGATTGTTATTATGCTTAATTATTGATTATTTAAAAAATAAAGTATGAATAATTTATGAATTTCGCAGTTGAACAATCTGTGGATAATTCGATTATCGGGAACAATTCAGTGAATGATGTAGCCAAGACAAGCTCATGGTATTTGGTGATTTGGAAAATATCATGCTTCTTCGAAACCTTTGTTTGCAATATGACAGGAATTTATGAATTAAATGAGATAAAATTAATCTTTTTATTCCGTAGCATTCATCGTACACAAAGAATGCTCCGCGCATGAGCTTTCCTTATGTACCTTTTTCCCCCAATGTTGCACTACCTCCCCATTGGGAGAGTGGGTGTGTTGTGATTACTTTAAATGATGACCTGATGACCAAGTTCGGAGAAGAGGTTTCATCGAAGCAACTTGAAGACCAAGGACCCCATCTATTACCCTATTAACAGCTATTCCTAATCATAGATTTTTACCCTTTATATATAGTCATATTTTTTATTACGATCAATCCACTTATATCTGCGAATCAATATTGAAAAATCTACAAAAATAAATCTGTACTAATCAAAATTGACTCCGATGAAAACCTTTCAATACTTAAGTTAGTAGGATTGACTGGTTAAATAGGAATTTAAGAACAAAGTGATAGAGATTGCTCTAAAAATATTAGATGTATTCTACTAAACTGATCAGATTATCTTTTTGTTTATAGATGTCGAAGTGATAACCATTGAGTACGTGGGTACTTCTTTTTCTGGTGAAGTATGATTGTGGATAAGTAATTAAAACTATCCATTAATCACCGTTGCTCGCTTTTCTTGGAGATGGTTTTGAAGGGCTGATCGGGAGCCGGATAGGTTGTTTGGAGAGCCTCTGTCGCTTAGTCGACTGATTTGGGATCGACCGATCATCGATCGGTCGGCTGACTTTGTATCGATGGGTCATCGATTGGCTAACTTTGTGCCGATCGATTGATTTTGTGCTGACGGATCGTCGGTTGGTTGATTTTATACCAACAGATCATCGATCGACTGTCTTTGTATCGACTGGTCATCGATTGAAAGGCTTTAAGTCGATTATTGCCTTGATGATTCTCGATCGATGGTTAGTCGATCGAAAGAAGCAATTACCGATTGTTGGTTGTCAGTCTGATTATCCATCAGATGGTCATATGTCGGCACTTCCATCAATATATCGATGGGATAGTTGATGGATTGGCGAGTGTTGACCTTTTGAGCAGCCTTTTCAGTGGCGATGATTGATCGGATGTTAATTGCCATCCTTCAACTAATTGATCAACAATCGACTGGATTAGTAGAATATTGATCATCGAGTCGATCGATCGATGGTTTATCGAGTAACTAGTCGACCATCCATCGTCTATCATCGATCGTCAGCCGACAAACATCCATCAGTGTCTGATGGTCTGTTGGCTGGGTTGGTGAGTCGGGCGGTAGATTGATAGCCCCCAATAGTTGCCTCCTACTTTCAAATTTGGTGTAATGATTTTGTACTTCGCATCGAATGTAGGGACTCGACATGTAACATTGCTTCGAGCTTTATTCTGCTGCCTGCCATTAATGATTGCCCATCATCCAGTAGTCGAATCTGAACTAACATCATTCATCAGTTTTTGATTCATCTTTATAGAATGAGTTGAGTCATCTTCTTGATTTAGTTTAGATGAACGAAGTTCATCTATAAAAATTTTGGTTGATTGGTTGTCAGCTGATCATTAGACGATTTCATGTAACTAATCATTGGGTAGTTTTTAACCAACTTAAAATCAGTTTTCTAACCAGCCAATACTTAGTTGTTTGTTGAGATATCCATAGATCGGGGATAAACCAATCTTATGTAAGTTTCTAACCGATTTTTAGTTGGTTTTTTACCAACCAATACTTGATCATGACGATTGGGTGCAAGCCAACCGTCCTCCAATTCGGCCATAGCCAAATCGATAAAGATTGTGTTCTTTACTAGTTGGGGTAAACCAACTAGTTCACAACTAGTAGCTTGATGCTTTTCTTTCTTTATTATTTCATAAGAAAGTTATGCATCGGTATTGTCTGTTGGTCTATCAGTCGGCTATTTAAGTTGTAGAAGATAGTCTTCTTCCCGACTGGTTGGTTGTTATGTCGTAAGGGACCGACTTATTTTGATCAATTGCATCGATTGTTTAAGATGTGCCGACCCATAGTCTTCATCGAAAGAAATACTGACTGATGATCGCCATCGATCAGTCGGTTGTTGAATCATGCTGACTATGGTACACCGATCGTAGGTCGGTTGTAACATTTAGCCGATAGAAAGCTTGTCCATTTTTTCATCGACGATCTTATGTCACTCGGGAGCGAATGGTCATTTCTTAGTCGATTCTTCTTCGGATGTTGCCCTTCCGATCCTTGGTCGCCTAGAGATCATGTTGATCACCCCGACCGTCGGTTGATTTGGATGAATCTCCTCTGACGCTAGTGGTTGATCGACAAGGGGTTAGGTCGGATGATCGAGCTGGAACTTGGCAAGGAATTCCTGTCAAATGAGAGCCTCGATCTCATCCTTCAACTAGAAGCACTATTCGATATCATGACCATAGTCATGATGAAATCGACAGTACTTCCTCTTGTCCTTACCTCGGTTCTTCATCGATGGGGGTTGGCGAAGATAATTCTCTCCTTCAATCTCTATCAAGATTTATGCACGTGGAGTGAAGAGGAAAGTGTAAGTATCGTACCAACTCTTCATATTGGTCGACATAAGGTTCAATCAGAAAGATGCCGCTTCTTTGTTCGAAATGGATCGATTGGGTCTGGCCGAAGCGTTGTTCTTCTATTGTTTTTTCTTTTGACCCTTTTCGTTTTATTGGCACTGGTCAGAAGCATCTTCTTTTGCATAAATATATTTATCCACGCACTCTAGAAGTTTCGCATAAGTTCGGAGGTGGTTTTTGTCCAGCGAGTAGATGAACCAAGAATCCTGCATACCCTATTTCATGGTCGAGATGGCTACGTCCTCGTTGAGGTTTCGGATCTTGAGCATGGTGATATTAAAACACGTCACGAAGGCCCGAAGTGTTTCACCCTCTCCTTGCTTGATTGAGAAGAGGATGTCGTAAGTTCATGGCATCCTTCTGCTAGTGCTGAAGTGAGCCACGAAGGAGTCCTTAAGCTATCCGAAAGAGTTGATGCTTTTCGGTTGAAGCCCAAAATACCAGGCTCGAGCAGCTTTTCATAGGGTGGTTGGGAAGTCGATGCACATAAGCGCATCGTTCACCCCCTAGATGATCATGAAAGTTTTGTAGCTTCGGAGATGATCAACTAAATTGGTGGAGCCGTCATACGATTCCACCTATGGCATCTTGAACTGTGATGGGATCGAGTTGTTCAAGATGCAAGAGAAAAAAGGAGATGCTTGGATACGAACCGTTGGAGGACCTCCCTGTCGTATCCTTCTAGATCTGAGCAAGTCGACGATCGATTTTCTTGAGCCTCTGCTCATAGTTCTCGAACCACCGCTGACGAGACATCCTCGGGGTTGATCCTCCCAAGGAACTGATGGAGGAGGAGGTGGTCAAATCTCACGGCCATTTCTCCTTGTATTGACTCCGATGGGAAGACAGGGAAACGAAGTGTTGCGATTGATGGGTGGTTTCTTGCGAGTGGCAAGGATATGGAGCCTCTATCCGATGGAAACATTGAGATGTTCATTCCGGTGATGGGGTGGTGGAGTGCCTTGAGATGCGATGACTATGCCTAGATGGTACTGTCTGCATCGCTGGGCCTTTCGCCACTGCATGCACTACTGTTGGAGATCGTGAACAACCTCCATCAATATTTGGATCTGCTGCATCAATGCAACTAGTTGCTGGGCTTGTGCATCCATCATGACTATTGGACGCGAAGAGCTCGGTTCCGCCACTGATGGTGGTGGAGGAAAAAGTACTTTTCGTCGGGATGACTGTCTGATGGAGCGAGTTGCGAGCACGTATTTTTGCCATTGTAACAGTTGACAAAGATTTACTAATCATTTTTAATCTCTCCCTTTCTGGTGCGCCAATCTATTGCGGCCAATCCATCTGTGTTGCGAATCAACGTCGAAAAACCTACAAAGATAAGTTTGCATTGATCGAAGTTGGCTCTGACGGGATCCTTCGATGCTTAAGTTAGTAGGATGGACTGGTTTAACAGAAATCTGAGAGTAAAGTGATAGAGATTGCTCTAAAAGTATTAGATGTGTCCTACCAAACTGATCAGGTTATCTCTTTTTTATAGGTGTCGGAGTGATAACTGCTGAGTACGTGGATCCCTCTTTTTTTGGTGTAGTATGATCGTGGATAAGTAAATAAAACTACTCACTAATCATCATTGTCCACTCTTCTTGGAGGCGATTTTGTAGAGTCGATCGGAAGCCGGATAGATTATTTGGAGAGCCCCCATCTGTTAGTCAGCTGATTTGAGATCGATTGATCATCGATCAGTCGGCTGATTCTGTGCCAATGGATCATTGGTCAGTTGACTTTGTGCCGATGGATCATCGGTTGGCTGATTTTGTGTCGATTGATTGTGGGTCGGTTGATTTTGTATCAATTGATTGTCAGTCAGTTGATTTTGTGCTAATAGGTCATCGACCGATCATCTTTATGTCGACCGATCGTCGGTCGAAGGGCTTTAAATTGATTATTGCCTTAATGATTTTCGACCGACGGTTAGTCGGTTGGAAGAAGCAATCACCAATTATCGATTGTCAGTCTGATTATCCATCAGATGTTCATATGTCAGCATTCCCGTCAATATATCAATAGGACAGTTGATGGATCGATGAGTGTTGACCTTTCGGACAGCTTTCTCAGTGACAATGATTGATCGAATGTTAATTGCCGTCCTTTAACTAATTGATCAATAATCAGCTGGGTTAGTAGAACATCGATCATCGATTGATCGGTGGTTCATCGAGTAACTCATCGATCATCCATCATCCATCGTCGATCGTCAGCCGGCGAATATTCATCAGTGTTCGATGGTCTGCTGGCTAGATTGATGAGTCGAATGGTAGATTGACAGCCCCCAATGTTATTTTTCCTCAAACTTGCATACTATTATGTTTTGGATGAGCTTCGTAACCATTTTTAATAAACAAAGTATTATTTGCAATACCCTGGGATCCATCAAAATTGAAATGAAACACACATAATGCCAATTACTTATACCACTATCTATGAATTTTTATGAAATAAAATGTCAAATTACATCTGACTTTACTTTCTCAGATGCATGCCTTCAAGTGCATCTGATACATGCCTTCAAGCGTTTGATATTTACTTAATTTCTTGCTCCTCTTCTCTGCGCGGCTGATAACACTTCTTTTTATATACTTAACCTGATGGAAGTGCATGATCTGGCCGGATCTGTTTCTACGTGCACACCCACAATACTTGTGCAACATTTACCGATGGCGGCTGATACATGAGGACGGGATCAGCTCAGCAGGTCTCATGAAGCAAAATTAGGTGAAGAATTCGCAGCTGACACGATAGCAGCAATTTAATTTGTCCTTGTCAGAGGGAAACAAGTGTTCGTACCCATAGTCTCATTGCATGGTCTCTTTGCATATACCATGCAATAGTTCGATAAAGATTGGTATGTGGGTACTCAAGAAATGACTCAAGGAATGAAGAAAGGATGAGTACCGGAGTGGATGAGGGGTTAAACAAAATGTAAGCAGAAGAATCCTGAGAGCCTAATTCCCATGCTCCAATAATATTGATTTGACCTCATAAATGGAACCACCATCCAATAGAGAAAAATCTCATATTTCTTTCAAAAAAATCTTTCAATTATTTCAGAGTAATTAAAAAAATATTAGATTTAATTTTTAATATAGTTTAATTATCACTTAATCAAATTTAATTTATTGGATCAAATTCTGAATCAATTATAGTAAATTTAATTAATTAAAAAATTATATTTTTAATAAGATTTAGACTGAAATCTCTACTCTAATCAGGATTAAGTCTTCTGATGGAATAAGACAAGTATATGTATAAATAAAGGTGGCATCTCTCAGAAGAGCATGATGATTTTCATCAATTATCCGTATAAAGATGGAGGATGAGGAGAGAGAAGATCAGTTGTCTATGGAAGACGGATTTGACATTCTGTGAGCTACGTAATCATCGCATTGGTGAGATGATAGTATAAGATATATTTTATTTTAATTTTATATGAATATTGAAGCATGATTCAGACATAAAAGTTTAAATTATCTAACATGTGGTATCAGATCCCAGGATCCATGCTTCGTATTCATGTAAAAGTTTTTTGATAAATTTTGATTTATTTTTGAAAAATTAAAATCATGGTTTATATTTTTAAAATTGATTAAAGTTTTAAAAATTAAATTAAAATTTTATTAATTTTTAAAAATAAAAAAAATTAGACCAATCATACTGGTCGATTCGTGTTGTCCGACGAACGGGGCAGCAGCCATCGCTACTACCATGTCGGCGGCAAGCCAAACCCATGGCCATCGCACCGCCGCTCGCTGCTAGTGCAGCCGCAAGAACTGCGGCCTTTGCCGCGGCTATGGAGGCTGTGGCAGACGGATCGGGTGGCGACGGCGATGGTCTACGACGGTGGGTCATGGATGGAAGGGGAGCCCCTGCTTCCTGATGGCGGCGGCTTCGGCAACACCGCCACATGTTCTTTTGGGTCTAACCGCTTGGACAGCGACTTTCACCGTGATGGAGGGGGGCGGCGTCCGATCCGCCGCACTCCCTCTTGGACTTTTCGGTGGCTGAGACAGTAAGGGGCAGGCATTTGGCCGCCTGTCCGGTGCTAGGGGAGGCGGCGGCCATGGGGGATTTGAAGCTTTTGATTGGGAGAAAACTCGGGGAAGGAGAAGGGATAAATGGATCTGAATTTTGGGTCTAAACTTGAAATCCATAATCCACCTAAAATCCATTTAATAAATTTTTTTTGCAGATAAGCCCCTGAAAAGTTTAAATTGTGAAAATGGATTTGTAGGGTAGTTTTGCAATTTAGACCTTTAGGATAATTTTATATTTTAGTTCCTGATAAAGTAATAAATTATATTAAAATCCCTGTCAATTTTTAGAATAGTTTTAAAGCTGCTGTTTTATAGAAAAGATCCCATATTTCTATAATTTATGGTTAAGTCCTTTAATTTTAAGATTTTTTGATAAAATCGCTATAATTTGATCATTTCTTATTCGATTTGAGCAATTTTTGAATCATTGGACTTGTGATGATTTAAAAAATATTATAGTTAAATTTTTTATATATAATAAAATATTTAAATAATTAAATTATTTAATTAATAATTTTACTTGCTATACTATTTAAGTGTGTTTTCATGTAGTCCCAAAGGATCTGGAGCACTCTATGAATCTTGGGTAGCCGAGTCGTCGAGGATTAATAATTTTCTCTTATTATAGTTCTAAAATTATATAAAAGTGTATCTATTATAGTAAACCCAAAGGTGACTATAATTTGATATAAAAAATTAATAGTAAAATGTTGATTAACTTGAATTACATAAAGATAGGAAGTTCTATACCCAAAGATGGGAATAACTTTAGATTTTTATAATCATAGTTAGTTAAACTATAAAAGTGCAATTAATATGATGAGTCATAGTTTAAATATGAATTATGTGTACATGTCATAATTAATGTTCTTGCTTACATACTTCATATTATTGTTAGTTATGATTTATATGATACATGTTTTAGCATTATTTATTATGTTTAAATTTATGATTAAAATTAGTTGTGATACTTATTGTATGCTATAATTCTTACCCAAAGATATTTTATAATTATATAATAAGTATTATTAGTATAATTATATTATAGAATCTGCATCATGATGGTAATTATAAGCATGTTTTATTATTTATAGCCATGACTCCTGCTTCACTCTCATTGCATCTATCTAACATTTCTACACTGAATAGATCAAATTATTTTAAGTGGCACGAGCAGCTTTTCATTATCTTAGGATGCATAGATTTAGATTTGGTCCTTCGAAAGTTTTAGTCAGATCCACTTACCCTCACTAGTTTTCTTGATTATAAAAAAATATTTGAAAAATGAAAGCATTCTAATAGATTATCTCTCATGATTATTAAAAGTTCTATAATGAGAAACATTAGGAGATCTATTTCTGATAATGAATTGACTCTTGAATATCTTTTCTCTATAGAATAATAGTTTACTAGATTAAGTAAAGTCTTAGTTGGTACTCTAATGAATAAATTAATCTTTATGAAATATAATGAATTTTTTGGAATGCAAAAGCACATTATGAAAATGTATGATATAGCTGAAAAATTAAATGATTTGGATATGATGGTATCTAAAAACTTTCTTGTCTAGTTTACTCTCAATTCTCTTTCATCCCAGTTTATCCAATTTAAGATTTACTACAACACACATAAGGAATCATGAATAATGAATAAACTCATTTTTCAGTATGTGCAAGAGAAAGAGAGATTGAAACAAAAAAGAATCCTAGCTGTTCATATAGTTTTATAGTAGTGTCCTAAGAAAAAAAAATGAAGAAAGAAAATAAAGGATCCAATAATCCATTAATAAAAGTTTTTTATAAATTAAAATATTTTTTCTATAAGAAGAAGGGATATATCAAGAAGGATTGTGAGAAAAAAAGAAAATGGTTCGAAAAGAAGGATGTTCCCTTATCACTTGTTTGTTTCAAAATTAATTTTATTGATGTTCGTTTTAATACTTGGTTGATTGATTCGGATGTTGCAATTTATGTTTTCAATTCAATGCAAGAATTTTTTTCAAGCCAAAAATCAAATGATAGAGAGCGATGGATCTTTATGAAAAATTGGATAAAGTCCAACATCATTACAATCGGGATCTACAGACTTATTATAGATACCGAATTCCAATTAGATGTATATGATGTCTTTTATGTTCTTTCAGTATCTAAAAATTTAATTTCTTTATCAAAACTTGATTTAGAAGGTTTTTCATTCACTTTAGTAAATTCAACTTTTAAATTAATAAAAAATTTCATCTTGATTGGTACTGGAACATTATGCAATGGACTAGATAAATTAAATTTGAATTATTCTTTTAAACAATCTTTACTTATTTTAAATATCAATGTCAGAATAAAATATGATATTGTAAATGAGAGTTCTTTAATACTGTGGCATAGGCGATTAGATCACATATCAAAAGAAAGGATAACTAGATTGGTTAAGAAAAGTATTTTATCAAATCTAGATTTTAGTAATTTTAGTATGTGCATCAATTGCATTAAAGAAAAATAAATTAAAAGTCATAAAAAGTATGCCACTAGAAGTCAAGGATTCTTAGAATTAAAATATACCGATATTTATGGCTATTTTACATCTTATTTTGGAGGATAAAAGTATTTTATTATCTTTATTAATGATTTCTTACGTTATGATTTTATTTTCCTATTGTATGAAAGTCTAAAGCTTTGGAAGCCTTTAAGGTATACAAAGTTGAAATAGAAAATCAGTTAGACATAAAAATTAAGATTGTGAGATCTGATAGAGATGATGAATACTATGGTAGATATGATGAATCTAACCATAATTCTAAATATTTTGTCAAATTTTTTGAACAGCATAGCATTGTAGCATAATATACTATGCCAAAAAATCTCCAACAAAATGATGTGGTTGAAAGGCATAATCGCATATTGATGGATATGATGAGGCGTATAATTAGTAAATCCTCATTACTCTTGAATTTATGGGAAGAAGCTTTAAAAATCGCTATGTACATCCTAAATTGGGTACTTAGTAAGGTCGTTCCTAAAACTTCTTTTGAGTTATGGATGGGTAGAAACCAAGTTTAGGATATTTACATATTTAGGATTGTCCAGCAGAGGCTCGATTATATAACCCACCAAAAAAAAAAGGATCCTAGAATAGTTAGTTATTATTTTATAGGATATCAAAAAAGATCAAAGAATTTTAGATTTTATTGTCCATCATACATCACTAGAATTATTGAAACTAGAACTGCTAAGTTCATTGAGGATGGTGAAAATAGTGAGAGTAGTACATCACATAATGCGGTGCTATAGAAAATAAGAGAATCTCTTTCTATTACAGTAATACCTAAAGATATTCCACTTGAACTTGCTTAATGTGAAATTATAGAACATCAATAGGTGATTGATATACTACTTTCCGAACAGACTGTCAATAAATCTGATTCAATTAAAAATAATCATAATAATAATATTGAAGCTAAAATATTACGAAGATCTACTAGAATTAAAAGATCGATTATTTCAGATGATTATATTATATATTTATAAGAATGTGATTATGATATTGGAATAAAGAATGATTTAGTTTCATTTAAGGATGCCATGAAAAATGATGATTCTGAACTTTGGTTAGATGTTATAAAAGATGAGATAAAATCTATGAATAAGAATCAAGTCTGAAAACTTGTCGAATTACCTGAAGAATTTAAGTTTGTGGTTGTAAATAAATTTTTAATACCAAACGAGATTCCAAAGATAATATCGAAAGATATAAAGCTAGATTTGTAACAAAGAGATTCACTCAAAAGGAAGATATTGATTATTATAAAATATTTTCTCCTATTTCTAGAAAGGATTCATTCAGAATCATTATAGTATTAGTAGCTTATTTTGATTTAGAGTTACATCAAATATATGTCAAGACAGCATTTTTGAATAAAAATTTAAAGAAAGAGGTGTATATAGAACAGTCTGAAGGATTTTTTATGCAAGAAAATAAAAGACTGGTATGTAAATTAAAGAAATATATATATAATCTTAAATAAGCTTCTGGGCAATGGTACTTAAAGTTTAATCATATTATTATTTTCTTTAGATTTAAAAAAAATATTGCTGATCAATGTATATATCTGAAGGTGAATAGAAGTAAGTTTATATTTTTGATACTATATGTAGATGATATCTTGCTAGTCAGCAATGATTTAGGTCTCTTGCATAAAACTAAAAAAAAATTTTTCGAATATTTTGACATAAAAGATATGAAAGACGCTTCTTATATTTTTAGTATAGAAATTCATCGTGATAGAAATAAGAGATTACTTGGTTTATCTCAGAGAAATTATATTATTAGGATCCTAGAAAGATTTGGAATGTCAAGCTACTCATCAAGTGAAGTGCTAATCATTAAGGATGATAAATTCAGTATTCAGTGTCTCAAGAATGAGATTGAGAGAAATCGGATGAAGGATATATCCTATGCATCTACAGTGGGTAGTTTGATGTATGCTCAAGTATGTACTCATCCTGATATCAATTTTGTTTTAAAAATGCTTGAAAGATATTAGAGTGATCCAGGTATGGATCATTAGAAAGCTGCTAAGAAAGTGATGCGATATCTTTAGAAAACTAAAGACTACATGCTTACTTATAGGATGACTGATCAATTAGAGAGGATCGATTATTTAGATGCAGATTATGCTGGTTGTTTCGATAGTAGGAAGTCCATATCATGTTTCATCTTCCTATTAGTTGGTGGAGCAATATCATGGAGGAGCGTAAAACAACATATTATTACCTGCTATATTATAGAAGCTGAATATATAGGCTGTTATGAGACTTTCTCACATGCTCTATGGTTGAAAAAATTTATCTCAGGACTTGGAGTTATGAATTCTATTTCCAAGCCGTTGAAAATTTATTGTGATAATTCTGCTGCAGTTTCTTTTTCTAACAGCAGCAAGATGATCAATGCAAACAAGCATATTGATGTTAAGTATTTTACTGTAAATAAGAGAATTAGTAGTCATTAAGTGTCTATTGATTCTATTGGTACTGCTTGTATGATAGCTGATCCTTTAACGAAAGATTTAGTATTCAAAATTTTCAAAGAGCACGTAAAAGTTATGAATATTTATCATTGGAATATTTAATTAAGAATAGATACTTATTTTGAGATCTCTTAATAGTTTGATGACTGCTATTACTTTTGTTTAATTATTATTTGTATACATTATGGTTGATTTTTATCAAAATTAAAGTAAACAAAAATGTCATTTATATGATATAATAGTGGGACCATTATCATAGTTATTATAATTTTTGATAGCCTATGTATTTCAGCATATAAGATTAGGTTAAGTAAGAATTATTGATGTAATGATACATGAAAGAGAATATATCAGTTGAGATGTATAGCCGCGTATCAATGATTTTTATTTTATCAAAATATACAGGATCTTCAAGAAATATATAATTAGATAAGTTTTTATAAAATAAGTGTGCACTCGTCGGATCAATTTCAAAATTTTGATTTAGGATTATTATTTTAAATATATTTTTTAAAAAATTATTTATTTTTAAAATATTTTGATAAAATTAAAAAAATTAATTTTTATTTATTTTTAAAATATTTTGATAAAACTAAAAAATTAATTTTAAATTATCTAACACAAAATTCTTTTAACCAGTAGAATATCTATCCAAAAATTTTCACAACTCAATCACATTTGGATGGAATCATCGAATATTTGTTCTTTTCTAATTTCATCCGTAACCGCAACCCTGCGATGCCCCAGCCACAACCACGTTCTGTGATCAATGGAACTGATTTGTGAAGTCTTCGAGCTACGCCGAAGATAAGAACCATGCAAGCATGGTCTTCCACTTTTGGAACCAATCCTTAACCATTTTGCATCGACGCATACTCTGTCAACTTGGCCTACGTGGCTACAAGCACGGAGGAGTTTGGACGTGCATTTGCTTTCCTTGCACCAGGGCAGCGAGACTGGAGCATGAAGGATGCTGCCCGTAAGCGATATCGGCCTCCAATCATGGTGGGACCGGGTTAAATTGGACGGTTTGTCATTTAACCGGAGAACGCTCGATGGAAACATGACCTGTGACTCTGTTTTATGGTAACTTATCCGCTCCGGCTAAAATGCCCAAACTCTTACGGAGATATTTTCTCTAGGAGTTTATCCCGTCTTCTTTCTGCCTCTCCTCTCTCCGTTTCTCCCCTACGCTCGCGGCCCCAACATGCGGGCGTTAGCAACGGCGGCGGCAATTCCTTCTTGCGCCCAATTCCATGGCTATTCCCAGGAGCCAATCCAGAGTCTCGGTTTGTTGTGGAGGAGGAGGAGGTGTTCTCCTGGCGCCCGCGTGCCCCCGAGCAGCCGTCCTACTCGGTTTCAGGTCTTTCTTAGCCAGAGACCTTCGGACCATGTGCGTCGCACCTCTCTTTCTTGCTTGCTCTCGTTTTCTATTCCCTTTCTCCCTTAAATTTCTCATTCCCCTCTCTCTTTCCCCCTTCTAAAGAGTAAAGCTCTACTGGCTTAGCATCGCCCTTATGTGGGTCCATTTCATTTTGCAAGTGATTCTACTTCTCCATCGGTAACTTACTAATCTTTTTCTCACGGATTGGTGCTTCCCTGCGCCTCTTTTGTTCACTAATTTGATTTTGTCTCCTCAGTCTCTTTGGTTCAAAAATCGGCTCGTCCGTATGGATGGTTCACTGTGTTGTTCACGCGCTATAAGAAAATATCAGTTGCTTTAATATTTGTGATTGATGACGTCTTGCCCTTATGTTTATGGATGCTGTGGGTAAATGTGTTGCAGAATGTGAGTGGACGGGACACGGATGAGATGTTCGACGATTTGTTAAAGAAGTATGGCAAGGTGGTGTATAGAGGTGGTGATCGGAAGCGCCCCAGTGCAGAGGCAGATGATGATGCCGAGAGCTTATCCTGTAAGCTGATTTCATTCACTGACTTGTATTCTGCATGGAAATGCTAGTTTTGATATAACCTTACCTTGTTTCAAATCAATGCAAACAGTAGGGTTGATATACAATATTGGAAAAAAAAAAGGATGCTTAGGGTGCATTTAGTTTGCGACCGGAATCGGAATTGATATGGATTGGAATGGGAGTTGGAATGGCCATATCCGGTTCGTGGCCGGAATCAGAATCAGAATCAGAATGGAATTTGAATACTAAGGAAGAAAAGAGATCGGGTTTTGGGGGATTGGGCTATTTCCATTACCCCTGGAATTAGAATGGGAATAGGTCTCTTCCCAACCAAACGGCTGAAATGAGAGTCGTTCTCAGAGTCCAACTTCCCCCCCAACCAAATATACCCATAATTTTTGGTATGATCAGCAAAAGCGTCTTAGAAAATGGTTAGGTTGGAGAACGCTTGGAGGAACAAGGAGAATCATTTGGGCTCCCTGGCTTTGCACACCAGAGTAAGCCCCCTTATTGCTCTCCTTCTCCCTCCTGCTCGTCTTCCTCCCCTCTTTCTTTTCCTTCTTCCATCTACTTCTTTCTACTCTTCTCCTCGCTCCTTCCTCTTCAATTCTTCAAGGCACGCAGAGCCCTTTGGTATTGTCACTAGGGCGACGTGTCTGCTGTTTGGAGCCTAGAAATGGAGTTGCAGAGGAGGTGAAGGAATGGATGGCCGGTCAGATGGGGCCCCAGTGAGTTGCAGAGTTTGGTCGGAGGTAGAGGATGGGGATACATGGGTGGTAGATATCTGCAATGGTGGAGTTCTTCGGCTGCCCTCTCCCCCTCGAGAATGTGAAGCTGTGTGTGGTGTACCATCTGACCTTAATGGTGGGGTGTAGCTGTTGTCCTATGATCTTCAATGTGGGGATCGGTATGTGGTTTGGGATGCATGACCAGCTATACTGGTTTCATGTTTGTATAGGTTCTCTTCTTTGGGATTATTGCATCCCTTGTGCACGTGTTCTACCATGGGTGGTTGGACATTGCATGGACCTGCATGGGGCTGTGCCTCACATACACTTCTACGTCTCGGCACTTTAATATAAGCTACTTCAGAAAAATGACTGCTTGTTCTTTTCAGTATGCTTATGGACAATAGCAATTTTGCCTTTCCAAGAATATTAAGAGATAGCTGTTAATTTATTTTTTATAAAACAAACTCAACTGTATTATTTCGTGAGATGCAATTTGCTTCCCTTTTTGCAGTTGCTGTTACATTAGCTAAAGTTGCTAATGAGGTAAAGGCTGCTGATATTCGTGTTCTCTTCGTGAAGCCTCTGGTTTATTGGACCCGGTTTTTCATCATTGTCACAGCCTTCTCCCGCCCTCAAATTGATGCTATTGGGTATTTTACTTGACTATGTATGCATCTAGTTGTTTGAGTTAAATTCTTGGAAGATAGAATTACCATTAAAAAGATGGCTGCAGAACATTCAAATCAAATCAAATCAACAATTTGATTGCTTATTTATAATGTTCCATTAGTGAACTTTATGCATGGAGCATGATCAGTCTAAGCCTTCTTCTCAAATTAAATGGTAGGTCAAAAATAAGAGACATAGCTGAGCAGCAGTTTAACAAAGTTGCATCTGGAGATACCAAGCCCAACTCATGGACCTTACTGGACTTCGGTTAGTCTTCATTGGATGATCTCTTCATTGGGCATTATATTATATATATTTTTCTTACAAGTAATATTCCATTAATATATTGATAGATTTGTATTCAGTTGGTGACCTTGATCCGAATGATGCTTTGATAGTATATACTGCTGAAGCAAACTGAGCCAAATTGACATTTTCTATGAATTTCTATTTCTTGGTTCAAGATCCCTCTTTCTGCAATTACCATTCCTTTTGGATCGTTTGTCTCTTTATTTAATATTTTCCACTTGATTTGAAGTCCTATTTTCTATTCTTTCCTTTACTTTTCGTATGTATTTGGTTTTAAGCGTCAATTTACATATCCAGCTTCCATTGCAGGTGATGTAGTTGTCCATATATTTCTTCCACAACAACGAGCCTTTTACAACTTGGAAGAGTTTTATGGCAATGCCACGCCCATTGAACTGCCTTTTGATAATCAATCCCCATTTCGTAGCTGAGACAATCGGAATCACTCCCAAAGGCATGAAGCCTCTGAGCAGTGGCAGTTATCCTTGTGCCGGACAAGTCCTTCCATTTGTTGGCCACTTGGGCACCTTCTAAATCATCCAAAGGCAGTGGTAGCCTCCTAATGCTTGTAGTCCCGAGGCAAACAAGGCTTGCTTTTGCTGCTATTGTCTGTCGAGTGGTTTTCTAAGAACAACTTTTGTTAACTTTGAAGAGACAAAGCAGGATGGTGCTTTTGGTTGCATAAATTGATGATGAAGCATCTCTGACTACACAGCCATTGTACCTGCATCAGATGCTTTTGATGAAAGGAAGGAAACATAATTGTATTTTAATTATTTAGCTTATTATTGTCTTATCTGTATCTTAGATTGTATTCATATTAAAATATGACGCGTCTGATCCAATCAGGGAGAAAAAAGAAATTCACTCAGGTTGCTCAACTTGAATCCCTTAAAAGCATAATTTTATTATCCTGGGATGTGGTGTGCCAGTCGGTGCGCGATGGAGATCTTAGGATTCAGTCTCTTTTCACTTGGAGGGAGGTCATGTTCTTCAAACATGCAGCTAGGTTTCTTACCTAATTCAATTGTTTGTGGAGTTGTGTGATGAGGGCTCGCTACAGCGACCGGAGACAGGGGTCCAAGATCCGGAGTGAGCATGGCTGCTCCTTCATCTGGAGAGAGATTTGTGCTCATGCCCCTGCGGCTCAGATGGGATGCTGATTGGCAATGGTACCTCGATAGACGTGAGCTAGGAGGTTTGGATATTCAGTTTACCATTTTTTTGATGGCTGACCTATGTCAATACCGAGGTGGATGATCATCTACGGGTTAGTGACCTGATCGATAATGAGCGCAGGTGCTATAGGAGACAGTTGGTCATCTGTCTTTGTAGAGGATAGCTTGCTGACAGAATTCTTGCAATTCCGATTTTTGCCTATCGGAGTCATGATGTGAGGGTGTGGGGGCGGTCTTGCCAATCTTCGGTGTCGACTAGGAATCTTGCCGATCTGTATAGACCTATGACACTAAGGAGGATTGATGCCATGTGGATTTGGAGGGTTGAGGCTCACCCCAGGATCAGACTCTTTCTCTAGAAAGTAGCATGGGATAGACTTCCGACATGCGTTCTTCTTAGCAATAGAGGTATGGACATTCCTCTCGACTGTCCCATCTGTGGCTTGAAGGAGTCCATTGAGCATGCCCTCCTCTGCTATCCTAGAGCGGAGTTGATCTAGAGGATGGCGGGTAGTCAACCTTGGGATGCGAGCGTTGGACCCTGTCTCCTTCCTTGTTTGGATGCCGTTCAGAGGAGTGCTGGAGCTTGTAAGCTGGTTTACATTGCCTATCAGATCTGGTTATCTTGAAACAGTTTTATATTTGATGCCGAAGTTGTGCCTTCTAGGCACGTCCTGGAGAGAGCTTAGTGCTTAGCTTTCGAGTATTGCCATTTTGACTATGCTGGTCTGATCTCAGCTGATCTGAGTTCCTGGGACTCTCTGGCTGCATCTGCAGCAATTCGAAGGACTTTATTCATTTCTTGGGAGCCCCTAGCCTCCGGGTTTGTTAAGATCAATTTTGATGATAGCGTCAGGAATGGCAGAAGTGATGCAGATTTTGTCATTCGAGATCTGGATTCGAGGCTATTGGCTGTAGGGGGCTCACCACTTTATGAGGCATCCGTGCCCGGTGCTGAGCTTCGTGCTGCATGGGCTGGTGTCATCTATGCGATCCAAGAGCTGCGAGCACAGAGGATTATTATCGAGGAGAATTTTCTGGCAGTTATCAACTGGATCTAGGAGGAGACCAAGCACTATGAAGCCCACCCGCTCCTTGGCGACATTTGGAGGGCTATTAGTGAGTGTATCACAGTATCTAGCCAATATGTGTTTAGGGAGGCCAATAGTGTAGTAGACTAGGTGACATTCTTTGTTGCTGAGCATATTGGGGATTGGAGATGGCGCCGGGACAACGACTATCCGTGGGCCCTGAGGGACATCTTTTTCGTGATTTTTTGGGTTGCTCTCGGATTAGAATAGTCTAATCACCTGTTTGTACAAAAAAGAAAAAGCATAATTTTTTTAAAAAGATTTCTTATTAATTAAAACATAAAAAGAAAATAAAAAAGAAAGAAATTTCTTCAGGTTGTTCAGCTCAAGAATAAGGTTTCACATCTTTTTTTACATTAATTCAGTAATAGAATTGATTATGATACTTTTAATTGTACTGCTGGCTATGAAATCTGAGCTAAATTCTACTTCTAGTTGAAAGAAATTATGGCTTTCCAAAAAATGGTCTTGATTAATGAAGATAATATAAAAATAAAAAAAATCTTTCGATAGCTAAATCTTGATTTTTTACATTTACTTTGTCTTTAGTTGTATTGAGCAACTGTTCGCAGGTTTAAAAGTTATATGTGGTCAAATTTTTTCTTTAGAAAAAAAAAAAATTACTAGCTTATTTGTGGCCGAAATATTGTTCTATGCTTCTGATCATCGCATGCGTCAAATCTTATAGGGCATGATGTATCATCGTAGATTTTGAAAAATTGCCCAATTGTCTAATTTCAGAACAAAAAGCATCTAACATGTAGAAAACATAAAACCTATGGAAGTTTTGATATATAATTCGTTTTTGGATGTAGCGGATCTTATTTTCGGATCTTGTCTAGATATATCTGAAATAGTTGGAGTGCCCCCATAGATTAGTATGTCAATCCTCGTGAATCAGGACACTCCGTTTAAAGAATTTAGCTTTTGCTAAATTAAGATTAGAGATGGGAAGACATTGTATTCCTTGTTTCATGATTGAATCACTTCTTGGTCTTTTTTTTTGGGTAGAACGTTGCCCAAGGCTACATTAATATATATATAGTTTTTTTTTTTTTTTTGATGAGATAATATATATAGTTCATCTGTACAAACTTTGTACCCAGTGCTGCAAAACAAGCAGAGAAACAGCAATCGGGACTCAAAATGTTATACAAAACATTACATCTCAACAAAAGATAAGCACTTAGATCATCTGCTGTACAAATCAGGATATATATAGAAGATGTAGAGGGATATAGTAAGTGCTGACATCTATCTGGCTGAGAATGCATAGAGGTGAAGCTCAAAACAAAAGGATGGAGACATACAAAGAGCTGTTGAATTAATAACCGCTAGTATCTGCCGGAAACGGTGAAGTTTAGTGAAGAGGTGTTCTTGATATAACAGTACGTTGCCCGTAAAGAGAGAAAAGATTCTAAAAACCAGCTGATGCAATGCACCCAAACACCTCCCCTTGGACAATAACGACCCATTTCGGAACTCCATCCTCATTGGCTTGGCTTAGAATAGTTCCTGTTGAAAGGTACAAGAAACAGCCACCAGAAATTTGAAACCCATTAAGGAGAAGAATATAAGAGCAACATCAATAAACAGAGACACATATCGAGCCGATATGCTCGTACAAGTCCTTGATAATAAAGAGAACAGCACAAGTGTTTTGAATCCTCGAGTATCTGAGACTTCCACCAACTTATGGTTGTGCAAATTGAAGCATAAGAGAACCTTTATTAGATAAGCACGGGGAACCACTTGGTCTTGCAAGAAAGGTAACTATTCCAGCGGTTTGTAATGAAAACCCCCCAGTAGTTTGTAATTTCCATAGATCATATCTAATAACAGTGGATGGAATTGTAATTTATCGAAAGCACGCTATACTCGTAGAAGAAGGTACGTCACAATTTTTTAGTGGTTGTTGGATGGACGTATCTGAACTGAGTCCAAGCTACTGCCATGTTTATTTCCTGGTCCCTTTTTTTTTTTTTTGGCAGGAGGTAATATCTGCTGGTCCATGAGAGCCGCTATCTTCAGGATCACGGGAATTAAGAATTCTACTTCTGCGATTCATGTTGGACCGTCCTGTGGTCCCTGTCATAAAATCTTAGAATCAATTTGTTTGGTAAATTCTGGAAAGTTGAAATTTATTCACAATATTCCAAATGTCCAACGCAGCTTCCATCACGCCGGGTGGTCATTTGGCTAGCCAAAAGAAAGCTTATCCACCGATTTGATTGCATTTGAAGACCTGAGGTTTTGTGCAAGCTATATTTATTCTAGATTTGCCGATGGCGGTGGCCAAACCCTATCGAAACCTGATCCGATGCCTCCGTACAAGTTCAAATCATCTTAAAATTCGCAGCCGTTGTGGCGAAAATAAGAAAACGGTAATGTTGGACGTGCCCCGCCGTTGATTGCATCAACGGCGTTTTTTTTTTTTTTTTTTAAATAATTTAAATTATTTATTTTCTTCTAAATCATCAGGCAATCTCCCGTCTTTTCCTGGCCTTGTTTTCAAAAAATGGAGACGACCGAAAGGTCGCTTCCACTCCTCGACGCGAACAAAAGCGGCGGGGGTGGCGGTGGGGCCACCTCCGCCCAGACCCTCGGTAACATCGTGGTCTCCCTCCTGGGCACCGGTGCCCTCAGCCTCCCCTACGCCTTCCGCGTCTCCGGCTGGCTCTCCGGTTCCCTCGGCCTCGCCGCCGCCGCCGCCGTCGTTTATTACTGCATGATCCTCCTCGTCGGTGCTTCCATTCTTCTCCCCTCCCTCCCCCCCTCTCTATCATCATCCAACAACATCTTCTTCTCTACCGTAAGTCTCACATTTCTTGTTTCTTTTGCTATTATATCGATCAGATAAAATGCAGAAATAAATTGGAAGAAGAAGGAGATAAAGATGGTCGTGTCCAAATCCAGACCTACGGGGATTTGGGCGCGGAGGCGTTCGGAGTCCCCGGCCGCTGCCTGACAGAAGTACTTGTCCTCATCTCCTACGCCGGCACCGCCGTCTCCTATCTCTTCTTCATGGGCGAAAACCTCTCCTCCGTCTTCTCCTCTTACGCTATCTCGCCCTCGGCATTCGTCTTTGTG
The DNA here is from genome assembly GCA_006176705.1 of Cocos nucifera. Classification (NCBI taxonomy): domain Eukaryota; kingdom Viridiplantae; phylum Streptophyta; class Magnoliopsida; order Arecales; family Arecaceae; genus Cocos; species Cocos nucifera. The sequence goes on along the minus strand of QRFJ01000100.1, from coordinate 1,550,591 downwards.
CTCCTCCTTCCCCTCGAGGCTGCTCTCTCCTTCATCCGCTCTTTCTCCGTGCTCGCCCCCATCAGCGTCTTTGCCGACGCGTGCAATGTCCTCGCGATGGCCGTTGTCCTTGCGGTGGACGTTCGGCAGCTTGGAAAGCCTTCGGAGAAGGCTGAAAGGAGCGCTTATAATGGGGCGTGGAGCTTGCCATTCGCTGGAGGTGTGGCCGTGTTTTGCTTCGAGGCGTTCGGGTTGACGCTGTCGCTCGAGGCGTCGATGGCGGAGAGGAGAAAGTTCCCTTTGGTGCTGCTTCAGGCATTTCTTGGGATTGGAGTGGCTTATATATCTTTTGGAGTTTTAGGCTATCTGGCGTATGGTGATGACACAAATGATATCATAACGCTGAATCTTCCCAGCAACTGGCTTGCTTCCATTGTGAAGGCAAGTGACATTTTTTTTCTTCTTCTTTTTTTTTTTTATTATTATTATTTTGCTGTCTATAGCTTATACTCATGACTCCTGCTTTTTCTTCATCCTTATTGATTCCTAGTATCTTAGGGTTTCTTTTGCGTTCTGAATTGAGTGAGTGTTCTCGGTTTGAAGTAAACTATAGGGCCCTTAGAGGGCTTATCTTGTTCTGATACACTTGCACTCGTTTCTTCTATTTCAATATAAAAGAAAATTGTCTCTCTTAGCGAGTATTCTTCTAAGGCTTCTATTAGTTTGCCATGTTTAGTTACTTATATCACAGTTTTATCAAACTTGTCTAGAAGGGACATGAGATAATGCAATTTAGCTAAGACTCTTAAGTTGTTTCTGAGAAGCTGAAATGATATATTAAATATCCATCACTAAAGCAGACAAATAAGGGGAAAATGACCTTACCTTCTCAGAGGGAACGAATCTAGTTTTATTGGGGTTAAGGTACTGGTGAAATCATTAACAGAAACTAGCGGACCAGGGTCCTCCCTTCTTCTCACCAAAAAAAAAAAAGAACAAGGGTAACAGAAACCGGTCATTTAGATGGAAACTTGAATAATGGTTAATTCAGCTAATTCTACCAGGGGCTATAAACATTTCAAAATTAGGTCTATTATTTGTTATAATTTTGAAACTAATCATCAGAAATTTTATAGTGTACTTGGTATTTTAGTTTAAAGCAAGCTACACCAGTAAATTGGAGAACTCGAGAAAAGCACCATCGACATATGGAGCAGCAAGGCTTAGAAAGAGTAGCAAACTCTAAGAAAAGTATCCTTGAGTTTGCTGTTACTAGATGAAGATTACTACTTGCAGTTGTGACTAAGAGATACATCATTTTTGGGGAATAGGATGTGTGAGGGTGTCTTGTCCATTATACTGCTAGAAAAGAGATCATTTGGGTTATATATCATCATGTAAAGCAACAAAAGGATTTCGTAATAAAAGGGGATGACATCACCAAGAATATTGAGAATCTTAACCCTTAATAGTTTTGAATCTGTACTTGGAATTACTAACCCATGATTTTAGTGTTCAAAATGATAGGACCTACTGCCATAAGGAGCACATGCAGTATGGTCCAAAGGACGACACACAATACTCACGAATCACTTAAACTAATCAGCTGGCATGCAACATATTTCTTCGATTTCAGGAAAATCCTACTACAATCATCCTAAATTTCTTGTTAATATGTTGGGTTGCCAATATGGATATCCTATAATTTTTGTACATAAGTGGTGTCTTTTTTGTGTGTGAATATCAAAAATATTAATAAGAAACAATTTTAAATGCTACAAGTAGTGATAGTGTTCAAGGAGCTGCCAAAATTGTTGATTCTAAGATGTATCCAGGTCCAAAACCGAGAGAAAAACTTTAGGTTCCACGACTTTTATATGTTACACTATAAATTGACGTCTTTCTAATCAAGAACTTCAAGAATAATAAGAGATATTTCATTTCCTAAAAGCTTTGTTTAGCAAATTGAACTAATCTTTTCTCAAAGTTTTCTGTTTGGAGACCATCTTTTCTTCGTGTCTCCTTGCAAAGATGGTAGGTATCAGGGAGAGGCAGGATTTAGGAATTTTCTCTTCATAACCTTCTTCATGACATGCTGAATTTTAATGCATCTGTTTACATAAAGACCAAGCAATCTAATCAACGGTAGATGAGTTAGGAGGGCAAAAACAACCGCTTAATTTTTTTTTTCTTGCACTCAAATTCATGCATTCTGCTGAACACGTGTGCCGAATGCTCGAACAGGTTGGACTTTGCATTGCTCTAGCATTCACTTTTCCGATGACAATTCATCCAGTCCATGAGATCATAGAGAACAAGCTGGACTCGAGTGAATGGTTTCAGAAGCTCTGCCACAATTTACCAGGTAGGAATTGGTTAGAACTGCAGGCAGTCCGCTTGCTAATTGTGGTGGCCGTGGCCTTTTTAGCTACTTCAGTTCCAGGCTTTGCAATACTCATATCATTTACAGGGAGCACGGTCTGTGCACTGCTTGCTTTTGTCTTGCCTTCCACATTTCACCTCAAGCTCATGGGGTCTTCCTTGACTCCATTGCAGAGAGTATTGGATTACATTATACTTGGCATTGGCCTGGTATTTGCAGGGTACAGCATTTACAGCGCCGTGTCTGGTCACTCTATGGGTTCATGACTTGATCTCCTTTACAGGCTAGCTGTGTAACTTTTTCCTTTTTCCTGTATTAATTTTTCTGTTCTTGTGAGAAGGATGAGGTGATTACATCAATTGATTTCAACGAGAACATGTGACATTATGAACCCAGTCTTGTGACAGCAAACCGAAGAAATTTTCTACCCTTTGCTTCCAGCTCCACGGACGTCCTCATTGCTGTTCGCATCATGCTAGTATACAACTTTTCAATTTCCAGAGCTATCAAGTGGCGGTAGTAGTTCATGATACGTGATTGCATAAAGCATAAGCTTGAAAGGAGAACAGGAATAGCTCGAGCTCGACCATTTCCGTGAGTTCCTGAAGGTCACCATCTTGCAAATCTTGCTTATCATGCACTGGTGCAACCGGAGAAAGCAGGAGATATGACAAGTGGGAGCCTCACGCTATAATTGGATGTTGGCAGCGATACCGTGCATTCTTGTTTCAGCCATCAGAGAGTCTTCAGCCTTGGAAAAAGCAGGTTAAGGGGCCATAGGAATTATTGTTGGAAAAGGCAACAGAAACAGGCTCAAACTGGCCCCGTCACAAACCCTCTTGACACGCAGAACCCCTAAAACAAGCCCAAAGGGTGATGACTTCTTATTGAAGCTGAACGAATTTTTACAGTTCAACCGTGATCATTCTACCTGTAGAAGTTCTTTAGATCAGGTAAAATAACCAACTCGTTTCAGACAATTCACAAAGTTAATTCTTTCAGATAAAAGCGAAGTTAATCATGTCTCTTCTTTTTTTTAGACTCTGCAACTTTTAATTAAGATAACCCAACATATAATATTAATTAAAAATTGATTGTAGGACGATTGGTTCAAGAGATCTTCTCCTGAGAAATGCTACAAACTGGACTCTATTATATTAATCTCCAAAAAGATGATACAAGCTTCATGCAGCCATCCCCGCTAAGCTAATAATGACAAGTGCGCAGGCTTACATTACCAAGGACATGAATGTTGTGCCTGATGAACGGTAAACATGTCAGCAACCAGCTAATGCTGTTTATCCTGTCACCTGTGACTTCATTCTATGGAATCAAGACAAGAGCACATAAGCTGAGGCTGAGATCTCCTCTGACCGATAAGGTCATATCAAGAACCGACGGAATGGCCTGAGATAGCGTCATATGTTCCATATATGGCAAATACCAGACCAACAAGAAGTATACAGTAATCCAACACTCTCTGCCATGATGCCATTGATGAACCCAGGAAGGTGAGATGAAATGAAGCTGGCAGGACAAAAGAGAGCAGAGCACAGAGAGTGCTTCCAACAAAAGAGATAAATGACCCAAAACCTGGGATAAATGAAGCCAACACAGCCAATGCTACCACTGCAAGTATGCGGATCCCATGCAAGCCTATCCACTCAGCAACTTGGACTTTGTTGCATGCCTTCTGAAACCATCTGCTTGACTTCAGCTTTGCCTCGAGAATCTCATGAATTGGGTGCATCATCATCGGAAATGTGAATGCTAGAGCAATGCAGAGGCCAACCTGTTGAATATTAGTATAACACATTTTAGAAAGAAGGCATTGTTAAGGCTATAAACTCAAGATGTCCGATGTAAAATGCAAGCACTAGGTAGCAAATGATATGGTGCACTTTGCCATACATATAATGCAAGACCAGTCAAATAATCTGACTTCCACTCAATATAGCATATGCTATAAAGCTGTCAAACGATTACTAACTAATTATACAAATCACTGTCAGAGGAGAGAGTCCCACTAATTCCTTTAATTTACAAAGTAAAAAAGAAAACTACAAGTTTTTTTAGCTAAAGAAGAACGGTTTGCAATTTCAACTGATGTCAACAAGAACTTGCCACTGTCAGTGATTGCATAATGAAACTGGAACCAAGTGATGCAGGTGATATATTCATTTCACATGGTGAACGGGCATCTGTTAGTAATTTCCATGAATAATTTGTAACTTGTTTGCTATTTTGCTGCAGAAAATTAATAAAACCTAGATATGCAGAATGAAGTGGGCAATCCATCTGAATAAATAAAGAAAAGCTAGCTTTAGTCCACTTCAATCTTCAATAAAGAGAAATCTGAAATAGTCAAATATACTAAAACAGCACCAAAAGCTTGTATCAGATGCTTTTGATCTATTTTCTTCCTTGAATGGATTGTACTTGAAAATTGAATATTTTTGTACTCTCAAAATGCAAGTGGAACACTGAATGATAGGCTAGAAAGTTGCTTATTGGCTGCATGAGCTTAAGTTGCAACTTATAAGGTAGATCTCCTTACCTGCCAACCAGCCTCTTGTGCCTATATCTGCCTTGACCAGAAACTATGCATCACTTTCTAGAGGATTCTGGCTGACAGCTGGTTGCAAAATCTACTCAGTCCAAATGGAGCAATCTTCCACATTTTATGGGAGAAGGTCTTGAGGATAATGACAACAAGAACATGATGGAAAATCAAGGGCTACTCCAGTAGTAGCAGTTGTAATATGAGAAAGAATGTTACAATGATGATTCATTTACCCAGAGTACGTGTACCTGAACTTAGAGCCAGGTAGGGGTATGATTCTTGGGTATATATCCTCAAGAAAAGTTTTTGAAGATCAGAATGATTTGATGCCTAGGCATGGGTCTGTAACGCAACCCTTTTACCTAGTTAATGTAAAACAGATGGTAGATAGACTGGCCAGTTTGAAGACATTGGCTTAATATATCACCCAATGGAATACTTACAATACCAAACACAGACATTTTGATCGTCCCCTTTCATTCCCTATAGGGCAGCGATCTAAAAGGCAGTGTATATGTTCCTAAATAATTACTTCACATGGCCTCCAAAGCCAAACAGCAACCTATTTATTCTCCAATAGTCCAATTAACCATTTGCCCTCACAGTTATTTGGAATCAACATATCATGTCAAACATGCACAGACACTAGCTTGGGGAATGAAAACCTGATTACTTGCAAACCTTTGCAGCTAGAATCCTCCAGCTAAGTTGTTAACCTGTTGTAAATGGTCCAAAGTGTTGTGCACTACCTTATACTGACACCACTGTCTTCCAATATTATTTGTTGTGATTGGATTTTATTTATGCATCTCTTGAACACAAAACCATCAAACTCATAGTTCTTTATTGCTATATTTAGATACTTTTTCTTTTTTCTTTTTGATGTGCATTTACACTATAACATCCAATCCAAAATATTTTGTAATACACATCCAAAGCAAAACATTAAGAGAAAGAAGAGGCAGACATTTTGCACTAACCTTCACTGCAATAGAAGACAGGTTGTTGGGAAGATTGAGCGTAATGATATCTTTAGTCTCATCACCATAGGCAAAGTAGCCAAATATCCCAAAACAAATATAAGCAAGAGAAATCACAAGAAATGCCTGACAGAGCACCCAGTGAAACTTCTTTCTTTCAGCCATCGATCTCTCCAAGGCCAAAGTCATGCTGAAGCCCTCAAAACAGAAGACTGCCACACCAGCTGCGAATGGCAAACCCAGAGCTCCATTAAAAGCATTCCTTGTCTTAAAGGGACTATCGAAGAGGGGGAAATCCTCCTTGATGACTATAGCCATGGCAAGAACATTGCAGGCATCAGCAAATGCACTGAAGGGTGCAAGTGAGGCAAGAGATCGGATGAAGGAAAGGGCAATTTCAACAGGGAGGAGGACAAGAAAAATAAAGACAGAAGGTGAGATCGGGTAGTCTTTGGTTTTAGTGGAAGAGAAAACAGAGGAGAGGTTCTGTCCGATGAAGACAAGGTAAGCTACAGAACCTCCGGTTTGGGCAACTAAGATAAGAAGTTCAGTTAGATAGCGCCCTATAGACCCAAAGGCCTTTTCACCCAAATCTCCGTAAGTTTGGATTTGATTTGGCTCGTCTATTTCTTCTTCTTCCTCTTCTAACTTATGTCTGCACTGGACCTGTGAAAAGTAGAAAAGTTGAAGCATCATGATTAGAAAATAACTAATGGGAGATATCCAAAAGTAAACTTCTGTTTTTATAAATATCTAGGCTTTGATTCTTTTAAGTGAACATACTGTAGCATATACTGTAGGCATTTTTTAGTTTATCCTTAAAGACATTATTGATGAACCTACTGATCAAAATAACCATCTTGAAATGAAAATTTGAATTTGCAAGCACTTCCTTTTCTTTTATAACTCTGTACTGACAAAAGATGAAGTGATAAACAATTGCTTCTTTGAGGGAGAAATATTTCATGGTATCGTGGATGACGTTTTGTTGCTTGTAAACTAAGCTGTAACGTTTCAAGGTTCAAAGGAGCAACATTTTAATGGAAATATCACAAATTTTTGATAGTGATAAAAATGTTCCTTTGATGGTAAAATGTTTACAGGGGAGCGACTTCAAAAAGAAAGTGTAGCCATCCAAGCATTACCAAATCTCAGATTAAGATGTTTGTTTGCTTAAGTCTAATTGGTCACATCATTGGACTCGTCAATGGACCAATGAACCAAAGATACACATTGAAAATACAATACGGTGATTCAATAGAACGTACCATGAATTTTTATTTAATAATAGGGCAATGAAAAGGCATACTTCAGTCATGAAAGAAAATTTTAAGAAAACATATCCCAAGAAAGATAAAACTGTTTCTTAGTTTTGTAGTAAAAGCAACCTAAATGAAACTAAGCCGCCCACCAAGATGTTGATGGAGACCAAAAGAAGAAGAAGAAGAAGAAGAAGAAGAGGGTGGATTATAGTGTTGTTTCAAGCAGTTATTTTGGTGTGAAATTACTAAGAGCCAAAATGCATTTCTAATTATGAAAATATATTCAATCAAATTTGCATTTCTAATTTTGAAAATATATTCAATCAAATTTGCATACAGGAAACCAAAGAAGCAGATCTATTATCAGAGAACGATTAGAAATAAACCTTACAAACCAAGCTTTCAGATATTGTTCTCAGGACCTCCGTCTGCCTTCTTCCAGGTCTCACTTTCTTACTCCGTAAACATCATACAGAATCAAGCATCCCCTCTACCTATGCTTCTCCAATCTTTGTTCAACACGACTTTACCATCTCAAAATATGTTCCTGTCAACTTATCTTTTAATAGTGGAACCAATATGGCTCCTTAGTTTGCTAGTAACCCATGACCTTTTTGTCTTCTACATACATTTCAGCATCCTTATATCTGGAGACTAATCTTAATTCACTTACGCTATATAAGTCATCTAAAAGAACAGATTATACAACACAACTGAAACACACTTATGGGGAAAATTTGGGCCACTGCCAGCTTGATGCCAAACGAATTAAGTTTTGATGCTGCAAAAGATAACGGAAAAAAGTATGCACCTCAAGTTTTGTTCACCTTGCGTCTACAATTACAATTACAAAGGGAGAGCCAGACTGAATAACGATGGAGGTTTAAAACTGACCAAATGTTAAAACATACATGCTTTATCAACATGTCCACAAAAACATATCTCGTCCAGATCATATAATGTGAATTCAGTACTACCTAAGTGATTCCAGTTGAAACTAAAAATTTGTGGCTATCAATAAGTTGGTTGGAGATAGTCATCATTACATTATTTAAGTTTGTTGCACCTATGGAAAGGATTCCTTCTCCAATAGCCTATTACATTAGAGAAGAAAAGGTAGGACGTTCTCAGAGTTCTGCTACACTGTTCTAGTTAGTTCTAAGAAAAGGATGTTGACAAGAAATTAGGTTTGACTGTATTTTTTTTTCCTTCTAATCTCCGTGTAACTTGGTGGGGTACAAACTCTTGATCGTTTTGTATAAAATAACTAACTTACCTATCTACCGAAGATCGATTTCGTGAGATATATCTGGCAGCAACGTAATTCCCCAAGTTTTCTTTGAAACCTCTGCAAGAGTCAGATGGTATTATTATTTAAATTTAGGTAGACTCCCTTTTCCACATTTCTAATACAACCATCATCAAAATAATGCACGACTATTTTTATGTAAATGCTTCTCGCTCCAATTCTCAACTCCAAAATTTTATTCTCAAGGGTCCTTGTGCAAACAAAAAATAGGTGATGCCTATGATTCCTTCATCCATAATGCTTCTCGAAACAAAACAGTAGAAAAAACAAGATAAAAACATACAAAAATAAATTCTCTTTGAATACTTATTTGTTGGGTTTTGGATCTGGTTGGGTCATCCATAAGGGACTAGCATGACCAAGATCACCTGAAATTTAAATGTGAGAGGGAATAGTTGGGAGAAGAGAAGAAACTACCGGATAGTTTCTCCTCCTCTCTCCCTCATTTGCTTGAGTTTTTCCTTCACTCGTTCATGTTCAAAATCTTTCCCCAATAATTTTAAGTATTTCAAAGAGAGAAACAACATGGAGTAACTCTCTTTTATTTTATTCTAGCATCAAAAGCACTTGCAGATTTCTTTGTATGCTTTTTGTTGGTGCAGAAATCCGTCGCCGCCGGAGGTCGCCGAAATCGAGGCCGCTGAGCGCCGCCGGGGACCTGCAAAACGAAGTCCCGTCCGGAACCGGTGGGGTGGTGGCTCCGGCAGGACCCTCCGACGGTCAAGTTAGTTTCCGGCCAACAGTAATGGAGTGCTCGGAATGAGTTCCGGAGCTTAGAGATGTGGAGGAGAGCTTAGAGAGTCGAGAGTTCAGAGAGCTTAGCCTTAGTATGTCGGGAGGGGTCCTTTTATAGCGGAGCTTAGTTGATGGTGACGGCTGTGCCGTCTGGCAGAGAGTCGTCGGGCAGCATTGAGTTTGGTACGGAGAGGAAGGCGTCGTCCGGTGGATCGTGGGAGCCATACTGGCACGTCGTGGGCCGCATGGAGTCCGGTACGGAGAGGAAGGCGTCGTCCGGTGGATCGTGGGAGCCATACTGGCGAGTCGTGGGCCGCATGGAGTCCGGTACGGAGAGGACGGCGTCGTCCGATGGATCGGGGAGCCATACTGGCACGTCGTGGGCCGCATGGAGTCCGGTACGGAGAGGAAGGCGTCGTTCGGTGGATCGTGGGAGCCATACTGGCGAGTCGTGGGCCGCATGGAGTCCGGTACGGAGAGGAAGGCGTCGTCCGGTGGATCGTGGGAGCCATACTGGCGAGTCGTGGGCCGCATAGAGTCCGATACGGAGAGGAAGGCGCCGTCCGGTCTTGCTGCAGGCGACAGTTCGTCCGGAGGAGTTCGGACTTGTAACAGAGTTCGGCCGAAGGGGAAACCAGGGAGGAGTTCGGGTGGCCAAACGGGCGTCTGGGATGAGTCCGTCTCCCGAAGAAGTCCTGCCGCTTGGAGTCCAAGGAGCTCGGCCGTCAGGAAGTTCGGCGGGCGGAGGGAGTTCGGCCCGGAGCCTGGCGCTGGGGAGTTCGGCAGCTAGGTAGTTCGGCCCGGACCTTGGCGCAGGGGAGTTCGGCCTCTAGGCAGTTCGGCCGTGGTAGGGGCTCGGCCTGGCGCCTGGCGCTAAAGCTCTTCAGCGGCTACTGGTTACATTGGGCTGAGCGTCGGGCCGGGCTTCGGCAGGAGCGGGATTTATCCCCAACAGTAGCCCCCCCACTCCCGAGTTCAAAAATTGAAGGAAGGGAGTACCAAAACAGGCGACTGCCGAAGTCTTCTTCCAGGCTCCGCATTTGTTGCAGCTGAAGCTCGGGGGAGGTCTCATCTCCAGCCAATATTGACGCTGAAGTTGAGGCTGAGGCTTGGGGGAGACCTCATCTTCAGTCGATGTTTGGAGTTGAAATGGAACTCGTTTCCAGCTAAAGTCGATGAAGCTGATGTTGAAGCCGAAGTAAAACTCGCCTCCTTCGGTCGAGGTCGGATTTGAGCTCCTCGGGGGCGACATTATCTTCATCAGTTGAAGTCGACTCGAGGGAGACCTCCTATCTTGCAGCCGAGGTTGAAGTGCGCGCTCGGGGGAGATCTTATCTCCTACGGCCGAGCTTCCCTCGGGGGAGATCTTATCTCCTGCAGCCGAAGTGAAGTGCGCGCTCGGGGGAGATCTTATCTCCTGTCCCTCGGGGGAGATCTTATCTCCTGCGGCCGAGGTTGGTGCTCGCGTTAGGACGAGGTTCTCCTCCTGTTCCTAACCGAGATTGTTCCGGTCGCTCGGGAGAGATCTTATCTCTAGCCGAGGTTGGTGCTCGTGTTAGGACGAGGTTCTCCTCCTGTTCCTAACCGAGGTTGTTCCGGTCGCTCGGGAGAGATCTTATCTCTAGCCGAGGTTGTCAACGGTCGCTCGGGAGAGATCTTATCTCTAGCCGAGGTTGGCACTCGTGTTAGGACGAGGTTCTCCTCCTGTTCCTAACCGAGGTTGTTCCGGTCGCTCGGGAGAGATCTTATCTCTAGCCGAGGTTGGTGCTCGTGTTAGGACGAGGTTCTCCTCCTGTTCCTAACCGAGGTTGTTCCGGTCGCTCGGGAGAGATCTTATCTCTAGCCGAGGTTGTCAACGGTCGCTCGGGAGAGATCTTATCTCTAGCCGAGGTTGGTGCTCGTGTTAGGACGAGGTTCTCCTCCTGTTCCTAACCGAGGTTGTTCCGGTCGCTCGGGAGAGATCTTATCTCTAGCCGAGGTTGTCAACGGTCGCTCGGGAGAGATCTTATCTCTAGCCGAGGTTGGTGCGTGTTAGGACGAGGTTCTCCTCCTGTTCCTAACCGAGGTTGTTCCGGTCGCTCGGGAGAGATCTTATCTCTAGCCGAGGTTGGTGCTCGTGTTAGGACGAGGTTCTCCTCCTGTTCCTAACCGAGGTTGTTCGGTCGCTCGGGAGAGATCTTATCTCTAGCCGAGGTTGTCAACGGTCGCTCGGGAGAGATCTTATCTCTAGCCGAGGTTGGTGCTCGTGTTAGGACGAGGTTCTCCTCCTGTTCCTAACCGAGGTTGTTCCGGTCGCTCGGGAGAGATCTTATCTCTAGCCGAGGTTGTCAACGGTCGCTCGGGAGAGATCTTATCTCTAGCCGAGGTTGGTGCTCGTGTTAGGACGAGGTTCTCCTCCTGTTCCTAACCGAGGTTGTTCGGTCGCTCGGGAGAGATCTTATCTCTAGCCGAGGTTGGTGCTCGTGTTAGGACGAGGTTCTCCTCCTGTTCCTAACCGAGGTTGTTCCGGTCGCTCGGGAGAGATCTTATCTCTAGCCGAGGTTGTCAACGGTCGCTCGGGAGAGATCTTATCTCTAGCCGAGGTTGGTGCTCGTGTTAGGACGAGGTTCTCCTCCTGTTCCTAACCGAGGTTGTTCCGGTCGCTCGGGAGAGATCTTATCTCTAGCCGAGGTTGTCAACGGTCGCTCGGGAGAGATCTTATCTCTAGCCGAGGTTAGGACGAGGTTCTCCTCCTGTTCCTAACCGAGGTTGTTCCGGTCGCTCGGGAGAGATCTTATCTCTAGCCGAGGTTGTCAACGGTCGCTCGGGAGAGATCTTATCTCTAGCCGAGGTTGGTGCTCGTGTTAGGACGAGGTTCTCCTCCTGTTCCTAACCGAGGTTGTTCCGGTCGCTCGGGAGAGATCTTATCTCTAGCCGAGGTTGTCAACGGTCGCTCGGGAGAGATCTTATCTCTAGCCGAGGTTGGTGCTCGTGTTAGGACGAGGTTCTCCTCCTGTTCCTAACCGAGGTTGTTCCGGTCGCTCGGGAGAGATCTTATCTCTAGCCGAGGTTGGTGCTCGTGTTAGGACGAGGTTCTCCTCCTGTTCCTAACCGAGGTTGTTCGGTCGCTCGGGAGAGATCTTATCTCTAGCCGAGGTTGTCAACGGTCGCTCGGGAGAGATCTTATCTCTAGCCGAGGTTGGTGCTCGTGTTAGGACGAGGTTCTCCTCCTGTTCCTAACCGAGGTTGTTCCGGTCGCTCGGGAGAGATCTTATCTCTAGCCGAGGTTGTCAACGGTCGCTCGGGAGAGATCTTATCTCTAGCCGAGGTTGGTGCTCGTGTTAGGACGAGGTTCTCCTCCTGTTCCTAACCGAGGTTGTTCCGGTCGCTCGGGAGAGATCTTATCTCTAGCCGAGGTTGGTGCTCGTGTTAGGACGAGGTTCTCCTCCTGTTCCTAACCGAGGTTGTTCCGGTCGCTCGGGAGAGATCTTATCTCTAGCCGAGGTTGGTGCTCGTGTTAGGACGAGGTTCTCCTCCTGTTCCTAACCGAGGTTGTTCCGGTCGCTCGGGAGAGATCTTATCTCTAGCCGAGGTTGTCAACGGTCGCTCGGGAGAGATCTTATCTCTAGCCGAGGTTGGTGCTCGTGTTAGGACGAGGTTCTCCTCCTGTTCCTAACCGAGGTTGTTCCGGTCGCTCGGGAGAGATCTTATCTCTAGCCGAGGTTGTCAACGGTCGCTCGGGAGAGATCTTATCTCTAGCCGAGGTTGGTGCTCGTGTTAGGACGAGGTTCTCCTCCTGTTCCTAACCGAGGTTGTTCCGGTCGCTCGGGAGAGATCTTATCTCTAGCCGAGGTTGAAGTGCGCGCTCGGGGAGATCTTATCTCCTGCGGCCGAGCTTCACTCGGGGGAGATCTTATCTCCTGCCGAGGTTCTCGCGTTAGGACGAGGTTCTCCTCCTGTTCCTAACGCTATATCGAAAGAAAGAAATTTTATTGAAAGGAAGTTACTAGTAGCGCATCCCCAAATTCTGTATTTCAAGATCGTGATAACGTTGTTCCTCCGCATTTCTTCGGCAATAAGTTCCGGGGTGGACGACCTCCTCATGCTGGCCTCCTCAATTTGGTGCAAGCTCTTGTTGCTGGGAGACGACGAATCGCTGATGCACCGAGATCTTCCCAGGGGCAATGTGAACGACGCCGTAAGGTGGCCGACCTTCTTGCAGTCTCTGGCTACGGCAGCGCCCTTAGCCGATCTTTTTCTGCTTCAGGCCGGTACCGGAGGAATTTACCCAGCCGACCCGTTCTGACGAGCTCCTCAATTTCGTCTCGGAGCTGGATGCATCCCTCCGTGTCGTGGCCGTGGTCGTGATGGTAGAGGCAGTACTTATTTCGATCGCGCTTGTTTGGGGGAGATCGTAATCCTTCCGGTCTTGGCAGCTGGTGTTTTTACTTCGGTGAGAATCTGGGTTCGAGGAGCGTTGAGGGGGGCATAGCGGCGGAACCTTCCGGGAGGAGGACTTCTTCGCGCCTCTTTATCAGGGCGAGTTCGAGGAGTTCGGGCCCGCCTGCTTTCGTAGGGGGTCTGCGAGTGCAGCCGAGCTTCACCCAGCTCTTCCTCGTCCGCCAGCCGGTCCTTTCTGACGAGCTCCTCATCTTTCAATTTGAAGGCTTCTTCCGCACGGGCATATCTCTCGGCTCGAGCCAGCAGGTCGGCGAAGTCCCTGGGATACCTTTTTTCCAGAGAGAACAGCAAGTTATTTTTCTGAAGGCCGCCCTTAAGTGCGGCCATCGCGACAGACTGGTCCAGGTCCCGGACTTCCAATGCCGCGGCGTTGAAACCGAGTGACGTAAGTCCGGATGGATTCCCCTTGCTTCTGCTTGACGCTCATCAGGGAATCTGAACCTCGGCTCGGTCGTCGGCTGCTGATGAAGTGGGCCGCGAACCGACTGCTCATCTGGTCGAAAGAGAAGATCGTGTTGGGCTTCAACGCCGAGTACCAGTTCCTCGCTGCTCCCTTTAAGGTAGATGGGAAGGCTCGGCACAGCATGGCATCTGAAGCGCCGTGAAGCAGCATCATGGCCCGGAAGGCCCCCAGGTGATCAACCGGATCAGAAGTTCCATCGTAGCTTTCCAGTTGAGGGAGCTCGAAGGTCGGTGGAACAGGTTCTTGCATAATTTGGGGAGAGAGAAGGGAGGTTCGGCACGGACGCCGGCATGATGAGCCGAGGTGACGCGGCCGAGCTCTTCAATACGCCGGTCCATCTCCCGTAGCCTGCAATCGAGGGCGTCGTCTTGGCTGCTGATCTTCGGATGCTTCTGACTACGAGTGGGAAAGGTCTCCCCCAGAAGATAACAATGATCCGAACACGGATCCCTGGCCCTCCTATTTCCCCTTCTCTGGGGCGACCGGTATGCTGGCCTTGGTACACTTCCTTGGGGCCGATTCCCGACGTTCCAATGGTGGGTTCTCCGGTGGAGTCGCCACCGAGGGCTGCTGTATAGCCTGCAATGCCTCCGTGAGGCCACGGACCTATCGGACAAGCAGGTCGAACTGCTCCGCATCCTACCGCGAGTAGGGAGCGGGCCCGAGTTGCCGGGGCCGGAGCAGGGAGCGGACGGACCCGAACGGGATCGGGCCGCGGAGGCTGCCGACCTCCGGGTCGAGGCTCTTCTGGGGGGCATTTTTCTTTCCAGAAAAGGAATCCTGAAGAGGGAGAAGAGAGATCCGGAGCAGGGGAAGGAAATCGTCGCCGAGCACTCCTTTAAGAACAAGGGAACCTCGAAGGTTCAGGCCCTTCCTTCTAGCGCCAATCTGTTGGTGCAGAAATCCGTCGCCGCCGGAGGTCGCCGGAATCGAGGCCGCTGAGGTCGCCGCCGGGGACCTGCAAAACGAAAGTCCCGTCCGGAACCGGTGGGGTGGTGGCTCCGGCAGGACCCTCCGACGGTCAAGTTAGTTTCCGGCCAACAGTAATGGAGTGCTCGGAATGAGTTCCGGAGCTTAGAGATGTGGAGGAGAGCTTAGAGAGTCGAGAGTTCAGAGAGCTTAGCCTTAGTATGTCGGGAGGGGTCCTTTTATAGCGGAGCTTAGTTGATGGTGACGGCTGTGCCGTCTGGCAGAGAGTCGTCGGGCAGCATGGAGTTCGGTACGGAGAGGAAGGCGTCGTCCGGTGGATCGTGGGAGCCATACTGGCACGTCGTGGGCCGCATGGAGTCCGGTACGGAGAGGAAGGCGTCGTCCGGTGGATCGTGGGAGCCATACTGGCGAGTCGTGGGCCGCATGGAGTCCGGTACGGAGAGGACGGCGTCGTCTGGTGGATCGTGGGAGCCATACTGGCACGTCGTGGGCCGCATGGAGTCCGGTACGGAGAGGAAGGCGTCGTCCGGTGGATCGTGGGAGCCATACTGGCGAGTCGTGGGCCGCATGGAGTCCGGTACGGAGAGGACGGCGTCGTCCGGTGGATCGTGGGAGCCATACTGGCGAGTCGTGGGCCGCATAGAGTCCGATACGGAGAGGAAGGCGCCATCCGGTCTTGCTACAGGCGACTGTTCGTCCGGAGGAGTTCGGACTTGTAACAGAGTTCGGCCGAAGGGGAAACCAGAGAGGAGTTCGGATGGCCAAACGGGCGTCTGGGATGAGTCCGTCTCCCGAAGAAGTCCTGCCGCTTGGAGTCCAAGGAGCTCGGCTGTCAGGAAGTTCGACGGACGGAGGGAGTTCGGCCCGGAGCCTGGCGCTGGGGAGTTCGGCAGCTAGGTAGTTCGGCCCGGACCTTGGCGCAGGGGAGTTCGACCTCTAGGCAGTTCGGCCGTGGTAGGGGCTCGGCCTGGCGCCTGGCGCTAAAGCTCTTCAGTGGCTACTGGTTACATTGGGCTGAGCGTCGGGCCGGGCTTCGGCAGGAGCGGGATTTATCCCCAACACTTTTCATTATGATCGCACATACGACCTAAAGTGCGTTCCAGGAGTAGAAAAATACGTGATTCAATCCTAGGAGTTTCATTTTTGCACACTTTCAAGGTAACTCACAAAATTCAGAATTTTACCAAGTTTTTTGTGTTTTTATCACCAATAAATAGAGAAGCAGATCATTGGTGCCTCCTCAAAGAACGTCAAGAACAGGTCAGTTTCACGAATTATTCTAGAAATTAAAAAAAAAAATCCCGATCAGGATGAATTACCTACTACTAAAAAAACAGATTACTCAAGAAGGAGAGGAGGAGGAGAGATACTGACGAGCAGAAGCATACAATAGTAGTTAGCAAGTCCGGCAGCAGCGACGCCAAGGAAGCCGGCGAGCCAGCCGGCGACGCGGAAGGCGAAGGGGAGGCCGAGTACTCCGGTGCCGACAATGGAGACCACGATATTCCCCAGGGTCTGCGCCCACGTGGCACCTCCACCGCCAGTCGCCTGTCCCTCCGGCCCCCGCCGTCTTCCCACCGATCCCGCCGGCGAAGAGGGCCCCAGCAGCGGGACCGACACCGCCACCGCCACCGCCTCTTCCGCCTTCTCTCCCATTCTCGTCGTCTTCCTCCGCTGCTTTCGCTTTCCGTTCTCCTCCCTCTCTCTCCTTTTCACCACTATCTCGGCTCTGATGTCGATTTTACGGTGGAAATGGATAAGGGTTGGGTCCTATACGTCTAGCAGCACGCCCGAAAGTTTCTCGAACGTTCGCCGGTTGTAAGGGAACTTGGTAGGGAGAGCATGTCTGGAGCTCGTGGGACAGCCTTTCGTGGGACAGCCATTTGGCGTCGCAGATACATTATGGCATACAAATTCGGGACAGATCTCTACTTCTGTGCCAGTATCATGACAACGCGATGGCTATTAAATAAAATATTATGTATAAGGTTAGAAAATTGTTTATGAAAGCGGGAGGCCCACAGAATATTTATTATGGTACAGTATTTATATCAGATTACGAATTATTTAATCGACCCGATCACCATGGAACGAAGTCACCCAAAACAGATTCATTTCATCCTAATATAAAATTAATAAATGAATGTATTTCAATCGATAGGAATTTTTAAAATTACTATCATAATTTTTATGATAATAATTTTTATTAATTATTATTATAAATTAAATTTATGATAATAATTTTTATAACCGCTACTATAAGTTGGATTTATAACAGCAGTCATAGAAAACTGCTATCATAGATCGGACTTATAGCAGCAATTTATTATAATCACTGCCATAAGTCGGACCTATAGCGGTAGTTAGGAGAAACCACTTCTATAATCTAATTTATAGCAGCGACTAATTATAACCGCTGCCATATATATATATATATTTAATATTATATAATTTTAAAATTTAATATTCATTTTTACTGTTCATTATCTTAATAATTATCATTAGAGTGTCTTCGTAAAAGGTCATATCGATTCGATGGCCCTAGCTTCATCGATCAGAAAAATTTGATTTCAACGACTACGAACAACGATGCGATGATCTGATAGATGAAAATCTTCGATGGATTCAAAAATCTGCAACGATGATCTCGATGATATTTATAGTGTACTATCAAAGTTTCACTTCAATCGAATATCGTTATCTTGGTCAATTTAGTATAGGTTAGTTTCGACCGTTAAATGATAAATGAGTGATTAAAAGACCAAACGGTATTCGATTATGAGATAATTTTTTTATAAATGATCTTGGCAACTACTTTAATCATTTTTTATTATAGTGATTATAAAATTAAACTCGTGAGATAAAGAACAATCTAAAACTATACGTCTCTTGATAACCATTCTAAAACTTCACTAGTTGTTATGCTGATGCTTTTGCAATATCTGCTTAACATGAATAGTTTATACGCGTGCTTTTGCAATATCTGCTTAATATGAACAGTTTATACGAAAATGATTTAAATTTTACTATCATCATCGTATAAAATATTTAAAATTATAACAAAGATCATTTAACTAAAAAATTATCTCATAATCGGACGCCGTTTAACCCTTTGATCGCTTATTTCTAATTTAACGGTCGAAATCATTCCGTACTAAATTGACCATGATAACGATATTCGATTGAAGTAAAACTTTGATAGTATGCTATAAACATCATTGAGATCATTGTTGTAAATTTTTGGATCCATCGAAGATCTCTATCTATCAGATCATTGCATCGTCGTTCGTGATCGTCGAAATCAAATTTTTTTGATCTATGATGCTAGGGCCATCGGATTGAGGCAATCTTTTGCGATGACACTCTAATGATAATTATTTAGATAATGAATGGTAAAGATAAGTATTAAATTTTAAAATTATATAATATTTAAAAAAAATGAGAAAAAAATTATTTTTCACCTATGTTAGTGGTTATCAAAAATCGCTGCTATAGATCTACAGCAGTGGTTATAGAATCGCTACCATAGATCTATGACAACGATTTTGGATAACCATTATCGTAGATCTATAGCAGTGGTTCAATAACTACTGCCGTAGATCTATGGTAGTGATTCGATAACCGCTGCCATAGATCTATTGCAGTGGTTCAATAACCGCTGTCGTAGGTTAGGTTAAAAATTCTTAAATTTTTACTTTCCTTCCGTGCGTGCTCGATCTCTCTCGCTCTCTCTCCCCCTTCTCTTCGTCGTCGGTGAGGCTTCTTTCCCCCCGACCGACGTCGCCCCTCCTCCCCCCTGGTCGGCGTCGCCCCTCCTCTGCCTCGATCGGCATCGACCCTCCTCCCTCCGATCGGCATCGCCTCTCCTCCCCCTCGGCCAGCGTCGCCCCTCCTTTTCCCTCGTCCAATGCCGCCCCTCCTTCCCCTCCCTCTCCGACCCTCCCATCCTCGACCGCTGCTCCCACCACTCGCCACCCACCCACCCCTCCATCCGACTCTCCTCGACCCCCAGCGAAACCCCCCTCCGACGAACCCCCATCCGATCCTCCCTCGACCTCCTGCGAAATCCTTCCTCTGATGAAACCCCCTCCACCCTCGCTCGAACCCCCACGAAACCCCACCCGCGCCGCCCCCCCCATCCGACCCTCCCTCGATCCCCAGCGAACCCCCCCTCCGGCGAACCCCCATCCGACCCTCCCTTGGCACCCTATGAAACCCCCCTCCGACGAACCCCATCCATCCTCGACCCTCCATCGGCCCTCTGTGAAAACCCTCCCCCACACTCTATCCTCTTCCGACCTCGATGCGAAACCAAAACTCCTTTTCCGATGAGCCCCCCTCCACCTCCTTCGGTCCTTGCAAACCCCCCCCCACCACCACCATTCTGACCCTCCCCGGTTGAGTGGGAAGCCTCCTTCAGCCTCCTCATCACTGTGCCCCCTCCCCCTGGGCCCCCATCCTCGACCGCCTCTGCTCTCTCTCTTTCTTCTTTTTCTCTTTCTCTTTCTTTTCTATCTCACTATCTTGCTTTTGTTTCGCAGGTTACCTCTAGTGCCATCGTCCTCCTCTAGCATCGTTACCGACGACTCTCGAAGCTTTTAGTACGATCCGCTCTCTATAGCTGCAGGTATAATTTTTTTTAATTTTATAGTATATTTATTAATCATGTATATTTATAATAATTTATAGAATATTTATAATAAATATTATAAGTATTTATTATAAATATTATAAGTATCTGCATGTTATAGTTTTTGGACCGTGCCATGGTGGTAGCCTTGGGCTGTGCCATGTCGACGGCTGTAGACTAGATATGTCAATGGATTGGGTTCGGATTGGAACCTGGATATTCAGATCCGGATCTAACTTTAATTACTGATACCAAATCCGAACCCGAATACCCGACAGATCTGTACTTGAGAAAGGAAGGGAGGAATCTGACCTCGCAGCCATCATTGGAAGGGAGGGAGTCCAGCCTCACCACCATCATTGGGAGGGAAGGGGTCCGGCCTTGCCGGCAAGAAAGATCGAGAGAGGGAGAGTGAGAGATCAAGAGAGCGAGAGAGGGAGGGAGGGGGTCCGGCCTCGCCGGCATCACTTGAAGGGATGGGGTCCGGCCTTGCCGACAAGGGAGATCAAGAGAGTGAGAGAGGAAGGGATGGGGTTCGACCTCGTCGGTGAGGAAGATCAAGAGAGGGAGAGAGGAAGATCGAGAGATGGAAAAGCTGGAAGGGAGGGGTTCGGCCTCCCCGCCGTCGTCGATGAGAGAGATCGAGAGAGGGAGTGATCGAGGGGATGGCACACAATCGAGCCGGCTCGAATACATAGTCGAGACAGCTCGGGTCGTGATCGAGCCGGTTGGAGGAGGACCCTAGCCAGATGTCTCAAGCATGGAGCCAACTATCTCAGGCACGGAGCCGGCTCGACTTTCGAGCGAATAGAATTTGATATGTCACGATATTATATTCATCTATTTATTCTTCTTTCAGATTAATATTTATTAACGTTGCAGATTTATGAATGTAATTCATGTTGTAGAATTTATTGCAATGGCACCAAAATGCCATCTAGCTTTCATCCCTGCCCCTCAATGGGTTACGCGTAGTTCAGCATCTAAGGAGCAGTCGGAGTATACTCCATCCACCATGATATCGACTGCTCAGGGACCTCCACCATCGGCATCTACTCCATTGGCGGCATCTACTCCACCGATAGCTGAGCTTCTACCATCACAGACATCTGAGTGTACGTTTTTATTATATTAGCATAATTTTATTTTTTATATAGTATTTATATATTTATATATTTGCATAATGTATTTGCATTGTAGGTGTATCATCCAGCCAGATATTTCACGGTCCCACATGTATGGTACACGTGTGAAACTACCAACATCAGGTGATGGTGCAGTATGATGCGGAGAGAAGGCCGGTAGGGGAGACCGTGCGGAAGATGCATTTCTTTTTTAGAGTGCTTGTGAGGTGGTCGGACATCATTCCCATAGAGCCCAGAAACTGGCATTTGATGGATGCTGCCATCGGAGATCGGGTATGAGAGAAGATATGGATAAGTACACGCATCTTAGTTATATTTATGCATTTTATATGTTTACACTATATATGTTTGATTAGAATAATTTTGTAACTGATTTTTGATAAATTTGTACAGAGGAGGTATGATTTCTTCGATCACAAGAGGGCTCGAGATGTCCGATTGAAGAAGATCGGAGAGTTGTACCGAGGTTACAAGGTCAAGCTTCATAGAGGATGGCTCGAGCACCGATGAAACACTCCGGAGGAGCTTGTTCCTTGGATACAAGGCTGTCTTTCGAGTCAGTGGGAGATGATGGTTAGATACTGGAGGAGTCAGAAGTTCGAGGTAAAATTTCTAACTTTTAAATTTTTTAATATACTTAAAATTTTATTTAAATATTTATTATTTGTTTGAATACTTATTAGGCTATCTTCCATCAGAATCGGAAGAGTTGTGCAGCCCAGGAGTATACGCACACTCTAGACTGCGAGTCTATGGCCAATCATGTGCATAGAGAGGTAATTAATTCTAAATCTTACTAGATAAATTAAATTTATATTTTTTATCATCTTTCTGATAAATTTATTCTTTATTATAGCTGATGAGAGATGGAATAATGCCCAGTCATAGCGAGATCTTTCGATCCAGCCGCATGGATAAGACGGGCAGATCGATGAACACCACGATCGGACGTATTTTTATAAGTATTAAATATACTAGTATATATGATTAATATTATAATATTTTTTATAAAATTTTATTTTAATTTATAATTATAGGATCAGTTAGATGCACTCACGAGCGAGGGCTCGGATACCTCTAGGCCCCATGACCATCTATCTTAGATCTTGGGGCCTGAGCACTCTGAAAGAATTCGATGCAGGCTCGGACACATGTCGATGAGCTACTGATCCGAGGCGAGCATCTCCTCATACACTTTTAGTGTCGTCAGTCGGGAGGAGCTTGAGGAGGCGTTGGCATGGGCAAATCATGCTGCGATATGGGCAGATCGGGTTGAGGAGCGCGCATCTCATCTGGAGGGCATCGTGAGAGATATGATGTCGATGCTCAGTGCACGTTTTGAAGTCATGAGCTTTGAGGATATGTTGGCCCGCATTCTAGCTCCAGCTTCAGCTTCGACTCCGACCTCCGATGATGACGACGACGGTGATGATGTAGATTTAGGAGACTTTTGATGTATTTTATTTTTTAAAAAAAATATTATAATAAATTTTATTCAATAATATTTTAGAATAATTTTTATATTTATTATATTTTTTTATATTATATATCTATATTTATCAGATAAAATATATAAAAAATAAAAATTTTATTTTTTTTAATTATTCAAGATCTATGGTAGTAGTTTTATAACCGCTACCATATCCATGCCAACTGCTACCATAGGTCCCTGATGCAAATGGTGCCAACCGCTGTGGTTTATAAATCGCTGCAATAGACTATCTATGACAGTGGTTCTAACAACCATTGCAACAACCGCTGCCATAGAGCTACGGCGACGGTCGCAGTAGCAGCGGTTAGAAAACTACTGTCATAGCCTATGATAGTAATTTTTTGGGCTACGACAGCAGTTACGAACCACTGCCATAGTCCTTTTTTGTAGTAGTGAATGTAAATTCATGATGGCCCTGATTCATCTAATAATTTCTTAATATATGACACCAAAAAAATATAGCATAAGATGCTTAATTTCCATCTATTTGATGGTAGTGCTAGGTAGCCGTGGATCAAGCTTGAGTATAGAAAAGACTAAATTTTTGTTGGTACAGTCAATCATTCTTGGAGACGTGGCATCATTAAAAGGACCACCATCTCCAATGATAGATATACAAAAATTTGGTATAAAATTGGTAAAAAATCGATCTAGAGGCTAGACCATTAGCTAAAGCCAAATCGATCAAGTGATCAGATTCAGATCGATAGATAACTGACCATAGTAAATTCTAGATTAAATAGTATTTTATCATCTTGAAGAACAGCAACAGACACACTCTACGAAAATCGGGTTCTCACCGACCTCATCAACAATAATCCATGATAGGGCTAGAATGATCGGCTTGATATTTGAGATAGGTACAATATCGACGTCATTAATTGCTATAGGCTCAGTTCATATTGAGATCGATAAATCACCGACTTAGTCATATAAGTCAGATCGGTAATTTACCGACCTTGACATATTCCGATAATCAGTCAAGCATCGACTACGCTTCAATCAAATTGTGATCCTTCTTCAGCTGTATTCCAGCTAATCGTCATCAAGGCAAATGGCTAATAGTTGTAATCCAGCTGGCCATAACAAAATAATGATCTTACAAATTTTTCTTAAACCCTAAGTGAATCCCTCTATAAATAGAAGGGTAGGATATCCCTCGAAGGTAGGCACAAGATTCATAGAGTGGACACTCTGCTGAAATCACTCTCGACTTCCCCATTGAAGGAAGATCGAACCACTTTCTACTAAAATCCTTTCTTTCTGCCTTCTTACCTTTCATTTCCACTATCTGTTCACAAGGTCTCAGCTAACTTAAGCATCGGAGGATTCTAAGCTGGAGGATATTCCATCGATTCTTGAAACTTTTTTTGCAGGTTGATCCATGATCCACATCGATCCAACTCCAATTCAGCTCTCCAACGCGAGTTTCTTTTAATGACCTAAAGCCTTGCTGCAATAATTTTAAAATAAATTAATTTAAAATTAATTAAAAATAAATATAATTTAGATCTAAAGTTTGATCCATCAGTCCTATCTAATAATTGGCTGTCTCCATATTTAGATGCATAATAGCTTTTAAACTGGAATGGTACTCTATGATAAAAACTAGTCGAAGACCCGCACCTTATATGGGGTGGATAATTATGGCCTATCATTATTAATTTTTTTTAATAATAAATATTTATAATAAATATTTTTATTTTTTTATATTTTATTTATTTACTTATTTATTATATAAAAATAATAAAGTATTATTTTATAAAATAATATTTTATTATTTTTTCTTCTTTTTTTTTTATTCTCATACATTCTCTCCCTGTCATTCCATCACGGCTCTCCTTCTCTCTCGATAAACATCAATTCCGATCATATCCTCGCCCCCTCTCTTCTTCTCATATCTTCTTCGCACCCGCTGGTGGCACCCCATCCCGTACCGTCCTACTATTACTCTCCTTCTTTTTCGATAAACATCGATCTCAATGGCACCCCTCGGTGCCCCTGCCTATACCACTGCCCCTAGTGCTACCATTGCCCTTTTTTCTCCTTCCTTGCCTCCTGCCTGGCTCCCTTCCTGTTGCAACCAACATCTCCCATCCTGGCCATGCCCCCTTCGCTCAACCCCCTTCGCATGCTCTTATGTTTTGAATTCCGCTCTTGCCACTTCATGGCCTAGTAGGAGGGCCAATCTTTGGCGGCACTACCGATGGCGGAAGCCGTGGCGTGGGCCTTATAGTTATGGACCTTCTTATAATCGTGAAGAAGGTTATCCTACTTGTCATTGCACTGATTTTGATTTCAGAGGTAGGCGTTGTTCCAACAATAGTTCTACATAGCAGCAGATGGCGCCGCCAAATGAGGAACCGCCGCTGTCGGCATGGTGCTCGTTGTCAAGGCGCCTAGCGGTCATTAGAATTAGGGTCTCATAGAGGGTCCAATTTTCCTTCTGATAGTTACGGGCTAGGGCAACGCAGGAGGAAGACAGAGAGTACGCCAGCAGCCATGGGTGGTGATGAGGGTGGTGGGGGTGGGGGTGTTCCAGAAGTTTTAAGGGGGTGATATTGGAGAGAAAATCTTTGAAGGCCAGCCACCTCCCAATCCAATTTTTTTCGGACACCTGAATGCTCCAATGGCCTATAAAATCTTTAGAAAGAAAATTTTAGAGAAAGAAAATAGAAAAAAAAATTTAGAGAGAGAAAATGGAGAGAGAAAGTTGAGAAAGGAGAGAGAGAAGAGAGAGAAAATTCTCTCTTTTTTCTTTTCTTTTCTTTTTTTCTCCTTGTTCTTTTTTTCTCTCTCTTTTTTTTTCTATTTTTGGTTTCTTGAAAAAATAGAGGAGGCAACTGAGCTTTCTCTTTAGGAGTGATCGTGACCCACGGCTAACAAACTCCCACCCCCCACCCCTAGATGGTGGCGGCGACCTCCCCTGCCTTGACTTCGGCAAACCTCGATGATAGGCCGACTTCATCGATAATGACAACTACGTGATCACTGCTATGAAGTAGCACAACATTAACGTCCTCCTTAATCCTAGCTACTGATATATCTGAACATGCAATGGGTCCTTTTTTCCTGCCCTTCTTCAGCTTGATCTTGTTCGCCCGCTAATTACATATCCAGATTTCATTCTCGTTCTTCCATCTTTTCCTTGTACTTCTTGATCTTGCTCTCTCGAGCCTGTCCCGCCCTCTCTTATAATGGCTGCCATGGCATCGGTGTTCTTTGATGCCTCACCAACATCCTCTGCCCATGAGTTGGCAGGCAAATCCTTTACCTTTTCTGAGACTTCCTCTGCATCTTTAGGTCGATCGGTCATGCCTTTAGGAACAATTTTTGGCATCACCATGCATTCTTCAGTGGCGTTCTCTACCTTGTTCTTTTGCCGTCCACCCTGCCTTTTCAGGTGGCACAACAACAATCATTTGCGAAGCTGAGTTGGCAATACTATAATACTCTTCCATAGAATATTGTGATATATATATATACATGATTATGCACCTTAGAAAATTCAAACTATGTGTAAAATCTTATTCATTCATATGAAATGTGTACAAGATTGATATATATAAATAGGATACAAATCATTATCCCTAAAATCAAGTAATTGAATAAGGAAGCTAATATAAATTTTCTAAACAAATTGTTGACCTAATCAATCCCAATAAGTTCCAGCTATATATACACAAGGTCATAAATAGACAAGATTTGAAATTTGAAATATCATAATATGCCCCGTCATGTTGAAGCGTGAAGGTCACAAATGCCAAACTTGGAGAGTAAGTATTGAAACTAGCATCGACCTAAGGTTTTAGTGAACAAATCAGCTAGTTGTATTGAAGTAAAAATATAAGCTAGAGAGAGAAGGCCCTATTGAATCAAATTTTAGACAAAATGGCAATCCACCTTAATATGCTTAGTTCTCTTGTGAAAAATAGGGTTGGCAGCAATGTGAAGCATGATTATCATAACATAGTGAGATGGGCAGTGGAAAGAAAATACCAAGAGAACTTAACAAATGTTTGAGCCAAACAAGCTCGCTAGCTATGTTTGCCATGGCACAATACCCAGTTTCAGCTAAAGAGCGAGCGATGGTACTATGTTTCTTGGTTTTTCAAGATATGGGAGAAGAGTCCAACATGATAAAGTAACCAATAACTGATCGCCTTGTCATGGGACAGGCTATCCAATCAGAGTTACTATAAGTACGTAAAGTGAGATTACTATCTGCAGAAAATAGAATATCCTGACCTGAAAAACCCTTCAAATAATAGAGCAATGCATAATGGCATCAAGATGATCCTGGCGAGGGTCTTATAAAAACTAACTTAATATATGCATTGGATAAGTAATGTTTGGTTGAGTGATAGTCAAATAAATTAGATGTCCAATAATGTGACGATATTGTGTAGGATCTAGGATAGGATCACCTGAGTCATTAGAAAGATAATGCTGTTGAACCATAGAAAAATTAGAAGGCCGAGCTCCTAGCATCCCACATTCCATTAAAATATCAAGAGTATATTTTCTTTGAGAGAGAAAAATGCCAGAAGGAGACCGAGCTACCTTAATACCCAAGAAATATTTGAGTGGGCCAAGATCTTCGATGCTAAAACAACAATCAAGATAAGCTTTGAAAGAAGCACAACTTGTGGAGTCATTGCCCGCCAAAATAAGATCATCCACATATATCAAGACAACAAGGAAAAATGGCCATGCGTATAAGTAAAGATAGAAGAATCATCAAGTGATGCCATGATGAGATGAAATCATATTGTTGAATAACACCTGAGAATTTCTCAAACCACTAATGAGATGCTTGACGTAAGCCATATAAAGATTTATGAAGCCAACACACCCATCCCTGTGTAAACTTATATCCAGGAGGAAGAGTCATATAAACTTCTTCTTTTAGATCCCTATGTAAAAAGACATTCTTAACATCAAGTTGGTGAAGTTCCCCAACCTTTCACTACTGCAACAGCCAATAAATACCGAATAGTGACCAATTTGGCCATGTGGTGTGGACACTAGTCACCATAATTCATTATGGCTCGATGGTTAATAGAATCTTAATTTTATTAAGTCATGTAATTTTTATTTTTGAGTCCTATAATAAATTAAGTCCTTAAATTGGTTTTGATCTTCTAGTTAGGGTCAACTATTTGGGTTTGAGTTCAATTCAAGTCAGCCATCTGGATGAGTTTTATGGAGGCACACTACCTTGAAGTCACACGTCTCAGATGATTTCTTCATGCACGCACATCAAAGATCTTCTCAGTAGATATTTGAAAATCCAATGCCATCCACGCACCTTCTTTCTATTTAGTTTGTTAGTGTTTTCTTTTAAAAGGAGAAACAAAGGATCTTGTAATCATTAGATGTTTTAAGAATAAAAATTCTATTTCTTTCTTTCTCCTTACGTGCTCTCTTCTTCCTCTCTTTCCACTGACTAATCCCTCTCCTTCTTTCCTTCTCTTCCTTCTCTTCCTCTCTTCCTTCCTTCTTCCTTTCATCTTACTTCTGAAATCTCCCTCAAGGCTTGAAGATTAAAGGATGAAGAACCCGTAGCAGTCCATTCGTCCATAGGATTCATTTTCAGCAATTATAATTTTCTATTCTCAAAGCCCCATCTTCCTATTATGTTTGCTAATTTATTTCCATTAATACAGAAAATTCTTCGTATGCTCGGATTAAATCCTCATGGTCATGGATGATGGAAGAATTTACAGACAATCGTGGCCTGAATCGATATTCTAATTCCTTCTTCATCTAGAAAACTTCATCGATGTGTTTTGTGAAATCTCTTATTTTCTAAAAAATCTGAGTAGATCATTATTATTAGTAGTTAATCCTATGCTTCTTTATTAATTAGATCTGAATTATTTTAATTTGATCTGATGCCCTAATCATGGATGATTTCTCAATCATCTACAGTCCAAATCTAGATCTAGGGGCTGTTTAACATGCATGCATATCAATAGTCTTTTCTCAATTTTAGCATAATCATCTTCCTAGTTTTAGAATTGCGGGCTATCTATTAATTATTAATAAAGTTGAATGCTTGCTTTCTCTAGATCTGAATTGTTCCACATCAGTTTGGTATTAGAGCCAGGTTAGATTAGGGCTAAAGTTTGCATTTAGATAGTTTTCTACATTAAAACCTGCATACTGGTATTGTACACGGTCCTCAAAGGAACTATGATTTCTATTTCCAGAGACCTCAAAAAATTTTTAAAATTTTCGTGTAGGTTCTAGTCTTGATTGTAGTGGGATTTTAAATTTTATAGAAATTAGAAAGTATTTGATCCTCAAAGATACATCCAAAAATTCTTACACGTCTCGACTTCTGCACCTAAAAACTGTTCAGAAATCTGTTTGCGTACCTTTGAATGAAATAAGCTTTTCATCTAAAGGAGTATCAAAAATTTATGAAATTTGATAATTTGAAAACTAGATTTGATGATGAAGATTTTATGAGTGAAAATATGGAAAAATAGATCTAGGATTGGTGCCAAATTTATTTGTTAGTTGAAGGTTATCATATTGAATTCTGTGACCTATCCTGTTCTGCGCAATCTAAGAAAAAATAGAGTTTCACACCTATTGAAATATTTAAAAATTCTAAGATTTAGTTTTTTGGAATTCTAACTCAATAGAAAACTTAGTCATACTTTGATAACTATGAAAACTATCCTCTGAGAATCCTATAGTAGGAGTTCAACCAGAGGATTCTATGATCCAAAAATAGAATTTTTGGAAGTCTGAAATTTTCTACACTTAGGAATAATTTCAAGTTTGTTTGAACTTCGTATTTTTAGTAATTTAGTTGAAATTATTTGTAGTTCGTAATTTCAATAACTTAGTTTCAATTTCTAGTTTGGCAACTTAATTGGTACTATTTTATTTTATTTTGAATCCATGTTTGCATCTTATTTGCATCCTTAAGTTATCCTAAGGGCACTCCCATCATAAGATATGGAAAGAATTTCATCATCTTTCCTTGGCCCAAAAACCACCAACCTCATGTGCATTGATCCAAGCCTAAACTAAAAATCAATTAGACATTAAAAGGATAGGATCAAAATAAGTCAAGTTCAGTTGCTACGATGAATCTTAGTGCAAGTTTGGTCTGGACTTGATTCCATAAGTTGATGTCTAAGGCTAAAGGTACACGACAAACATCTAAGCAAATTTATGCTTACTTAATTAGGATCTTGCGAGAGCGAGGGGAGCCTCCCAAATTATGCTGCATTATGTTGGCTGCGATGACCAAACCACGGTGTGCTATATTATGCTGGCTGCAATAAGCGACGAGTTCAGTCGTAGGTTTGAGATAGCTCAGCCAAATCAAATGCTCCAAGTATTAGAGGATTCTTTTGGCATATCCGATGACGTTGAGAGGCATAAGACTAGTTGCACCATCTTCAATGTCAGAATATGAGATGGAGCCTCTATCACTGATCATGTACTGTACATGATCGAGCTGATAGAGCGCTTGAGCAAACTCGACTTTTTCTTGTATGAACAACTTGGAAAAGATACAATATTAAACTTGTTGCCAAAGTTCTATCTCCCTTTTCTTACTCATTATAGAATGACAAAGCCTGAAGTAAACTATTATGACTTACTGGGGTTACTTCAGAACTTTAAGAAAGATCACTAGCTCCATAAAGAATCGGTGAACTTAGTGGAAGGTTCGTCTTTTGATTCTCGACCCTTTAGAAAAGAGAAGAAGAGCAAGAAGAAGAAAATAAAGAAGATGCAAGTTCAGACTGGGATATCAGTACGGAACCAGATCAGAAAGATCAAGCCTAATAAGAGTTAAGCTGAATGCTTTTTTTGTAAGAAGCGGGGGTATTGAAAGATGAACTGTCCTCAGTACATTACCTCTCTAAACTCGAACAGGCAGAAAAAAAAATAAGCTATTGCTAAACAAGATATTTATATGATAACTTCTTGCAATTTTTCTATTTATGATATTACTGACTGAATATTGGATACCGATAGTCCTTACCATATTTATAATTTATTGCAGGGATTGTAGGTCAGTAGAAGATTCAAGCAAGACGAAAGATTTTTGAATATTGGAGATGGAAGACCAATTTTAGTTCTAGCTTTAAGAATTTTAAAATTTATATTTGAATCTCATACCATTGTTCTTAGTGATTGTCATTTCTATCATAGTTTCTTTTTAAATATCATTTCTGTAGGCCTTTTGATCATGAACAATTATGAAATTTTAATAAAAAAATAAGTTTGTAATATCATTATGAATGGTGTTATTATTTTCTATGGATAATTGAACAATGATGTATATATGTAATCACAATCTATTAATGTAGTCTATTCTAGTGGCAAGCATCCTAGATTAGATAGTATATTAGATCTACTTATGACATTGTAGGCTAGGTCATATAAACAAGAACATGATAAATAAGTTGACTCAAGATAAAATTCTCGAAGTCAGTGATTGTGAATCACTTCCAACCTATGAGTCTCGTCTTCTTGATAAAATGACTAAGTCATCTTTTACTGAAAAAGATGAGAGAGCTAATGAGCTCTTAGGTTTAATATATAATGATGTATGTGGATCAATGAGCATAAGTGCTAGAGATAGATATATCTACTTCATCACTTTCACAGATGATCTATCCAGATATGGATATATCTATCTGATGAAACATAAGTCAGATTCTTTTGAAATATTCAAATAATTCTGAAGTGAAGTAGAAAAATAAATTAGAAAGAGTATTAAAACTCTTCAATTTGACTGAGGAGGAGAATATCTTTCTGATGAGTTTCTCACATATCTAGGAGAGAATGAGATTTTCTTTTAATGAACTCCTCCTGAAATACCACAGCATAATGGTATGTCTGAAAGAAGGAATTGGACTCTATTAGATATGGTCCGATCCATGATAGAATTTGTCATCTTATCGATATTCTACTGAGGATATGCACTAGAATTGACTTGTTATGTATTAAATAGAATTTCAAGTAAGTCTGTAGTTAAAACTCCATATGAGATATGGACAGGATGTAAGCCAGCACTTTCACATCTTAGGATTTGGAAGTGCCCGACTTATGTCAAATGGTTAGTTACAGACCAACTTGAACTTAGGTCTGACAAGTGTACATTTATAGGATATCCAAAAAAGACTAAAGGATACTATTTCTACCATGCTGATGAATAAAAGATGTTCGTCAGCCTTAGGATAATCTTTTTGAAAAAAAAGTTTTTTGGTGAAGAAACTGTCGCCTCTAAGATTAAACTTGATGAAGTTCAACAGATAGAAAGTTCGACATAGAATGTTGAACCTAAGTCAGATTTGATCAGATCAAATCCGAAGCCTAGTGAACCCACACCATTAAGGCGATCTAGTAGAGTACCACACCATCTGGATAGATACTCTGGATTCTTGATCCAAGATTACGATCCCATCGAACTCGATGAGAACAATGAGGATCTGATCACTTATATGGATGTGATGCAGAGATCCAACTTTAAAAAATGGCTAGAAGTCATGAGATCCAAAATAGATTTCATGAAGGTCAATGATGTATGGACATTAGTTAACCCACCTGAAGGAGCTAAACCCATTGGATGTAAATGGATATTCAAAAAAAAAAGAGGCACAGATGGAAAGGTGGAGATCTATAAAGTCCATCTGATTGCCAAGGGGTATCATCAATGTTATGGTATTGATTATGATGAGACATTCTCTTTAGTGGCAATGCTCAAATCCATTCGGATAATGCTTGCAATAGCTATCCATCTGGACTATAAGATCTGGCAGATGAATGTGAAGATGACTTTTCTAAATGGAGAGCTAACTAAAGAGGTGTATATGATACAACTTGAGGGATTCACATCCACAAATGAGTTCAAGATGTGTAGGCCTTAGAGATCTATTTATGGATTAAAGCAAGTATCTTGGAGTTGGAACATGCATTTTGATAAAGTGATCAAAATATATGACTTCGTTAAGAACGAAGAAGAACCCTGCATTTATAAATGGGCAAATGGTCTAGTAGTGATATTTTTTATTTTGTATGTGGATGATATTCTCTTAATCGAAAATGACATCCTCACACTACAAGGAATAAAAGTCTGATTGTCATCATAGTTCTCCATGAAGGACTTGGATGAAGCATCCTACATCCTAGGGATAAAGATCTATAGAGATAGATCTAAAAAGATGCTTGGTATATCCCAGTCTACGTACATAGAAACTGTGCTGAAGAGTTTCAGCATAAAAAATTTTAAAAAAGGCTATCTTCCGATAGACCAAGAAATTTCTCTCTCTAAGAAGAATTGTTCGACAATTTCTAAAGAGAGAGAGCGTATGAGTAGAATTTTTTATGCTTCGGTAGTAGGATCTATTATGTATGCAATGACATGTACGAGATCAGATGTGGCATACTCACTAGGAGTAATGAGTAGATACCAGTCTGACCTAAAAGAAAATTACTGAAAGATGGTTAAAACCATCCTTAAGTATTTGAAAAATACTAAGAACCAATAGTTGATTTATGGTGAGTCAGATCTGAAGCTTGTAGGATTTACAGACTCCAACTTTCATTCTGACCATGATGATAGTAAAAGTATGTCAAAATATATCTTTACTCTAAATGGTGGAGTCATCTGCTAGAAAAATTTTAAGCAGCATACAGTGACTGATTCGATTTGTAAAGCAGAGTACATGACAGCATCAGATATAGCAAAGGAAGCTGTGTGGCTGAGAAAGTTTATCATTGAGCTTGGAGTAGCATCCTTCATTGATAGTCCAGTCCTGTTTTACTATGACAGCACTAGCGCCATAGCTCAAACAAAGAAATCGAAGGAATACTAGTAGATAAAGCATATTCTGCGTCGCTTTCATTTGGTTCATGAGATCATGGATCGTGATGACATCGACCTTCAGAAGATCGATGGAAAGAAGAACCTAGCCAACTCCTTCACTAAAGCCCTCACAATTAAGAAGTTCGACAATCATAAGTCGAAGATGGATATTAGATACTGTGCCGAGTGATTTTAGGATAAGTAAGAGTTGTTGAAAATTATATCCCAAAGTCAATCATCAGTCTATTGATGGTTGAGATATTGTAATTAATTTACTAATTAATAAAAATATTTTGACATTTTTTTTTATCATAAATTTACATCTTCTAATGAACTCCATTATTATGATGAAGTTCTTAGAACTATTTAGTTTTGATAAAGAGAGGATTTATCGATTAGTCCTTAAATTTGTTTATGATCAAATGATAGATTATTAATTAGGACGACAGCGTCTATCGAGCATAAGTCACTATATGCCATATAGATTGATTATCCTCTTAACCAAAGAATGTGGAGACACTGGTATAGCATACAGGTGAGATGTATGGGTACATCATCATTGAATGTGATCAATTTTAGAGCATTCTGCTATTGAGAATGTCTCTGATGGGATATAGGTATAAGTATTCTTTAGATCTGAGATCACCTCAGTGACTTATAAGTAATTCACTGTGCTTTGGTATCAGACTAATTAAATTTCTAATTCAGCAATGAAAGGCTTCTAGGCATAATCAAGTACTTATGAAGTCAGAGTATGATCAAGATGGAATTGACCACTCCAAGAGTTGGAGAAGAATGTATCACTGTATTTCAATATAGCAAAATCTTGGTTAAGATAATCCATCAGATGAATTTAATATTTTAAAATACAATATGGACAATCTGATCAAAGTTGACAGTTGAACTCTGAGGTATCCTACGAGCATTGTGGTCAAGGGGATGAATTATATGAAAACTATATTCATATGGATTCTAAGGATGGTGTTCTATACCTTTCGATCTATCTGACCATCGAATATCATTGCTAGATGGTCACTTTGATTGGTATAAAAATTTATTTCTATGCTACTGGCTTAGGTTCGGACCTATGAGGTCACATATATTATAGTTCACATTTCGATCGGATGGTTGATCAGTGATTTAGAATCATTTTAGGGTTAAATAATCAATACGATTGGTATTTAACCTAGTGCAAGCATTATAGGAGGATCGATTAATAATTAGTGTTGATACAGAATTTGGCCATCGTCGGAGTCCGCTGGAGTGGAGGCCGATGAGGTCGCCGTCGGAGACCTGCAAAATAAAGTCCCATCTGGAGCCGGTGTGGGGTGGCTCTGGTAGGGCCCTCCGATGATCAAGTCAGCTTCAGTCAACAGGAATGGAGTGCTCAGTGTAGAGTTCGGTAGAGTTTAGAGGAGGAGAGAAGGGTTTTTAGAACCTGGCGTAAGCGTATCTGGAGGGTCTTTTTTATAGAGGGAGCTTGTTGTAACTGCCTTAATTAATGATTGTCGTAACTGTCCTGATCAATGCCGATCGTTATTGACTTGATAAATGCCGATCGTTATTGTCGTGTAACTGTTTAGTAGTGGGATCGCTTGCAGGAATCCATCATAAGAAGTTCGGCTTTCATAGAAGTTCGGCCATTGAGAAGCCCGTCCGCTGAAGAAGTTCGCAGGGAGTCTGACTTTCGTAAAAGCCCGATCGCTGGAGGAGTCCGTAGAAAGTCCGACTTTCATAGAAGCTCGGTCGCTGAAAAAATTCGTAGGAAGTCCGGCTTCCGTAGAAGCTCGACCACTGGAGAAGTCCGTGGGGAGTCCGACTTCCATAGAAGCTCGACCGAGGAGTAAGCTGAGAAGTTCGATCGAGGGACTACTGCTGCGGAGTTCGGCCAAGGCCCATCCGTCGAAGTTCTTCCGTGGCTACTAGCCACCTCAGGCTGGGCACCGAACTTGACTTCGGTAGGAGCGGGGTTTATCCCCAACACTAGCCCCTCCACTCTCAAGTTCGAAACTCGAAGGAAGGGAGTGTAGAAAAGGCGACTGTCGAAGTCTTCTTTCGAACTCCGTGCTGATTTAGATCGAAGCTTGGGGGAGATCTCATATCCAACCACGGTTGAGGGAGGCTTCATCCGCTGCGATCGAAGTCGAAGGTTGAGCTCCTCGAGGGCGATATTGTTTCCTACAGCCGAGGTTGGCATGGGCGCTCGGGAGAGATCTGATCTCTAGCCGAGGTTGTCTCCGATTTTATCTCTGATCGAGGTTGCCTCGACCACTCGAAAGAGATCTTTTCTGACCGAGGTTGAAATTGAAGCTCTCCAACCAAGGTTGACATGGTTGCTTAGGGGAGATCTTATCTCCTTTGGCCGAGGTTGATGCAGGCACTCAGGAGAGATCTGATCTCAGGATGAGGTTGACTCGATTGCTCAGGAGAGATCTTATCTCTAGTCGAGGTTGTTGCTCACGTTAGGACGAGGTTCTCCTCCTGTT
This sequence comes from Cocos nucifera, assembly GCA_006176705.1. Lineage (NCBI taxonomy): Eukaryota > Viridiplantae > Streptophyta > Magnoliopsida > Arecales > Arecaceae > Cocos > Cocos nucifera. The sequence goes on along the minus strand of QRFJ01000100.1, from coordinate 1,514,951 downwards.
CCTAATGGGCCATGGGGGCACATAAGGGCCGCTGTCAGGGCCTCTCCCCCCATCTCATCCTTAGTGAACGAGGCCTTCGCTCGGGAGAGATCTTATCTCTAATCAAGGTTGACTTGGTCGCTCGAAAGAGATCTTATTTCTAGTTGAGGTTGTTGCTTGCGTTAGGATGAGGTTCTCCTTCTATTCCTAATGGGCCATGGGGGCACATAAGGGCCACTGTCAGGGCCTCTACCCCCATCTCATCCTTTGTGAATGAGGCCTTTGCTCGGAAGAGATCTTATGTCTAGCCGAGGTTGACTCGGTCGCTTGGGAGAGATCTTATCTCTAGCCGAGGTTGTTGCTCGCGTTAGGATGAGGTTCTCCTCCTATTTCTAACGGGCCGTGGGGGCACATAAGGGCCGCTGTCAGGGCCTCTCCTCCTATCTCGTCCTTTGTGAATGAGGCCTTCACTCGAGAGAGATCTTATCTCTAGCCGAGGTTGTCCACGATCACTCGGGAGAGATCTTATCTCTGGCCGAGGTTGATTCGATCGCTCGGAAGAGATCTTATCTCTAGTCGAGATTGATTCGATCGCTCGGGAGAGATCTTATCTCTAGCCGAGGTTGTTGCTCGCATTAGGATGAGGTTCTCCTCCTGTTCCTAACGGGCCATGGGGGCACATAAGGACCATTGTCAGGGCCTCTTCTCTCATCTCATCCTTTGTGAATGAGGCCTTCGCTCGAGAGAGATCTTATCTCTAGTCGAGGTTGTCCACAGTTGCTCGGGAGAGATCTTATCTCTAGCCAAGGTTGACTCGATCGCTCTTATCTCTAGCTGAGGTTGACTTGGTCGCTCGGAAGAGATCTTATCTCTAGCCGAGGTTGTTGCTCGCGTTAGGATGAGGTTCTCCTCCTGTTCCTAATGGGCCATGGGGGCACATAAGGGCCGCTGTCAGGGTCTCTCCCCCCATCTCGTCCTTTGTTAATGAGGCCTTCGCTCGGAAGAGATCTTATCTCTAGCCGAGGTTGTCCACGGTCGCTTGGGAGAGATCTTATCTCTGGCCGAGGTTGAAGGTCTTTGACCTGCTCGTGTTAGGACGAGATTCTCCTCCTATTCCTAACACGGCAACTATTGACTGCTTCTTCCCTGTCATCGCATACATCCAGATATAATATTATTGAAAGAAAAGAATTTTATTGAAAGAAAGTTACTGGCAACGCATTCCCGAATTCCTTGTGTTTCAGGATCGTAGTAGGGTTATTCCTCCGCGTTTCTTCATGCAGACGACCTTTTCTATCTCATGCTGGCCTCCTCAATTTGGAGTGTGCTTCTCTTGACGTTGGGAGGTGACGAATCGTCGATGTACCAAGCTCCTCCCTGGCGTAACATTGATGACGCCGTGAGATGGCCGACCTTGTCGCTTCTGATTACGACGATGCCCTTAGCCGATCTTCTCCTATCAAAGGAATTTACCCAGTCGGTCCTTCCTGACGAGCTCTTCAATTTCATCTCGTAGCTGGATGCATTCCTCAGTGTCGTGGCCGTAGTCGCGATGGTAGAGGCAGTACTTATTTCGATCGCGCTTGTTTGGGGGAGATCATAACCCTTATGATCTTGGCAGCTGGTTCTTAACTTCGATGAGAATCTGAGTTCGAGGAGTGTTGAGGGGGGCGTAGTCGCGAAACCTTTCGAGAGGAGGGCTTCTTTGCGCCCCTCTGTCGGGGCTTCCTCGGTGGAGAGCCCGAGAAGTTTGGGCCCGCCTGCTTTCGGAGGGAGTCCGTGAGCGTGGCCGAACTTCGCTCGGCTCTCCATTGTCTGCCAACCACTCTCTTAAGGCTTCTTCGTCCTTCAACTTGAAGGCTTCTTCCACACGGACATATTTCTCGGCTCGAGCCAGTAGATCGGCGAAGTCACTAGGATACTTTTTTTCAGGAAGAACAGCAAGTCATTTTTCTGAAGGCCGCCCTTAAGTGCGGCCATTGCAACAGACTGATCTAAGTCCCAGACTTTCAATGCTGCGCCGTTGAATCGGGTGATGTAAGCCCGGATGGATTCTTCCTGCTTCTGCTTGACATTCATCAAGGAATCCGAACCTCGGCGCGGACGTCGGCTGCTGATGAAGTGAGCCATGAACTGACTGCTCATCTGGTCAAAAGAGAAGATCGTACTCGACCTCAATGCCGAGTACCAATTTCTAGCTACTCCCTTTAAGGTAGATGGAAAAGCTCGACACAATATGACATCTGAAGTACCGTGGAGTAGCATCATGGTACGAAAGGCCTCCAAATGATCAATCGGATCAGAAGTTCCATCGTAGCTTTCAAGTTGAGAAAGCTCAAAGTTTGGTGGAATGGATTCTCGCATAATCCAGAGGGAGAAAGGAGGTTCGACGTGGACGTTGGCATGATGAGCTGGGGCGATGTGGCCGAGCTCTTCAATCCGTCGGTCCATCTTTCGCAGTCTGTGATCGAGGGCATTGTCTTGGTTGCAGATCTTTGGGGGCTTCCGGCTACAAACGAGAGAGGTCTCCTCCAAAGAAGAATCATGATCCGAATGTGGATCCCCGACTCTCTGTTTTCCTTTCCAAGCAATGGCGGGCACATCGGCCCAAGTACCCTTTCATGGGGTCGATTTTCGACATCCGAATGGTAGATTTTCTGATGGAGTCGCCATCGGAGGCTGCTGCATGGCCTGCATTGCATCCACGAGGCCACAAACCTATCGGACAAGCAGGTCGAACTGCTCCATATTTACCATGGGTACGGGTGGAACCTGAGTTCCCAGAGCTGAAGCAGGGGCAAACGGATCTGGATGGGATCGAGATGCGGAGGTCGTCGATCGTCGAGTCAAAGCTCTTTTGGGAGGCATTTTCTCTTTGGAAGAGGGCTCTGGTGAGGAGGGAGAGAGGTCTTCGGAGAGAGAGAAATCATCGCCGAGCACTCCTTTAAGAACAAGAAAACCTCGGAGGCCCTTCCTCTAGCATCAATCCGTTGACGCAGAATTTGGCCGTCGTCAGAGTCCGCTAGAGTGGAGGCTAATGAGGTCGCTGTCGGGGACCTGCAAAATAAAGTTCCATCCGGAGTCGGTGGGGGATGACTCCGGTAGGACCCTCCGATGATCAAGTCAGCTTCAGTCAACAGGAATGGAGTGCTCAGTGTAGAGTTTGGTAGAGTTTAGAGGAGGAGAGAAGGGTTTTTAGAATCTGACGTAAGCGTATCTGGAGGGTCCTTTTTATAGAAGGAGCTTATTGTAACTGTCTTGATTAATAATTGTCGTAACTGTCCCGATCAATGCCGATCGTTATTGACTTGATAAATGCCGATCGTTATTATCGTGTAACCGTTTAGTAGTGAGATTGCCTGCAGGAATTCGTCATAAGAAGTTTGGCTTTCATAAAAATTCGGCCATTGAGAAGCCCATCCACTGAGAAAGTCCGTAGGGAGTCCGGCTTCCATAGAAGCCCGACCACTGGAGGAGTCCGTAGGGAGTCCGGCTTCCGTAGAAGCTCGACCGTTGAAAAAATTCGCAGGGAGTCCGACTTTCGTAGAAGCTCGACCGCTGGAGAAGTCCGTGGAAAGTTTGGCTTGTGTAGAAGCTCGACCGAGGAGTAAGCTGAGAAGTTCGGTCGAAGGACTACTGCTGCGGAGTTCGGCCAAGGCCCATCCGCCGAAGTTCTTTCATGGCTACTGGCCGCATCAGGCTGGGCACCGAACTTGATTTCGACAGGAGCGGGGTTTATCCCCAATAATTAGATTGCTAATTAACTTAATTTAATTAAGTCAGAGGACTGAAATTAAGTTTAATTAAATATGATTTAATTAGATTTGATTTGGACTTGATTGGATCAAATCTAATTGGCTTATTGGATAAGTTAAGTGCAAGGAAGAATTAGTCCTAGTCTAACTAGGACTCGGGTCAATCCAATTTTTTAATTTGATTAAAAAATTAAATTAGAATTAAATTTAATTTAATTAAGTCTTTAAATGGGTTAAGACTTTATTTAATTGGGTTGGTTTACTCTTGTTTTTATTTGGTTAAAAGATCTTATTTAACCAAGTCGAAATAGGAGTCCTAATCACACTAGGACTCCTTATTTCTTGCGCCACCTAATCCTCATGCATCATCCTTTTCTTTTTATGTCTTTACATAAAATTCTCCATTCCAAAAGGTTTCTCATGCCCCCCTCCTCTCTCTATTTCTCATTAGGATGTTGGGTAATGGACTAAGTTAAAGTTGGAGTTTGTTTTGATTTGAAATTCTATGAGATAGTATTTTGAAACAACCAAAACTCTTTCCATAAGTGTGCCGACCCATCCTTCCTTATTTTCTTTAATTTTCATGGTAAAAGAGGATCTTTTTTGTGCACCCCCCTTGCTGGTCCACAGCAGAAAAAAAAGGTGGGGGTGCCTAAGAGTTGGGCGCCCTAACAACTTCCCTCATTTGGTCCTTCCTAGTCTAGATTTTTGACCTAACTTGGACTCTATATATCTCTTTATTCAAAAAAAAGATTTTGCTAAAATTTTCATAGATTATAGAAATTTGAGAGATATCTTTGGGGTAGAAATATTAGAGAAAAATTTATTTTGAGTCATGGAGATATTAAAAACACAAATCAGGATGTCTAGAAAAAGAACAAAGAAGAAGAAGAGGGTCTTCTTCTAGGGTTTTTGCTCTAAATCTCTTCATTCTTTTTTTGTGAACTTTTGAGAGGTGTCTCAACATCACAAATTCTTTTTCTTTTCTTTTGGTATTTTGGACAGTTCAAGTTTCAAAGAAAAAAGCATCGAATCGACCGTTGAAGAGAGATCAACATAGTGCTAGCATACTATGCTAATTTCTTGCATTAGGATCTTTGATCGTATTCGTGGACTCATATGGACGACTCCTAGAGGTTGGATGCATGTGCGGCTCTTCATCCTCAAGCTCGAATCAATAAGTTAGAATGTCTAACTTGCTCAGATAATAGATCTGATCTATTAACTTCATACCTGCATTTGATGTAGTGTAGATCTAGATTGATTTGATCAACTTTTTTTTTATTTGATTTTAATTTTTGATTTAATATCATATCTTGATCATATAATAGATATGAGATCTAGGTATTTACATATTTATTTAAATAAATATTTAATTTATTTAAGTCTTCCACTGTCTGATCTTAAAAAAGTTTCAAGATCTATCTATGCAACTCTAGATTTGTTTCCTTCACTTATAGGTCTAGAAAATTCCTCAAGTCGATTGTACTACATGTCTACTAGGTTTGAAGCTAGATATCACTTAAAAAATCTAGAGTCAAGTCATGAAATAGATTTTAATTTTGCCATAGCGTTTAAGGACATTACCGAGAGGTTAAATGCCATAGGTGGTTTCGTCTAGAATTTGAATGCGAGAGTAGAGACCCTAAAAGAAGAAAGATTGAATGGCTTGAAAGAATGTGTTAGGAATGCCCCTCTCCTAGATGACTATTCTAGAGAGTGACGTGACCATCCTAGCTTTGATAGAGGTCGCAATCAAGTGGTCCAACCCCATCATGATCATAATGACTAGGATGAGAGAATACTTCAAAGTGTCAAGATTAAAGCCCCAAACTTTGTGGATTGTCTGGACCCCAACGAGTACCTTAACTGTGAGGCGGACATGAATCATTATTTTGAATGGTACGATATGTCTGAGGAGAAAAAAATCAAGTTCGCTAAATGAGACTTCTAGGTCAAGCCAAATTATATTAGCATAATGTGGAGCGATTAGCCATGCATAGGAGATAGGAGCCCATAAGTACCTGGGATGAGATGAAAGATAAACTTCATGAAAAATATCTTCCTACCTCCTATCAGCAACGTATCCTAGATCAATGGTAAAGATTGACCCAGGGTGGCAAGACTGTTACTGAGTACATCGCCAAATTCGATGAATACCTTATGCGATGTGGTGTTAGTGAAGATCCATCTATCACTTTATCATGTTTTAGAGCTCGTTTGAGTGATGACATATAGAGAAAATTGTTCATACGTGAGGTCTATAGCTTAGAACAAGTTTATCAATTAGCCCAAGATTATGAGAGATTCCAAAGATTGCCAATCATCCGACAACTTGAGTCGCATAAACCTGATATTTTAGGTCTTAAACCCGATCTTAATCAGACTCCTAGACCTGGCTATAATCAGATTCCAATCAATCGTTCTCCACCTGTTGATCCTCTACTGAGAAAAGATGATAAAGACAAAGGAGCCTTTGTAGAGAACCCAAGAGGAAGTAGTTTAGAAACTCGATGCTTCAAGTGTAATGGGTTAGGTCACGTTGCTAGTCAGTGCCCATCTCGAGCTCAACATATTGGAGAGCCTGAAGAAGAGAACCTCAAAATCCTCTGGGAGATGAAGAAGTATATATAGTGGACACTGAGTTAGCTGAAGCTTATGAGGAACCCAGTACTTTGGAAGAAGTTGACCCTGAAGAATAGGTATAGTGAGATGCATTTTAGTCCAACCAAAAGTAAGTGAAGATTGGCATAGGTCTACTATTTTTCACACCTTCATAGATCAGAAAAATAAAGTGTACAAGATCATCATTGATAGTGGTAGCTGCATCAATGCTATTTCGACTGATGCCATATCAAAACTTGGTCCAACACCCATAGATCATTTGAACCCTTACAAAGTAGCTTGGATAGATGCATCGTCCATCCCAATTAGACACCATTGTTTGGTCCTCATTAAATTTCAGTCTTACCAAGAGAATGTGTGGTGTGATGTTATGCCCATGAATGTAGGAAGCATAATTCTAGGAAGGCCTTGGCTATTCGATCAAGATGCTATGCTTCATGGTCGATCCAACTCATATACGTTCATGAACAGAGATAAGAAAATTACGATATACTCTTCATCCCTAGGAATGTAAAGAGAAATGAACCTTTAGAGCCTAAAGAAGAAAAGCTGAATAAGAGCTTACATTTAATCAGTGCAAAAGAATTTGAAAAAGATTTGAGAGAAAGCTCTTCTATTTGGATTCTAACTGTTAAGGAAGTTAATAAGAAGGACATAAGTCGTTACCCCCAAGAGATAGCAAGTCTCCTTGATAACTATAAAGATGTTTTCCCTAAGGATCTTCTAGATCACTTGCCATCCATGAGAAATATCCAACATACAATAGATCTTGTTCCAGGAGCTACCCTACCCAATTTGCTCCACTATCGTCTTAATCCCATCGAGCACACTGAGCTGAAACGTCAAGTAGAAGAACTCCTTAGAAAAAAAATTATTAGAGAAAGTCTAAGTCCTTGTGCGGTACCCATCCTCTTGACTCCGGCTAGATGATATGTTTGACATGATTGCTAGATCTAATATGTATTCTAAAATTAATCTAAAAAGTGGATATCATTAAGTGCGAATTAGGTCGGGAGATGAATGTGAAACAGCATTCAAAACTAAAGATGGTCTATACAAATGGTTGGTCATGCCATTTGGCTTGTCTAATGCCCTTAACACATTTATGAGACTCATGACTCAAGTGCTACGACCATTTATGGGCACATTTGTGGTCATATATTTTGATGATATTCTCATTTATAGCAAGACTGAGGAAGATCATTTAGAACATCTCCATCAAGTATTTCAAACTCTTAGAGCCGAAAGCTTGTTTGCAAATTTCAAGAAATGTGACTTCATGACCACACGTGTTGTTTTCTTAGGTTTCGTTATGACCCTCGATGGTATGTCCATGGATCCTGAAAAGGTTCATGCAATTAAAGAATAGCCTGTACCCCAAAACGTTCATGATGTCAGGAGTTTTCATGATTTAGCAGCATTTTATCGAAGATTCATTAAGAAATTTAGTACAATTATTGCTTCTATTACGGATTGTGTCAGAAAAGGAGCCTTTGAATGGAACAAGACTACTAACTGAGCTTTTCATGAAATTAAGGATTGTATGACTAGTGCTCCTATGTTGCGTCTGTCAGATTTTCTAAGATTTTTGAAGTTGCTCATGACGCATCTGAAGTAGAAATTGGTGGAGTCCTTAGTCAAGAAGGACACCCTATGGCTTTCTTTAGTAAAAAACTAAATGACACTAAGCATAGGTATTTCACCTATGATAAGGAGTTCTATGCGGTGGTCCAAGTTCTTAGATTTTAGAGGCATTACTTGCTTCTCCAAGAATTTATCCTGTATTTTGACCACGAAGCTCTTAGGTTTCTCAACTTCCAGAGAAAGTTAAACCTTAGACATGAAAAATGGATTGAGTTTCTTCAGTCTTACATCTTTGTGTTGAAACACCATGCCGATGTTGATAATCGTGCTGCTGATGCACTCTCTCGTAGAGTTGACCTTCTATTAGCAGTGAGTGTTAAGATCACTGACTTTGAGAAATTAAAAGAGGATTACGATAACTGTCCAGACTTTGAAAAAATTGTGTCTTCACTCTGACAAGGTTCGTTTAGAGAAATTAGTGAATATACCTTCCAAGATGGACATCTTTTCAAAAATAATAAATTGTGTATCCCATGTACCTCTGTTCGTGATTTTTTGATATGAAAATTTCATGCGAGTGATTTGTCTGATCATTTTGGAAGGGCCAAAACTATAGAAGCCGTAGAGCACCAGTTATATTGGCCAAGTTTGAAATGAGATGTAGCTAAAATTATTGCCCAATGTCAAACCTACGCTGTAGCTAAACAGTGTAAACAAAATACTGGCTTATACACCCCACTACCTATTCTTGATTATCCATGGAAAGATGTGAGCATGGATTTTATGTTAGGATTGCCACGTACAACCAAAAAGAATAACTCTATTTATGTGGTAGTTGATTGGTTTTCAAAAATGGTCCATTTTCTTTCCTATTCTAAAGCCTTCGATGCCTTTAGAATTGCTCGTCTTTACTTTGATGAAGTTGTTTGACTGCATAGGTTACCTAAATCATTTGTGTCTGATAGGGATGTTAGGTTTGTTAGCTATTTTTAGAAGACTTTGTGGCACTTAATGGGGATAAAATTAAAATTTTCGTCAGTATATCACCTCCAGACTGATGGTCAAATGGAAGTAGTAAACAGAAGTTTAGAAAATTTACTTCGATGTCCAGTTGGTAAAAATATGAGAAATTGGGACTTGCTGTTACCTAGAGCTGAATTTGCATACAATAGTTCTGTTAATAGGACTATTGGCATGAGTCTCTTCGAGGTTGTGTATGGCTATCATCCTAGAAAACTAGTTGACCTCATTTCTGTACCCTTGCATACTAGGACATCTGAGTCTGTAGAATCATTTGCAAAACATGTTAGGAGTCTGCATGAAGAAATAATAAAAAAAATTAATGTTAACAATCAAATTTATAAGCAATTAGTAGATTCACACCGACGAGCCCATGATTTTGCTGAAGGCAATTATGTTATGATTCGGATTAAGCTAGAACGGTTTCTGAAGGAAACCGTCAAAAAATTGCATGCATGTGGAGCAGGCCCATTTAGGATTTTAAAGAAAATCGAACCAAATGCATATGTTGTAGATTTACCGTCTGATTATGGCATCAGCTCTACTTTTAATGTTTTATATCTAGTTAAATATAAAGAACCAATAATGATACCTAGTGATCCATTTGAGCCTAATCCATCTATTGAGAGGAAACCCCAACCTGAGTGTCCACAGCCCAAATTTTCAAAAAAATATGATCGTATTGAAAGAATTTTGGACGAGCAGATAATTTCCACTAGGAGGAAAGAATATCAAAGGTACCTGATTCGTTAGCAAGGCCGACCTGAGTCTGAGGACACATGGATAACCTAAGAAGAGCTACAAAAAATTGATCTTGATCTACTTGAATACTATCAGAGTCGAGGCAATCTTTATTCGACAGAGTTGAATTCTCTCTAGTCCAGGAGAAATGGTGTGGACACTAGCCACTATGATTCATTATGGCTCGATGGTTAATAGAGCCTTAATTTTATTCAGTCATGTAATTTTTATTTTTGAGTCCTGTAATAAATTAAATCCTTAAATTGGGTTTGATCTTCTAGTTAGGATCAGCTATTTGGATTTGAGTTCAATTCAAGTCAGCCACCTGGATGAGTTTTATGGAGGCACACCACCTTAAAGTCACATATCCCAGATGATTTCTTCATGCACGCACATCGAAAATCTTCTCAGTAGATATTTGAAAATTCAACACCATCCATGCACCTTCTTTCTGTTTAGTTTATTAGTGTTTTCTTTTAAAAGGAGAAATAAAGGATCTTGTAATCATCAAATGTTTTAAGAATAAAAATTTTATTTCTTTCTTTCTCCCTACGTGCTCTCTTCTTCCTCCCTTTCCACCGACTAATTTCTCTCCTTCTTTCCCTCTCTTCCTTCTCTTCCTTCCTTCTCCCTTTCATCTTACTTCTTAAATCTCTCTCAAGGCTTGGAGATTGAAGAACGAAGAACCCACAACAGTCTATTCATCCGCAGGATTCATTTTCAGTAATCATAATTTTCTATTCTCAAAACCCCATATTTCTATCATATTTGCTGATTTATTTTCGTTAATACAGGCAATTCTTCGTATACTCGGATCGAATCCTCATGGTCGTGGATGATGGAAGAACTTGCAGACAACCGTGGCCTGAATCGATGTTCTGATTCCTCCCTCATCCAGAAAATTTCATCGATGTGTTTTGTGAGATCCCTTATTTTTTAAAAAATCTGAGTAGATCGTTATTGCTAGTAGTTAATCCTATGCTTCTTTATTAATTAGATCTGAATTATTTTAATTTTGATCTGATGCCCTAATCATAGATGGTTTCTCAATCGTCTATGGTCCGAATCTAGATCTAGGGGCTGTTTAACATGCATGCATATCAATAGTCTTTCTTCAATTTCAGCATAATCATCTTCTTAGTTTTGGGATTGCAGGCTATTTATTAATTATTAATAAATTTGAATGCTTGCTTTCTCTAGATCTGAATCATCCCACATCACCATGGGAGCAAACATCTCATGAAAATCCTGGCCCTCCACTTGAGTAAAGCCTCGAGCCATAAGGCAAGCTTTGCATCGTTCAATCAAACTATTCGGATTGAACTTGATTTTATACACCCACTTGCAAGTGATAGGCCATTTCCCTAGGGTAGAGAAGGGACAACCAAAGTGTGATTAGTTTCAAGAGCAGCATGCTCTTTGGCCATTGCATCATGCCAATGTGCATGTTGAACTGCCTGAAAATAGATTTTAGGTTCCTCATGAGAATTAAGAGCTGCTAAGAAAGCACAATGAGTGGTAGAAAAATGGTGACATGAAATAAAATGAGAAAGAGGATGATTAATACCTAAAGAAGCAGTATTAGTGGGGAGCCAACATGAAGTATCACCTAAAGATTGGCAAATATAATCTTGTAGATATAATGGGGGACGAGTAACATGCTTAGGCCTTATGGAGGGAGAAATTGGACGCTGATCATGTGTGGAGGATGTGGAGTCAATAGCAGGAAAAGAGGAATTAGAGTTGCTAGATTCATGACCGACAGTAGAATCATGGTTGTTGGTGCAGAAATCCATCTTCGTCGGAGGTCGCCGGAGTTAAGGCCGCTGAGGTCGCCGCCGGGGACCTGCAAAATGAAGTTCCATCCGGAACCGATGGGGGTGGCTTCGGCAGGACCCTCCGACGGTCAAGTTAGTTTCTAGCCAACAGGAATGGAGTGCTCAGAATGAGTTCTGGAGCTTAGAGATGAGGAGGAGAGCTTAGAGAGTCGAGAGTTCAGAGAGCTTAGCCTGAGCGTATCTGAAGGGTCCTTTATAGGTGGAGCTTAGTTGATGGCGACAGCCATACCGTCGCATGGTGTTCGGTACGGAGAGGATGGCGTCGTCAGACGGTCGGTGATGGCCATACTGGCAAGTCATGGGCCGCATGGAGTTTGGTACGGAGAGGAAGACGTCATCAGAGAGTGGCATTGCCAGAGGTGGTAGCCATGTCGTTTGGTTTCGTCGTTTGTCGCAGACTGATGGCGATAATTCATCTCGTAGGAGAGTCCGGCAGAAGGAAAGGCAAGGGGAGTTCGGCTGGCTGAAGGGTCGGCCATCTGTAGAGTTCGGCTGGCCGAAGGGTCGGTCATCTATAGAGTTCGGCCGAGGGACGGTTGCCGAGGAGTTCGACCACTGAGAGGCCCGAAGAAGCTCGGCTGAGGCCCGATTGAAGGACTTCGATTGCTGGCTGGTTCGGCTAAGGCTCGCCCGCTGAGGAGTTCGGCCGCTTGGAGGAGTTCGAAGGAGTTCGGCCTTGGGGGGTCCGAAGGAGTTCGGCCTTGGGGAGTCCGAAGGAGTTCGGCCGTGGGGAGTCCGAAGGAGTTTGGCCGCCCAGGAAGTTCGATCTCGACGCTGGGAGTCCGGAAGAAGCTTGGAAGCTGACCAGTTCGACCTGCTGGAAGAAGCTCGACCGCTGGGAGTTCGGCTGAAGCCCGTCTGTCGGAGCTCTTCTGCGGCTACTGGTTACATTAAGCTGAGCATCGGGCCAGATTTCGGCAGGAGCGGAATTTATCCCCAATAGTAGTCCCCCCACTTTCGAGTTCAAAAATTGAAGGAAGGGAGTACCAAAATAGACGACTGCCGAAGTCTTCTTCCAGGCCCCACGCTTGTTGTAGCTGAAGCTCGGGGAGGTCTCATCTCCAGCCAATGTTGACGTTGAAGTTGAAGTTGAGGCTTGGGGGAGACCTCATCTCCGGTCGATGTTTGGAGTTGAAGCGGAACTCATTTTCTGCGGTCGAGGTTGATGTGGGCGCTCGGGGGCGGCCTCATCTTCCGCAGCAGAGGCTCGCCGTAGACTTTGAGGCTTGATCTCGGATCTTGCTCACGTCAGGACGAGGTTCCTCTCATGTTCCTAACCGATTGTGGGGGCACATTCGGACCGTCATCCGTGCTTCTCCCCCCATCTCATTTTAGGTGAACGAGGTCTTCGACCTTGCTCACGTTAGGACGAGGTTCTCCTCCTGTTCCTAATGGACTGTGGGGGCACATGGGGACCGTCGTCCTCGCCTCTCCCCCCATCCCGTCCTTTGGTGAACGGGGCCTTCGACTTTGCTCGCGTTAGGACGAGGTTCTCCTCCTGTTCCTAACGGGCTGTGGGGGCACATTCGGACCGTCGTCCGTGCTTCTCCCCCCATCCCGTCCTTTGTGAACGGGGCCTTCGACTTTGCTCACGCTAGGACGAGGTTCTCCTCCTGTTCCTAACGGGCTGTGGGGGCACATTCGGACCGTCGTCCGTGCTTCTCCCCCCATCCCGTCCTTTGTGAATGGGGCCTTCGACTTTGCTCACGCTAGGACGAGGTTCTCCTCCTGTTCCTAACCGACTGTGGGGGCACATTCGGACCGTCGTCCGTGCTTCTCCCCCCATCCCGTCCTTTGTGAACGGGGCCTTCGACTTCGCTAGGAATTCTACCGAGGGAAAGCCACTCGCAGCACATTTCCGTTTGAGGGTCGTCGGGGTGTTATTTCTCTGAGTTTCCTCGGGTAGCGAGTTCCATCCAGACGACCTCCTCTATTACATGCTGGCCTCCTTAATTCGGAGCATGCTTCTCTTGATTTTGTCACTGGGAGATGATGAATCGCCGATGTAGCTAGCTCCTAGCTCCTCCCCGGGGTGGCGTTGATGACGCCGTGAGGCGGCCGACGTTCTTGTCTTTTCTAGTTACGGCAGCGCCTTCAGCCGATCTTCTCCTTCTTCAGACTGACGTCGGAGGAATTTATCCCGTCGTCCCATTTTGACGAGCTCTTCAATCTCGTCTTGGAGCTGAACGTATTCCTCAGTGTCGTAGCCGTGGTCGCGATGGTAGGAGCTTTACTTGCTTCGATCGTGCACATTTGGGCGCACGTTTGGGGAGGCCGTAGTCCTTCAGGTCTTGGCGGCTGGCTCTTAACTTCGCCGAGAATTTGAGTTAGAGGAGCGGGTCGTAGCTGCGGAATCCTTTGGGAGGAGGATTTCTTCGCGCCCTTCTGTCGGGGCTTCCTTTGCGGTGAGCTCGAGAAGTTTAGGCTTCGCTTGCGTGGAGCTTCATTCCGCTTTCCCGCAAAACTTTCCGTGGGGGAACTTCATGCTTCTTTGTCTGGACTTTCCTGCTCGCAGAGAGGGGGTCGGCTTTGCTTGCCCTAACTTTATTGCACCTCCCGTGAATTCGTTGTAGCGACATACTTGAGGGGGAGTTCGGCCTCGATCGCCCTGGGGCGGTCTCGAGCACGGTCGAACTTCACTTGGGTGATCTGCTGCGGAGTTCGGCCTCCTTTATGCCGAACTTCATGCGCGGGAGAACTTCGTTCCGCCACTGCTTGCGCCGAACTTTACTGTGATGGTGGGCTTTAAGGTGGAGTTCGGCCTCACTTGCACCGAACTTCATTGACGAGCTTCAAAGGGAGAGTTCGGCCTTGCCGAACTTCATTTCGATGATGACCTGAGGAGTTCGGCCTTCCACCGAACTTCATTCCATGGGAGAACTTTCCTCCGCCTTCATTTGTGCCGAACCTCATTTCGATGATGACCTAAGGAGTTCGGCCTTCTGCCTTCATTCCGTGGGAGAACTTTCCTCCGCCCTCGTTTGTGCCGAACTTCATTCCGTGGGGAACTTTGCTCTGCCCTGGCTTGTGCCGAACTTCATTACGCGGGGACTTTACTCGGATGAGGAGCCTCAAAGGGAAGTTCGGCTTTGCTTCGAGGTGGAGTCCGACTTTCCTTGCGCTGGGAGGTTGTGGACGTTTCCGAACTTCACTCCACCTCCTTGGACGCGGCCGAACTTCATCCCGCCTCCTTGCAAAACCTTTCGAGATGGGGGGTTCGGCTCGTCCTGAGCGATGAGCTTCGAAGGGGGAGTTCAGCTTCGCTTCCGCCGAACTTCATTAGTGATCTTCCGGCGGGAGTTCCGCTTCGCTTCCGCCGAACTTCATTCCGACGATGAGCTTCGAAGGGAGAGTTCGGCTTCGCTTCCGTCGAACTTCATTGATGATCTTCCAGCGGGAGTTCAGCTTCGCTTCTGCCGAACTTCATTCCGACGATGAGCTTCGAAGGAGAGTTCGAAAACGTGGCCGAGCTTCAGTCCGCTTCCTTTCTTCGATGGATCTATCTAGCCTGTCGATTAGCCGCTTGCCGCTGACTTCGCCGTCCTTGGCCTCGAAAACCTCCTCTGCCTGGGCATAATTTTCGGCCCGAGCCAGCATGTCGGCAAAGTCCTTGAGAGGCTTCTTTTCCAGGGAGAACAATAGATTGTTCTTCTGAAGGCCGCTTTTGAGAGCGGCCATGGCGACCGACTGGTCCACATCCCGGACCTCTAGCGCAGCAGTATTGAATCGGGAAATGAAAGCCCGGATGGATTCCCCCTCTTTCTGTCTGAGGGCCATTAGGGAGTCCGAACTTCGGCGTGGGCGCCGACTACTGATGAAATGGGCCGCAAATTATTGACTCATTTGATCGAACGATAGGAGGTATTCGACTTAAGCACCGAGTACCAGTTCCTAGTGGCTCCTTTAAGGGTAGAGGGGAAAGCCCGGCACAGGATGGCGTCTGGCTCTCCATGGAACAGCATCGTCGTCCGGAAGGCTTCCAAGTGGTCGACTGGGTTGGTGATCCCATTATAGCTCTCGAACTGTGGGAGCTTGAAGTTCGGCGGGACTGGTTTCCGCATGATTTTCTACGAGAAAGGAGGGTCGGTTCGGATCTCATTACCGTATGAGGAGGGGCCGTGGTGGAGTTCTTCGATTCGTCGGCTCATTTCTAAGAGCCTTCGATCCAGAAGATCTTCACGATCTGTCTTCCTGCTGAATGGGTGCAAAGCTTCTCCCTCGGATGAGTTGCGGTTCGAACAAGGGCTCCCCTTCCGTTGCCTTCCTTTTTTGGGGATTGGAGGTCGAGTAGCCCATGTCGATTGCCTCTGGACTGGACCACACGGCTCTGGAGAATTCTGCGCCGGTTGAACTGGTACGACGGCCTGCTGGTGCATGGCCTGCACCGCCTGAACTGCCTCAGTGAGGCCACGAACCTGCTGGACGAGCAGGTTGAACTGTTCAGCGTCCACCGCGGCCACAGATCGATCCTGGACCGTCAGGGCCGGAGTGGTAGCGGACGGACCCGGATGGGATCGGGCCGCAGAGGCTGCCGATCGTTAGGCTGCAGAATGAGCCTGGGTCACCGGGGCTGGAGCAGGAGCGGACGGACTCGAACGGGATCGGGCTGCGGAGGCCGCCGATCTTCGGGTGGAGGCTCTCCTGGGGGGCATCTTTTTTTATTGGAAGAAAATTTGAATTAAGAGGAAGAGAGATTTCTCGAGCACTCCTTTAAGAACAGAGACACACCGGCTTCCTTTAAGAGGGGAATCTTTGTCGGTAGGCCCTTCCTATAGCGCCAATCTGTTGGTGCAGAAATCCATCTTCGTCGAAGGTCGCCGAAGTCGAGGCCGCTGAGGTCGCCACCGGGGACCTGCAAAATGAAGTCCCGTCCGGAACCGGTGGGGGTGGCTCCGGCAGGACCCTCCGACGGTCAAGTTAGTTTCCAACCAACAGGAATGGAGTGCTCGGAATGAGTTCCGGAGCTTAGAGATGAGGAGGAGAGCTTAGAGAGTCGAGAGTTCAGAGAGCTTAGCCTGAGCGTATCTGGAGGATCCTTTATAGGTGGAGCTTAGTTGATGGCGACAGCCATACCATCGCATGGAGTTCGGTATGGAGAGGATGGCGTTGTCAGACGGTCGGTGATGGCCATACTGGCAAATCGTGGGCCGCATGGAGTTCGATACGGAGAGGAAGACGTCGTCAGAGAGTGGCATTGCCATAGGTGGTAGCTATGTCGTCTGATTTCGTCGCCTGTCGCAGACTGATGGCGACAATTCATCTCGTAGGAGAGTCCGACAGAAGGAAAGGCAGGGGGAGTTCGGCTGGCTGAAGGGTCGGCCATCTGTAGAGTTTGGCTGGCCAAAGGGTCGGTCATCTATAGAGTTCGGCCGAGGGACGATTGCCGAGGAGTTCGCCCGAAGAAGCTCGACTGAGGCCCGGTTGAAGGACTTCGGTTGTTGGTTGGTTCGGCTAAGGCTCGCCCGCTGAGGAGTTCGACCGCTGAGAGGACTTCGTTGAAGCTCGGCCGCTTGGAGTCGGTCCGAAGGAGTTCGGCTTGGGGAGTCTGAAGGAGTTCGGTCGTGGAGAGTCCGAAGGAGTTCGGTCGCCCAGGAAGTTCGGTCTCGACGCTGGGAGTCCGGAAGAAGCTTGGAAGCTGACCAGTTCGGCCTGCTGGAAGAAGCTCGGCCGCTGGGAGTTCGGCTGAAGTCCGTCTGCCGGAGCTCTTCTGCGGCTACTGGTTACATTAAGCTGAGCATCGGACCGAATTTCGGCAGAAGCGGAATTTATCTCCAACAATGGTCATGAGCCAAGTCATCAGATGTGGGACTAGGAACTAGAGAGGATCATACGGGTATGTAGGAAATATCGTCATCTTCGACTATGTTGGGTATAATTGGGGAAGAAGAACTATCCACAATAACACACATGGAGTCTTCTAAAAAAGGTAAAATAGTCTTATAAAAAATAACATCCCGTGAAACATAAATTTGATGAGTAGCCAGGTCATAAACCCGCCAGCTTTTCTTACCATGAGGGTAACCCACAAAAAAATGCATTTAATAGCTCGAGCATCAAATTTGGTACAAAATTGATCATGAATTCATGCATAGCAAAGGTAACCAAAAACTCAAAAATGGTCATAAGAAAGAGTAATGAAAAATAAGGGCTCATAAGGTGTCTTTCCAAATAAGAACCTAAGAGGTGTGTAGTTAATTAAGTAGGCAGCGGTAAGTACACATTTGCTCAAAAAAAGAATAGGAAGGCTACCATGAAAACGAAGTACTTGGGCAACTTTTAAAAGGTGACGATGCTTATGTTCCACATGACCATTCTATTGGGGCATGTTGAAGTTTGATGAAAAATGTTATATTGTGAAAAAGATTTTTGAATTAGAGAAGATGTAAACTCGGCGCCATTGTTTGTGCACATATTTTGAATAGAAACATTAAATTGAGCGTGAACCATAGCATGAAAATAAGTAAAATAATGATAAACATTAGATTTATGTTTCAATAAGAAACTCAAGTAGCGTGACTAAATAATAGTTAAAAAATTCATTGGATTCCAGAAGCTCGTAACATCGATCCAATCATGTGCCTGTGATGAAGATTAAAACAAAGCAATGTTTCGATGTGCATGTGGTTTTTTTTTAATACTTTACTTATGAGCACCTGATGAAGAAGCAGTTGGGTGCCGCCTCGCTCCCACGCATTATAGTGTACGAAAGAACAAAGAGTACTTGCATTATTTCGAGTTAATGAAAACTAAACACCGCATTTATTTTGATCGATGATAAACATCACATGTAATAACATTATTAAGAATTGAAGATAAATGAGAATGCTGAGATAAACTATATAAAAAAAAAAAGTATGACGAAGACGTTGATACCATAAAACCGCACTAGATGAATTGATGAAACAAGAGAAGCAGCCACAAGATGAAGGTAATAAACTCCATGTCGTTTGTCACCTAGTCCAGTTGGCCTCCAATGACACAAAAAGTCGGCAAAAAAGTTACAAAACAATTGGCATCGCGGGTAAGCTTTTGAATAACATCGAAAATTGAGAATGCGAAGGACATCATGTAGTATAATGTTGGTACCAAGAGGAACATTCTCAATATGTGAAATCGGTAATTGCATCCCATTTGGCAACCGAACAAAAGAAGAATTAGACGAGGATGGCGAAGATGAATGACTCGAAGTCATATGATTAGAGGCTCCGATATCTAGAACCCAATCAACAAGTGTAGGAACAATAGCTACATTTTCATTCACCACGGTTCTATCATTATTATTCCGAAGAGAAAGAAGTTGCTGGTACTGATCCGTAGATAGGCCAGGAAGTGGTGAAGAAACCCCTGTAGCCTGGGCATGATGAGCAGTAGTAACCCCGGAACCATGGTTCGATGAAGGCATGCCAATGAGATGACCCAATAATAAGTTTATAACAGCAAGATATATCATGCCTCGGCTTTTGATAATGTTCGCAGATGATTCGTTTCTTGCCCTTGCTCCGTGTAGAAGGAACCGTATTAGAAGAAGCCAAAAAATTATTGCCTCGGCTGCAGCAATATTTTTCTGACGAGTAGCATGAAGGGCCTGTTATTTTTCATCCCGACAAACCAAGGCATAAACTCGACTCAGATCGGGCAAACGCTCCTAACTGAGGATCTGTGATTGAATGGAACTGAAGGAGTCACCAAGTCCCATAAAGAACTGGTGTATTTTTCCTTTTTCACGTTCCTGCACAAACTGCTTTGCTGCACCACATGAACACCTCGGGACGGAGACATACGTAGTCAATTCATCCCATAAAGATTTCGACTTCATAAAATAAGACCTTCCTGAGATAATAAATAAACTGAGTTCCTGATGGAGATGATGAATCCGAGAAGCATTTTCTTGAGAAAACTGATTAGCAAGATTGATCCGCATATAATTCCTTGGCTAAAGAATTGAACAGCTAGGACATGACCATGGAATTGCACTTTGCCCACATCGAAGCATCTGATGAAGATACCTCTAGCTTTGGCAAACTCCCATCAACAAAGCATGGTTTATTTTTTGCACGAAGTGCATTAGTCATCGCACGAACCCAAGTAGAATAATTCTCTCCAGTGAGCAAACAAGAAACCAAAACAATACATGGGTTATCGGAATTGTTGAGGTAATAGGGAGAGGCTCAATCTATATATATTTAATTAGGTGAGATGATGAACTAGATTCAAGCTTCACAATGGCTCTGACATTATGTAAAATTTTATTCATTCATATGAAATATGTACAAGATGTTTGATATTATACATGGGATACAAATCATTATTCCTAAAATGAATAAGCAAGCTAATCTATTTTTTTTTTAAATAAATTATTGATCTCTTCAATTTTAATTAATAAGTTATGCACAAGAAGATAAGATTTGAAATTTGAAACATCACGACTCTACCACACGAGAGAGAGAGAGAGAGTGTGTGTGTGAGAGAGAAAGTAAAAAATCATCAACATCTCCACCTGAGGAAAAGGTGCAACCTAGTGCACATAAAGGGGTGAAATTGAATCGAGTCGAATCGAGTAATTGAAAGCTCGAGCTCGACTCGACTCAAAATACTCGGACTCGAAACTCGACTCGAATTCGTTCGAGTCTTAACATTTCAAGCTTGAACTCGACTCGATAAAAAATAGGTAAGGCTCGAGATCGACTCGACTCGACTCGAATATGAACCGAGCCATACTCGAGCTTGAGTTCGAACTCAAAATCAAGCCTTATCTTATTAATAATATATATATTATAAATAAAATTAATATTATTAAATATATATATATTCAAGTAGGTTCGCGAGCTTTCGAATTGAGTATCCTGTTACTCGAGCTCGACTCGAAAATAATCGAGTCGAGTCGAGCTCCAGTAGCTCGGCTCGTTTGCAGCCCCATGCACATTATACCCCCCCATTTGATCATGATCTTCTAGGCAGCATTAATATTTGGATCTGGATCTTATAAAGCATATATTTAAATATTTAATTCACATAAGAGATGCATGACCTGAAATTTAACCGCAGTACGGACCCACAGCACTGCGCTGAAAATGGACTCGAACCATTAAATATTAGTCCGATGCAACTTAAATATTAGTGCAAGATTCCTTTTCGACCTGTCATACCTAATGAATGGATCGAAAGAAACAAATCTGATGTACCTAACCTCTACAGATCTGTCAAACAAGCAAGTAAACCTCTTAATAATGGTGCTTCTTAGAAATTCGTCAATGGAACTATAGTTCACTAGAGACTGTAAGAGGGAGAGATTAACAAAGAGAGGAGGAGCATCCAAGAAGTTGCATGCATATCAATCCTTTCGCAAGCTCCTTCCGCTTTCCCAGCCTCGGCAACCAAATGTATTTTCTCCGTGTATTATTTCTCTTTTCTTTTCTCCTCCCTCCCGCATGGTTGACGTCAATCCTAACCTCTAAATAATGCATGCATTCAAGGATATTGATACTTGTAAGGCAATTAACATCTTTCTTTTAGTGGACATAACATAGTTGTGCCTATTTAAGTAAAGCTCTAAAATGTGGAGAGCCACAAACATTATCCGCAAGGAATCCACTTGAAGCAAATTTATTAGAATTCGCTTAGACCTTGGAATACAAATGGTCTTGATGATCCAAAATCAAAAATATTTGGATGAGAATCCCACTTGCATCAGAGTTCATGGAATTTGGTGCATAAAATTACCAACTTAGATGTACCACATATCTATCTAATGTTTGTGTAGATTTCACTGAGGTTGCATTTGATGTATTGCCAGATAATCTTAATTTGGATTACTTAGTAATCTAGATTATCTATAATTTAGATAGATTGCTAATAACGTTAATTACTATGTTTGGTATACATAGGTAATTTTGTAGTAAAATTATGAAAAATCTTAATTGACATATTTGATATGTAATTAGATTATTAGTAATATAATATTAAAATTTTAAAATATTTTTAAATCAAATTTATTAAAAATCACATCTCATACACAAAATTTTTAATTTTTCAAAATAAAAGAATAAAAATATATAATATAATATATATAATATATTATTATATTATATTATATTATTTATTTTTATTATAATAATATATTATCATATTATATTATATTATATTATTATAATATATTAATATATTATATTATATATGTTATATTATATATATTATAGCATATATATATATATATATATATAGTATATGATATAATATATTATTTTTTGAAGATATTTTTGTTCAAAAAAATATTGCAATATTATCAAATAGATTATAATCTAGATAGCCACCTCTTTGCAAGGTAATCTAGATTGCCACTTTAAAAAATATATCAAATGCAGCAATATGGTGGGTCCATATTAAATTGCTGGCAATCTAGATGGATTGTCCGCTACCAGACGTAACCTAAGATAAATGCTTAGTGAAGCCATTCGCGAAACAGCTTATTATTTTGAGCAAAGCAAAAATTATTTAAAAGTCCACCAGATAATCAGAAAGGCAAGGGGCAGGGTACCAACAAATAATCAGAATGGCAAGGGGCAGGGTACCAACAAAATTTGCTCGACCTATTGTAAAATTCATTTAAAATCCTACTACTTAAGGATGGTAATTGTAGCTTACCCATCCCACACCCAACCTAATCCAAATGGGGTGAAACTTGATTAAAACTTAGGATAGATATGGTTTCTAAATAAAATACCTGAAGTGGGTTCAGATTAGATATAAATAAAGACATGCCTCACTCTAAATCTAACTCGATATAATCTTAATCTAAATCCTACTTTTTTAGATTATAATTATTTTAAAATATTTGTATGATGATTTTCTTATCCAACTTGATTCGATCCGATCTAATCCATCTTATCTAGCTAACCCGATCCAATCTACACTATTTACTTTATCAAATTTGAATCAGATGTGACTGTAGATATAGAATTTTTAATTATAGGATGGGATGGGTATTGGCTGATTCAACACATATTGGCCTCATTGCTATCGCTACGTGAACCCATCCCAAGTCCAATTAAAAATTGGTACAAATCCCAAATCCATCCCGTAAAAAATTAGTAAATTTGTATACCCAAACCTGCTTGATAATCTTTATTCAGATCAGATTATTCAGGTCGGATCGGGTATCCAGGCAAATGAGAAAAAACAAAATAAAAAAATGAAGGAAAAAATATCTTCAGCCCAAACAGCTCCCAAGCTGCCCTATGTGGCCCAACCCCAGGCAGCCTAAGTTGGTAAACCTACACCATCAAGCATGCCAGAGTTCCTAGACTACACTATTGGCCCACTCAATCACAGGGACTTGCCGCTCGCACCAACATAGGAGTGGCAATCAACTTCGGTCAGACCAGATACAAGTTGGATCGGATATAGAATTGGTTAAAATTCTTTTAACCTGAATTCGTTGGATCAAAAATCCAGATCTGAACCTGATAATTTTATTAAACAGGTAATCTTATCCGATCTAAAACAAGGTAAACAGTTAAGCATTGCCAAAATAAATTGAGCTATTCATAAACCGCCCAGGATCGGTTCAACAATATACTTGTTTAAGCTTTCCTGAAAAAAATGACGTGAACTAAAAAATTACCAGAGCATGAGTTTGAACATCTTGGGCTTGCAGAAATGTACCAGAGTCTGGTTGGGCTTGACAACAAGCCTGTATGAGCTCAAGTAAAAGAGCATGACAAGCCTACCAAGCTCGAACACAGCCCATGAAGCTTGATTCGGCTTAACACTCTTTTACATAACAAGCTGCGGTTGAATAACCTGCTGTTCCGCTTGGCAAAGGATATTTTGCATATGATTCCGCATGTAGGACCTGAGCTCTTCTACCCAATTCTGTTTGTGTGATACACGTAGCGGATGATGATGATGATGAACTAGGACTAACATATCCGATAAAAATATGGATTCGGGGTGTACCTTTAGTGCCAACGAATGATTAATCTTTTTTCATGATATTGATCGTTGGATCGTATCATGCACATCTTTTAAAGCATTCCAAACTTCTTCACTCATCTAACCATACATATTTTAAAATAATGATTGTACGATTCTTCTTTCATGCAAAAGATACAACTTTCCTTCTTTCATGCAAAAGCCCCATCCTTTTTAAAACACAGACGGACCAAAGAGGATCAAAATCTTGCTAGCCTTAAAGTTAAGTCAAGTCAACTATACTTGTAAAAAGAGACTGTTTTTTTTTATCGAATGAATATTTTATATTAAATTAAATATGAATAAATACATCTTTGAAAACAAAATATTTAAAAATTGAATAGATAAAACAATCATAAAATTCTATGATATTGATTTAGAATATTGATTTGGAATGCTCGGTCAGTCAGCAGTATTATTAGCCTTTCAAAATACATGCAAAATTTCGATAAAAAAGCACAAATCTCAAAATCTTTCCTAATTAAGGAGCCATGTTATAAAATACAAGAGGTGCGGTTTATCAGAGATTGCCGCATGATGAAGCCACCTAGAAGAATAACCTGTCAGACGTTAACGTATTCTCAGCCTCTCACATCACCCTCCACACGGATTTTACTTGTTTTGACGAGAAAAAGTCGAAGCCACAGGTTTTAAAAAAAGAAAAAGCCAGGGAAAGTCTAGGTCGGTCAGTCACAAAATTGCTGCGAAGTTGCGTCCGTTCGTTATTCTCAGCTCTCTCTCTCTCTCTCTCTCCATTGGTACGGGCACCGGAAAGGCACTTGGCAGACCAACCATAGGGTACAAGAAAACAACATCTAAAACTGGATCTGGCTTTCCAAGGCCAGATTGATAGGAATCAGAGAGTACGAATCATCAGTAACAAGACCAGATTGATAGGAATGGGGTAGGGATCCCACCGGAGGAAGACCAACAGTAGTCTTCTCCTGCTTGGTAGGAACTTAAAACAGTCAATTATCTACGTTCGGTACAATTTTCCGCTTCTCCTAAACTCTTTTCCAACTCTTTTCTGGAAAAAAAAAGGCAGAAGGAACTTTTATGCGTACACGAAACGCAAAGTTGATAATTGGGCCAAGGTGGTAGGTAGTTTTGCTTGTTGGGCAAATGAACTCGCACCGAAAAGGTCTGGATGGATCGCTCTTCAATCTTCGAGTCTTGCATATTAATTGGACACAAAATATTGGACGGGCGTCTTGTTTTTATAGATCGTGGGACCATAATTCTCAGTCTGAGTTGGGCCCCATCTGGCAGTGAAGTGGCGTTTTTTTTTTTTTTTTTTTTTTTTGAATTCCAGTTGCAAATTAAAAACATCTTGATCCTCTTCGGTTCAGCCCCAAATTGTAGATGAACTAGACTCACAAAGTTGATTACCGGATTCTATAGAGCAGTAGATTTGTTTTGTTTGCAACATCGGTTAAAGCTAACTCACCATGGAAAGGGGTAGAGATCCTTTCTCAAGTCTTGCTAATTAATTGGCCACCAAATTCTGGTTAAGTGCGTACTCTTTACATATCACAGGACAAGAATTCTCGAATTCAAACTGGGCCCCATTTTTTTCCTAAAAAAGAATAAATGAGTGGCTCTTGCCGGCGAGGGAAGAATAGGAACAATGACTCTCTTCACCTTTCTTTGATCCAGTTCATGAATTATTCGTCCTGAAATATATTAGTCGTCATCTTTTGGCACACAATGTGAACAGGAAGATTCTTCGCGGATGCTGGGGTAGAAGAAGTTGACACGGATACAGATGGATGGGCACTTAAAAAAAAGAATGCCAATGTGGACGAATGCGTGACCGCATTTTGTATTTTGATAAGAACATCAATGTAGACAAATCATGCCGTACCAACAGCACCATATTCTAATACAGATTAATTAAATTAATTATAATATTCTAATATATCATCTTTTAGGATGGTAGTGTATATCCGCACTCTCCCTTTACCGAGCTAAAATGAGTAGATGAAGGCCAATGCTCACCGCATCAAGATTCTAAGAAACCAGAGCTCCAAAGAAACGATCCACGTCCTTCGCTATCAAATCCTATCCCTGATTTTAAAAGACAAGGGATGGATACCATCTGAATTAATATTTGGTGACTAATCTAATTTTTATTCTGGATTCTATCTTGAAAATGGGTCGACCTGATTTTTAATAATTTGGTCAACGGAAAAGTAATAGTCATTTAGCTCCTTGGAACCAGCCTACGTGTGTTACGGAACATTTTCCTTCCATTTGGCTGACGTTGTTGACGCTTGTGGTTGTAGTCGTGCACGCTAGATGATCAATAACCTGAGAAAAATGCCACCTCAAAATTTCGCACCTATGTCATGCAATTAATGTGGACCATTAAAAATACTAAGATAACTAACTCCTTCACGTAACATGATGCACGATTGCTGCAAAATAGACAATGAATAGCCCTAAGGGGCGGGACCTTGGGGGACAAGATTCTGTCGTTGGAATTTATCCAATCAAATTCATTTGGACGTAGCTCATACTAACACACATGTTAGAATTTATTTTAGATCGTTATAATTTGATTTGAATTCTAATTCAAGATAAACCTTCGATATTATATATTTATAATAATTATGCTAAAATCAGAATTTATATTCCTCAATAACTGATTCAGACATATTATTTTTAATGGATAAGATAATACTATGTAACTCATCCAAGAATGTTTGTGAAATATTTTCTATCGGAAATATTTAGAGTTGGATATGACAAATCAAGACACAATTTACGGATGGCAGAAAGCACCTTCAATTCTTCTTCTGATGGCAATCAGTTTGATTTAGGTTGCATCAGACCTCGTCTTCATATAAATTTTATTGGCCCATATAGCATGATAGCAGCTGCTTCTAGTCGTGTCTCATGCAAGGATTGATAGGGTGGGTCCGGCGTTACAAATTCAATCTCATTTTGGATGCAAAATATGCTGTTTCCAAAAAGTTAAGACCCTATAAACAACTCGCCGTTAAGGCTATCGCAAATGTTCTCGGATCTAATTTTCTTTCTTATTACGGTCCAATTCCGCTGCCAGTCTACATCACGGGAACTTGCTCGGAACCTTCGCCGTCTTGGATGGGCGCGTGGTCCTGTTGAGGGCGTCAACTGAAACCGCCGTTGAGTACGGTAGAAGACATATTAAAAGTCTTTCGGCAAGTCTATATAACTTTGGAAATCCAAACCCAGGCTGCCAGGCTCGCAAAGCTTCCTCACCTGCAATCCATCTCTTCCTCCCTCCTTCCAATAAGGGGAACAACCATGCAGGAGTTGAGAAACCTTCTCTCTTCTTACCCACCTTTTTGAACCAAGTCTTCTCATGTGGCGTTGCATGCGCTTGGCCTGCAAAAAGGCTGAACATACCATTTTCTCAGTTCTCACCATGTTGTACTCCCTGATATGTGGCCCTGAAGTCCCATTACCAACGAAACACCAAAGCAAACAATAGGTGAACTTCCCAACTCCCTCCTTCCTTTTGTTTTCTATAACTTGCTATTCCTTATTTTCCTCTATCATCCATTCCCTAGTCAAGCCTATCCTCCAGTCTTGTAGTCTACTGAACTCCTACCATTCCTCTGGATGGCAGATTCACGTTACCATTCCGGTTATAGCCTTCCACCAAATTCCCTCGCTTCTCGCACTATGTCCCACTCATTTGTCGATTTCATGGGATTTAATCACAATCCAATCTCAGAAAAACGCCTCTCTTTAATCTCCCCGGAACAACACTCCCTCAATAGATTCACCAGCTCCATAGCTTCTGCCCACTTCTTGGGTCTATGAGCTTGTAGCCATCCAATTTCTAGCCGAAGGAAACATTGGTAGCCAATTTCTACGTTCAAACATGAAGTCAGAAGCAGTAGCCTCTACCAGCTCCACGGCACCTCAGAAGAAAGAGTGGTCCCTTGTGAGTTGGGTGAGCTGCGTCCTGCGGCCACCCAAGAAGGGGAAGCCTGAGAAGGCCAAGCTCACTGGGCCTCCGAAGGCCTCTCGGATGCTGTCGGCTGGGCCGAGTACCCCCGAGTTGGAGAGGGTCTTCCGCTACTTTGACAGCAACGGCGATGGGAAGATTTCCCCGGCGGAACTCCAGAGCTGCATGCGGACGATCGGTGAAGAGCTCTCACTGGAGGATGCGGCGGCAATTGTGGAGTCCACCGATTCTGATGGTGATGGCCTGTTGGGCTTTGACGATTTTGTCAAGTTGTTGGGCCCTGAGGGAGAGGAGGATCAAGGGAGGAATTTGAGGGAGGCTTTCCGGGTGTACGAGATGGACGACCAGGAGTGCATCACACCCACCAGCCTCAAGAGGGCACTTGGCAAGCTTGGAGTGTCCAAAACAATCGAGGACTGCACGATCATGATTCATCGGTTTGATATCAATGGGGATGGTGTGATCAGCTTTGATGAGTTCAGGATCATGATGCTATGACCGCAAGGCCATGATCTTGTTCCAACTCCCAAGGACCCAAGCTGGTACATTCGTGCATGTCGTGTGGTTAGTGGACTAGCCACATAGCACTGCACCTACCATAGTAATTACTTTGGATCCATCTGGCTCGTAGAAGAATTTTATTTTACCGTAATATTTTTTCTTAAGAAGCTAATACCTAGTTATATGATTCCTAAAAAAATAATTTTTATATACTTGAATGATCATAAAAAAATATAAAAAAAATATTTTTTATAATGATTTATGTTTGGTTAAGCATCATTTTTCGAAAAAATTATGGAAAAAGGCTTGAATGACACCAATCAGTGTAGGCGTGTGGCCTCACCGGAGGGATGCATGCCAGCGGACATTGGAAAATTCTCCGGAACGCCGTAACGCTGGCTTGGTAATTCAGCATTCCTTGGATCTTCTTTGCTTCGCAAAAAAGTTCAAAATGCTTTGTACAAAAAAGTTGAATGGAAAAATTATTCAAGTCTTTTGGATTCTCGAGAATCATTTACCACAGACTCAAAGTGAACTAAAGGGACCATAAAGAAAACAGCTAAACATAAAGATATGGAACTAAACCGGTGATAAGATGACTGAAAATAGTCTTTCTACTTGGTGCATTATATTTGTACAGTGAACAATATCATATGATTTACGTATGCAAAATCATTCACCTCCAAAGTTTTGACATTCAAATTACATTCCAACCTTCTGCCACTAATAATAAATGGAAAACAAATAATGAAACAACAATAAAAATATAATTAAAAATATATGACCAACCAGAAAGCAACAGTGAGAGATGCATCTGGTAAGAGTAAAAAGGACCGTCTTTCACTAAAAGGTTTCCTCTATCTGGATTATGCATGAATTTGATTTGTGGAGAGAGAATCAGAATGAATTTTCATAGAATAAATTTTCTTTTAAGCATCCATTTATGTTTGTTTTAAAAATGAACCGTGGTTCAACGGTAAGATTGTTCCAACATGATCGGGAGAATATGGATTTGAAACATGGAATCAATCTCTTCACGTCAGTCTTTTTCCAACCATGAGTCTTGACACAAACCGTAAGATTGCCCCACGAAAATAGTCTCCCTGTGTGCTGGATAAGACTGCTTATATTTTTGGCAGACTTTATAATGGTAGGAGCCTTAGGCCATCCTTCTTAACATTTCAATTAAAAAAGACGATGCAAGCATTTCAAAAACGTTAGTCTGCCTACCTGCCAAGTTCCAATATTGAGATGATTGGAATCCTGGACATATATATGTCGAAGTTTTAATGCCATATAAATTCAGAGAGAGATGGCATTTCCGTACAAGAAAAGAAAAAATGCAAAGCTCAAAGCTAAGTACATGTAGGGTCCGGACGGCGATCACCAACAACATAACAGGGAACTGGAGAGACTTAAAATGAAGTACAATGAAACAAAAACAAACTCAAAAGCTTCTGGGAAACTTCTGAAGTCTTAAACAGCAGAGATAAGAGCAGCTTTGTTACAGGAAAGCAGTCAGAATCAATAGCTTAAAAACAAAAACTAGCACACGGCGATACTGAAACATGTCACCAAACAAACAAGCAACAGCTGGAAAAGTGGGTGCAGCTGGCCAAGTTTGTGCATATAGACCAACTTCGTGCCAGTACCGGTTCAAAATAATGACCCTATAAACTAAACGCTGGCAATCAGCTTAAGAACGGCAATTGAATTTTAAGAGATTAAGCATCAGAGTAATTCTTTGGATTATAAGAGATTAAGCAACATGAAAATTCTCTGTGTCTTCAGAGGTGGTGCATATCCATCTGTTCAACTAACCAGAAAAATTTTAAGGCCCACGCCTGCGCATAAAGTTGCTAATGAGAGGCCTAACGAACCAGCTGCCTATGAGAAGTGATTCGGTGAGAGGTTTGATGTTGCGCATCAAGGAGAATCCTACAGCGACCTTGTTAAAGGGAAACGAAGAGGTTCCTACTGAGAGTTTCATCCCAAGCTAACAGTCAAGCAAAACCGGCGTTACAGCAAAAATAATTATTAGCGGTATATTTAAGTGCTACTATAGATTAGAAAAAATATTATAAATATTTTTATCAATATTTTTATAGTATTTTCTTATGTACCATATTAAGATGGTGTCAACAATTAATTATCAGTATTTTCTAAAAAAGCATCGATAAAAATTTTTAAACTAATGATCTCTTGTTTGAATGACAAGTTTTTAACCATCAAACTATAATTTATATTATTAATATATAAAAATAATTTATTAAACTTATTAACATACATTCATATCATTAATAAATCAAGCACTATGTAAAAATTAATAATTTAAAATTTAATGATAATTTTTTAAAATCTCATAAAATATGATATTATTTTTTGGCATATTACTTAAATGCCATAATAGCAGTTTTAGATTCTGATACTTCAATTATATACCATAGAATATAAATTTATAGCGGTATTTATAATAAAATACCGTTAATAACAAAAATACTTATTTATAGATAGTAGTATTTTTTGTAAAATATAGTAAAAAAAATATTTATATATAATAAAAAATGCCACAAGTAATTTATCATCAAAAATTATTTTTGTTGTAGTGCGGGAAACTTAGACTGGCCTATTAGACCTTATATCCTCACACAAACTCTTCCAGATCAAGAGATTTAAGTTAAGACAGAAAAAATCACTTCAACAATCATCAACTCCTCCTTGGAAAGAAACCATACTTCCAAACGATCCCATCCTGGCAACCTAATTTAGCTGCAATTGTCTAATAAGATCCCAGTTTCTGCTATCATTTCATCCTTATGATTAAAGAACTCAAAATAAACAATCACGATGAACCTGAACTTTAAGAAAATCAGCGATATTACCATATGAAGCAATTATAGATATTCTCATGCACAACATACAGCTTATCACTGGAAGAACCGATCGAGAAGTAATCGCACACATCTCAAACCCATATGGTACATAAAAATATGGATAATTTTGTAGAAAAAAAATTAAATAATCGTAGAAATGCAAGAGAGAAGATAATCTGGCAATCAAATATGAGACAAGAAGAGTACGTGGTTCAGCCTATCAATTATTGGCCTATATTCATGAGAAAAACCTCCTCGATAATTTTCTATTAATTCATGACATAAAAGATACAAAATTGGAGAAATGATATAAAAAACTTTCTTTTCTTTTTTAGGCCTCACAACTCTCAGGATGCATATCCTTTGCCGTATAGCCATAAGCCTTTTAAAGGCTTCAAACAAAGTACAAAACGAGTCCAAAATGGATTTTATTCTTTGATTGCAACTCTTCTTTAATCCTGACCGTCTGATGAAACGATCAAGCCACTGCCAGCTGATGGATAGCGCAATCCGCTGTCACTGCCCCTGCACCACGCGTAGCCTGCTCCCAACCAAACATGCACGCGCCAGCTCACCCAAAAGACCGTAAACCATGGGATAACCATGGACCGTTAAGGGTCTACGTCGATCATGTAGGCCGCGCTAGTCTGTCATATGGTGGTGGACCGCGGTATGCCATGTGGTCAGGGCTGCACATGCATGGGCTATGTGTGCGCCTTCGAGCTGGCGCGCAGCAGGCCCTGCTGGGCCATGCACGCTGCAGGCCGGATGCCTAGGCCACGCATGTGGTTCACGGGTCCATGATCAAACAATTGCCAGAAAGCATACCACCATTAAGGTATCTAGTACATTCGACTGGAGCAACCTCCCCCTCCACCTTCCTCCATAGTGAAAAAACGAAAACGGAATTTATCCCAATAAAACAAATTCGCCTCTACAAACCTGTGTCTAATTCTTTTGCAACTATTCTCTTAATCGTCACCCATGAACCCTATGCATCACCGATACTTACCCATAGTTCTTCCTGTTCCATTGGCTTTACACAAGGAAGGATAGAAGCTTCCCTTAACATAAATTTAACATCCATCTAAAAAATACTTCCACAAGTCTAATCTCCACTCTAGTTTCTTAATGATACTGTCTTGCAATCTTCTATAGCATATATACAATTGAAGCTCCATACCCACTAAGAACCTCCACCCTACATCCAATTCACTCTAGCAGAACATCAGCGAACTCTCTCCTAGCAATCTAACGCTAATCACTTTTTGGCAATATATACACTTAGGCTAAAAGGAACCATTGGCAAATATGTTATTCAAAATGACATGGAGGGTTTTCCTAAAATGTTATTACAGTAGAGGTGGCAATTTATAAGAAATTCTTTAAGCAGCACCACGTGCAGTGATTGGCGCACGCATGAGGCCAGAGCGTGGCATCTGAATATATATATTTTTTTTTTTTTGCTTCCAGGTATATGGTGCATGTGTTGCGCATCGCACGTGGTGCGCAAAGAATTACTCGACAATATATGGGTCAGGTTGGTTCGTGCTTTGGCCAGGTTAAGATCATACATATCAAGATCCACATGGCCTAATCAAACCCAAAGGATGGCCAGTCTGCTGAACTGCAGCCAACTCAACCAGTTCACTAGGCCCAAGCCCATCTAAATTTGGACTTTGTACTATACGGGTCAAGGCAGTGATACGTAGGAATGGCAATGAATTAGATTGATCAGATCGATCAATATCTATACCTACCTTATCATAAAAAAATTCATATTCTTATCTGCTCCATACCTATCTTGGGTCGGGCAAATCATAGATACAAGGATGAGTTGAGTCGGATTGGGTATAACTAAAATCCTTGTTATAGTCTTCCGATAAAAAATACCGATCTCCTTCGATCTTCGATCAAAAATCTTGAGCACCTTCGATCTTCGATCAAAAAGAAAATAAAGCAAAAAAAACCAAATTAAAAAAAAACAATATAAGCAGGATTTTTTTTTGTTTAATCTTAATCAGATGGGAGGTCGAAGGTTTGGACAGACTGAATATGAAAGCTTAGATGATGATGCCTTCCTCAAGCGATGACGATGCCTCCCCTGAGCGATGATGATGTCTCTTTCAGTCGACGATGCTTGATCCGGTGAAGTAGTGAGTGGAACCTAGTTACTGCCTCCCTTGAGCGAATGGTCCTAAACTCTTGATCTCGCTTCCTCTCCACCACCAGCAACATGCTCATCCACCACCAAGCTAGGGCAAGCTCTCGTCGCTTTCTCTCTACTGCCGGCACCCTTCTCGTCTACCACCAAGCCATCGTAGGGCCATCAATAGAGTTTGGGTGTTTGGGAGGGGAGTGGGGAACCATAGGTTGCCGCTAGGGACCTAGGATTAGGGTGTCGGGGTGGGGGATTGGGGGAAGAGTGAGGACTCGCTGGGCTACTGTTTGGCTAGAGTTTGATCTTGGGCATCGATGGGGGGGAGAGTAGGGTTCTATCGGGCCATCGCTCAGCTAACATCTGCGTCGATTGGGGAGGAGAATAGAAAGATATTATTGGGATAGGTTCGAGAAAAAGCATAACATTATTCATACTTGATTCGAACCTATTTTGGATATATTTTTTAAAATTTATATCTATCTTATTTTCTAATTAGATCGAATAAAATTTGTTCCATTAAGACCAGGTTGGATTGGATATCTGATAAGCCGAAAAGAATTGCAACCCCTGGTGATATGATTGCAACCCAACCTGCTAGTGGGCAAAGATTGGTTGATGCATAGCTGACAAGTGAACCCAATAGGTTGGGATAAGCAAGTGGGATCCAGACAAATAGTTCTATTCTATAATGACCACTTCTATATTATAACAAGTCTATAATTATTAAATTTTTTTGATAATAAATATTTATAATAAATATTTTTTTTATTTTTTTATATTTTATATATTTTTATTATTTTATAAAATAATATTTATTTTCTTCTTTCTTTCTATTTTTATATCTTTTATGCGTCCATCGATGCCACGCACTCTCTCTATCGCTCCACCATGGCTTCACTTCTTTTTCGATAAATGCTGATTTTGATCGCATTTTCATCCTCTTTTTTCTTCTCATATCTTCTCTGTGCCTGCTGGTGCCATCTCATCTCTTATTGTTCTATCAATATTTTCGTTCTCTCTCGATAAACGTCGATCCTAATTGCACCTTTTGATATCTCTATCGGTACCATCGTCCGTCAGTGCCATCACTGAAGGAAGAGAGAAGAGCTCTCTTTCTTTCTTTCTTTTTTTATAAAATAATATTTATATATTATTAGAGCTGATCTTTTTAATATATATATATTTCTCGATATCTTTTTTCATACGGCTTTCTTGGATAGGTTCTGATGTCTGTTTTTTCTGGAGGCTAATATCTTTTTTTTCTTTTATTATTCAGCGATTACAACAATACATTGATGACATGAGTGCAATCCTGTCTCACGAGGACCACCCAACAACTGTTGAAATCACAAGGGTGATAACAACTGGGTACCAGCCTTCATGTGCAAGTGTCTTCCTCAACATGATGTTATTCAATTGGAATTTGGTTGTTTTTTGTACTCCTCGAGAATCAAATCTCTTAGAGACTAGTTACTCGATCCATCCTTAGAGCGTTTGGTAGGGGATGGTCATTCCAAGATTGATGATGTGAGTGAACGTAACGAGATCATCATATTGGATTGTACCAAAGTGATTCCACACGACGGTGATCCCAAATCATATTTACTGCTCGAATTACCATATGATCCAGTGATGGGATATTCATCTTTGATGTTGGAAATCTAAGATCACTCCAAGGCGATGATCTAGAACTATAATTTGAGGACAAAAATATTCTTCAATCTGATAGAAAAAATTAATATATCAATACATCATTAATATATTATATCAATATAATATAATAATATTATATTATATTAATATTATATATATTATATTTATATTTATATTATATTATAATATATTATTAGTCATATTATTATCATATTAATATTAAATGATAACTTTAAACTATAATAGAAATATATGATTATACTTTATATTTATATAATAAAATTATTTTATATATTACTTATATTTATTTTATTTTTTTAATCAAAATAAATATTAGTATTAAAAATAATATTTTATAAGTATAAATAAAAATATTAATTTTATAATAATAATTAATATATTTTTATAAAATTAATAATTTATAGGATTAATAAATATATTTTTTATGTAATATATTATAGATAATTTTGATATCATATAATCAATGATACTAGATTTTCATAGAATGCAAAATAGGTTATCCATGGATATCCAAAAATCTTTAGTCACTTCAGTATAACATATCAAATATATAATTTCAGATCATCGAGACCAGATTAACTTAGGATAGGAATCACTAATGATTTAAAATTATCTTAGCGATCCCATTTGGATCACCAAATATTATCTTAATATTCATGAGAAGCATTATCTAGAAGATAGTGTCTCATCCAAGATAGAAATTTCTTCTTGCTGCTATGTGGTTTCATTCCCCTGCTTTGCCATTGTTTTTGGGCAACTATATTTCCTGCATTTAGATTTTTATTCCTATCCTGTTTATCTTTCCCGTTCCACTTCTTATATTTACATCTTGTAAACTTACCATTGTTATCATTCCTTGCTTTAATTAATTCAAGATGGCACTTCGCTGCTCTTTATTCCTCTCCCCCACCCACCATAGAAAATTAATAAAATCTAATTATTCATAAATTAAATCAAATCTAATTAAATTTAATTTAATTTAAATTAAATAGAAGAAAAAAAATTTTAATTTAGGTTCGATTCGAATTTAATTCGAACTCGATTCAAATCCAATTCGAAATCCCGTCAAACTTAATTTAATTAGACTTTGAATCTAAATCCTATTTGAAATATTAAAATCTAATTACTTTCAAATTAAACCAAATTTAATTAAATTAAATCTAATTTAAATTAATTAGAATATAATCTATAAGTTAATTAAGATAACAAATTTAATAAAATCCAATATTGATTTTTAGCCATCCAAAAAATGATCAAGAAATAAAAAAATTAATATTAAAATATAATTTTAAAAAAATATGATTATTAGCAATGGCTTTAGCGATGGAGTCCTTGCTGTCGCTAATAATTTTTTAAAAAATATTATTTTAAAAAATTTAAAAATTTTAATATTAAAATTTAATATTTTAGAATACATTAATATTGTTAGCAATGGGCCATTACTAATACACTAGCATGGAAAATAGAGTTTTGCCAACGGTATTACCGATGGTGCACTTGCCGTTGGTAATAGTCCGCTTAAAACTTTTCTGACCTTATTGGAGGGAAGAAATTTTTGCTTGTCCTCCTCCCCATGAATCCTCTCTCGTTCTCCTCCTTCCTAGCTTTTCCCCACCTTGCCGGCTCTCCTCCTGACCGATGGCAACCCCCCTCCTCGACACGTCCTTTTCAATGTTCCTCGCTTCCTGCACGTCCTTCTTTCTGGCGTCCCGATCCTACCGACGCCTCCTACACCGTGGCATCCTCCTTCATGGATCACTAGATGTGGGCAGACATATGGCAAGTCCTTTATGACCAGTGAAACAATGAGAAGTACTCTGATAGATGGCAGAGGGCTCGATAGAATCGGATCTTCCAGTAGGATCCGATCAGGCACATGGACGGCTCGATCGGCATACATGTTGTGGCCGACATATTGATAAGAAATTAATATTAAAACTCTTCACTAGAACTATAAAAATTTTTATATAAAAATTTTAATTAATTTAATTTTATTATTTACTTATTATAGATATAGCAGTTGAGTCATCCACTAGACCAGCTGTAGTTATGGAGGGCCACACACCAGTCTAGAAGGACTGGTGACTATTTAGATTCGACGTTGCAATAGATCGTGGTAAGCATTTCAAACTTTATTTACTAATTAAGTTGTTACTGAATCTGATTTTTATATTAGAACTAATATATTTCTGAATTATGCAGATATATTATACTATGTACGTTGTTAAGAGGTACGGCGATAACCCATCTTCTCAGCCCTCCTTTGACCTTAAGGGATGGCTCAGCGCCACTAGAGGGTTGAGTAGGAGTCGAGTCGTAGAATTTGATCATAATTTCGATCCTCCACCGTCTCGATATTCTTCGACGTCCTTACAAACCTCAACGTTACAGACCTAGAGGGATGCGCACATAGAGGAGATCATGCAGAGGCTTCTGAGCCAGCGACCTCAAAGCCTCTTGGATGCCATCCATGATATAGTCGTGAAGATTCTTCGAGACCCGCAACTACACGATCCATTAGGCTCATCATCCCAACCATCACATCAAGTAATTATATTACTAAATTTTTTTATTTATTTTAAATTTTTATATTTAGAAGTTTCATATATTTATGTTTTAGCTCGAAAAGGAGATATAAGAGTTAAAAATTTAATCTAACTATCTAATCGATGGACTGGGAGTGTTTATAGCTCCGTATCATCAAATAAAATACGTAAGAATAATTCGTTCGAGAATCGAAAGAGTGTATCAAAAGATATACCTTCATATCGAAACTTACTAATATTATTTTACTATTTTCGTTGCAGGATGCTGAGCGGCTTTCATCCATCAGTTACTGTAAAGGAGTAGGAGGAGGAAGTGAACGATGATGAGGATCAGACCTGATTTTTTTTTGATATATTATATTTTTTTGATACTACTTGTAAAAAAATTATATAATTTATATTTTTAATATAATATAATATAATTAGTTTTTAATTTTTGATTATCATATTATCTTTAGATTTTAATTATAACAGGTATTAGAAACCATAATTTATATCTATGAAAATACTATCGCTAATATTTTTTAAATTTTTTTAAAAAAAAATTAATGAAAAAATAAAAATATAATTAATGATAAAATTATTTAGTTGCTAATGCCGTCGCTAAGAGCTTTATTAGTGACAATATATTTTGCCATCGCTAATAATTGTATTTAGCGATGAGAATTTTTTAGATTAGCTTTTATGATGGGATTAGCGACGACGAGACTATTAGCGATGGTAGAAAGACTATTAGTGATAGTAGTTAACCATCGCTAATAATCTAGATTTTTGTAGTGCATGACCAAGCACTGCCACCTAAGATAGCTCGGATTCCTCCCTAATGTCCCTTACCTCTCCTGTTCTGAGATCTTTTGCCCTTATTCTCGATGGAATCCACCACCATCAGCCAAGGTTTGGCACCCTTCGTTGCTTGCTGGCAATATCTCTCTCCCCCTCTAGGTCCTAGATGCTTTTGGCACCGAGGTAGCAAGAGGCATTGCCCCTCTTCTCTTCCATTAATATTTTCTTTGTGCATAACCATACTTTCTTCTTCATGTTTGACTATTCCTACTGATCGTCGACCGCTAATGATTGGTTGATGACCCCCGCTGCCATGGCTTGGCCACCAGCAACCCTCTCTCGGCCTATTCTCTTCCTACTCTTTTGCTCTCTATTTTCTTTCTTTATGATGGAGCAAACCCCTGTTTGGCCGACTATGCTTTGCCAAAAAAAAAAAGAAAAAAAAGAAGAAGAAAGAAGAAAGGGGGGAAAAAAAGGAAAATGAGGAAAACATTTTCCTATTGTGATCTCCCCTCTTTAGAACAGGTCCATAATTTGACTAGATTTAGACTTAGCTAGACCTATGTCGGTCAACTTAGACCGAATAGGTTAGGCCTCTAATTGGGCCTAAACCAAGTGGATCTTATCCTAAAAAGCCAATTGGCCTAGATCAAATATCTCTCCTTTCTATATTGGTCGACCCATTTTAAAGAGATTAGACCCTTGTTCAGACTCAGATTGAGCCTTTCTCTCCTTGTTATCTCTACTAGTTGATCTAAACTGAGCCTAATTTTTTTTAAACAATCTAATTTTTTCTTAATTGATGAGTTAGGATTAACTCAGGAGCTAGGATCTGATCATATCAAAATTCGAATCTGAATAACGAGAAGGCATAATCGAGACTAATTCCTCTACATTCAGGTAACCACAAACTCCATCTCATTATGGAATACCCATGTTAATTAATTCTTAAATCCAAGGGATGGTCGATACCCCTAGACTTAAGGCTAGATCTTATGGTAATTTGGATATGATCATGGAAAATATCGATTTATATGATGCCTTATAGAAGTTCAATAAGATAATTATTTTAGGTTTTGGACGATCTACCTGATTGGTGTATTTCAAGAAATTTTAGAGTGAAATTGTAAGTTACCTCTACCTTAAGAGTTTTTTCATGTGATTTGCATTATTTAGACATTCATCTATTGCTATGTGAATTGCATGAAAATGACACGTAAAATATTAGATCAAGTATGACATGTTTTCTTGGGTATGAACTGTATTTTATTGCATGGATAAATGTATTGATGTTGTATATGTTATGTATTGATTTTGCTACTCTCCGATCGGACTATGATCATACGGGCTCAGGATCTAGTTTTCTTCCGGGCCTCAGTAGGGCGATCACTAGCACATGCGAGCTGATGACATGTTGTAATTAGTAGCTAGTTTTCTTTTGAACCTAGCTAGCGGGGTTGATCATTGGTATATGATAATTAAAGCATGTTTTTTTATATGATTTCGGAGCTAGTTTCATTTCAGACCTCTAGTGGGGTGATCGCTAGTGGATGATCAATAGATGGTATATTATAGTTAGAATCTAGTTTCTTTTGAGGCTTGCCATAGCCTAATTGTGGCCATAGTCATGAAGACTACTAGAGTGAGAGTAGATAGTCCATCTATGGTTGATTTAAAAATTTATTTTAGCCAAATGAATTTAATATCTTAAAATCTTTGTTGATAGATATGATATGTTTCATGTATTCATTGGCATATTTATTTATGTGAAATTATGCAACTGAAATTTATAATATACTTATCTAGTTAGAGGTTTTGATAACTTACTGGGCTCACAAAGCTCATTATATCTCTTCTATTTTTCTTTCAGATGCAATAGAATAGATGAGGCTTGGGATCGAGCAGAGGAGCTTAGGATTTCGAAGACTTAGATTAGCTTTCTTTGAATTAATTATTTAGATATTTGTATGAGTTTTCTTACGATCTTTTGAGATTGTAGACTCTTTTGAATGATTATGCTAAGTTGATTATTATTTATCAACCATTGCCCGAGTTAGAGTTATGCACATATATATGAGAAAGGCAAGCTTTGCATATTATGTAGGGTACTTATGAATGTGTAGCCATTTGTCATGTATATATCTCAAGTCATGGATCGGGGCATGACAGATAAAATTGTATTAAAGCTTAGATTCATAAAACTTAGGTTAGTAAGACTGGGATAAAATTTAGGTTTTGATTAGATATCTTAAATTAATTAATTACCAATACTAAAAGTCTATTGAATTGTTTCATAATGTCTATTTTCTTTTGCAGATATATTGAGTTCCTTAATATTTGCTTAAGGTAAACATAGAAGATTTATATATTTGAAGTTCTGCTTTAGTGCATCAAGCCTAGATTTAGGAGGAATGTCGTCAAGGTTAAATAACTAAAATGTAAAAATATATTTTGAGTAATGTAGATGAGTTATATTATATTAGCATTTAGAATATTTTAGGAATCTAAATTGAAATGCGACTATGGAATGCGATAGCAAGTTCAATTTCATTGAAAGTTATTTTGGATTATAAAAAAAGTAGGACTATTATACTAAAAGGATGAAATAGTTAATAATTATCATGAATAATTTTCTTTTTATTCGATGCTTCGAGTATATAGTTCCTCTAGGCTAAAGTAGATTGATATCTCTATTTCTTGATATTCGAGCAAATTTATCGAATCATGATAAACCATTTGAAGACAAGTTAACAAAAAAAAAGAAGAAGAAAAGATATATATATATATATATATATATATATATTTGGAATGCTGTAAATAGAAATATTTTTCTTATTGTTGAATTAATTTTATAGTGAAATCATAAGAACCTATATATGTTGGTTTTTAATAAGTCTTTGAACCAAGCTACTAGATTTTTATGTAAATCATTTTAAAGTGACAAAAAATGGTTTTTGAGTTGATCATCGATCTTCTACCAGCATTGTTGATTGTTAGCATAGTTTCATGCATGAAATGATTTTGAGCGGCTTAAATTAGTTTGACAAAATGAAGAAGATTCTAAAGGATTGATTATGCTCACAAGCAAGTTAATTTAGAATCTTTTAATTCATTGGAGCATAGAGTTAATACTATTTTTTTTAAAAAAAATAATTTTAAATTATCTAATTGAATTGTCGAGATAATCCAAAGTTAGTTTAGTTTAAATTAGATCTAGAATATAGTAACTTGTTCATATAATGTTAAGAAAATGGCAATTACCTCGAGGACGAATTACGATCCAATGTACTTAGAAAGTAACGATAGGATATTTGCTTGGATTTTATAAATATTTTAATCTAGATCATTAAAAAAATTAGAGAATATTGATCAAAGTTGCAGAATGGAAGTACGGTAGATTGAGTCATTTAAAATTAGTTAATAGTATTGATTGTGGTTTAAAATATGTTAATATGGAAAACTTGATTTTATAATGAAACAGGCTTGTATTAATAAAGAACATGTGAATACCTTTGATTATAAGGCTAAACATGATGTGGCTATATTATTCTCTTCCATCATGGTTGTGCTAAGGAAGATTTTGAGCATCTCAAGTCTAGAGCTAGTTAATTATTGGCCAAACTTAATCTAATTTGTTAGGTATCTGAACAAATTATATATTATTAAGCATCTACGTACGTATTCTATATCTAGTTTGAAGAGAAGGAGACTGCAACATGGCCGAACCAAAAGGTCTAGAAATCTTCGTAGCTGCCTCTTCTCTCAGTCCTGTAGGTTTGTGAGTCACCTTTTCACCCTATGTACATTAAGCAACAAGTTTATTAGTTCTACCATCTTGGTTGTCCCAAATCTATAGCTCAAATCCGTGTACGCATATTTCTATCACATTAAATTGAGGAATTATGCCGAACATCGTTGCTCACCAAGATAGTTGTCTCAAGTTCTTGAAGATAAGATGCTGGTGCATTAGATTCGAGGAGATCGAAAGTAGCATTTTCTTCCCCCCCCCCCACTAAGGGCATGTTTGGCTCTGGACTAGGATGATGAATGTTATAGCTAGGTACATCATAGATGAGAAATGAATTTTAAAGTCTATGATGTGTCGCTCTAGATTGTCGAGGAGACAAACCAA
This sequence comes from Cocos nucifera, assembly GCA_006176705.1. Taxonomy (NCBI): domain Eukaryota; kingdom Viridiplantae; phylum Streptophyta; class Magnoliopsida; order Arecales; family Arecaceae; genus Cocos; species Cocos nucifera. The sequence continues at coordinate 1,472,808 of QRFJ01000100.1, read as the reverse complement.
TAGCTCCTAACGATGAAGGCATGAAGAAGCAATAGATTAAAGAATCCTAGAAACGAAGTTGGTAACATCAAATAGAATGACTTCAATTTATGAACTTATGATCATGCACTTAATCGAGAATGATCCTAGAAGTGATCTTTATTTTTAAATCGATGGCAGAAGGTTAGAGGTGTTTATAGCAGAGCATGAATTGATGCACTTCAAAATTATTCTGCAGCAAAACTCATTAAACAACGACACCGGTGTGGCCTAGCAGCAGCAATGGTTGCCCAAGCTCCATGTTGGTTGTAGCCGATAAATAAACCATGCAGTAAAACATGAACCATTAGATGTTATCTCTATCATGGCCTAGTGGCTTCAATGAAAAGCCACATGAGTAAGATAATAAACCAGGATGAATAAATATCTCAGTTCTAGAAGTCCTCGCAAGAGGCTGCATAGCTTCTTCTCTTTTTTTTGACTTTTTAGAACTAGATTTAAATTTGGATGTTTTTTTATGTAATGTAAGATGTGAATCAAGATGTTGTAGAATAGTTTTTGTTTTTTGGTAGAAAGGCTGAATAATAGTTAAAATAGGTCTGCCTCACATTGACTAATACTTCGTTTTCTAAAAATATTGTTTCTCATCTCTTAATTTTTTTGATGATCATTTTACATCTCAATCTCTACCGTAGAGAAATAGATTTAGTGAGGTAGAGATCAACACTTAACTATGTATGTACAATGACTAACACAAAATTCTAACCTATACCATATCTCAAATATACAGGCCAGTTGAGAAGCCATAAAATATTTTAAGATTCACCTGAAAAATAAAAAGTAAATAGACTGTTGAAAGAGACAATAACAAAAAATAAAATGTACTATAAAAGACAACAACGAGAATGGCCTTTCTTAACAACATTTTTTTTTTTTCGAAAGGAAGGTGAAATATAGGTGATCTTTGTGGAAGAAAAGATGCCACGCCTTACTGTCAATAGTAAAAAGGGTTTATGAAAAAAAATGAATGAGCCATTCTGTTTTTATTTCAAAGTAATAAGAGTGTACAATGAAGCAGTGGCAATAGTCGAGTTGGCTAAATCGGGAACCTAAAAGCTTTCTAAAAACTATCAGAAGAAAATGTTTCTAAATGGGATGTTGGCTGGCTTATTACTATTTTCTGTTTCTTATGATATCCATTCCTGCAGCAGATATTTAACTACCTCCATCATTTTAACCGATGCTGTTGCTTCTGCATTAAAGATTCTGTGGTTTCTTTCTTTCCATAGACTCCACATAATCACTGATGCAGTGCAGTCCCATTTCTTTCTCTTCTCCGTTGGTACTTTCCATCTCCAATAGTTCCATAAATTTTCTACGGTACATTCCGGCATAGAACGTTGCAAAGTATTTGTGAAGTATTTCCATACCATTCTAACGAAAATGCACTCTAAAAAGATGTATGTCGACGTTTTCTCTAAGCAGCCGCATGTTTTACACTCCATCGGTGCAGGTCAGTTCTTTTTCTGTAGATTTTCAGCTGTTAGTATTTTATTATGAAATACAAGCTAATTGAAGATTTTGATTTTTTTTGGGTATGGGCAGCTTCCAATTTTGCTTTTGCAAACTGACAGTAAACTCCTCCATTGGAGAAGAAAAAATATGCATCCTTTACACTAAATTTATTATTTGACTCTCAATACACTTCTATTTCACTGGTTCTTTTTTCATCGGTGAACGTTTATCTAAGAACGTGCATCTTCAGATTGGATTCAGCTCTTTGATGGGCCCTAAAGGAAGACTTTGGCCTTTGATGGGACCCTCACTTGATTTAAGTTGAGAGGGACTTTGTCCCTCAATTATTGACATAAAGATACCTAAAGCTTGAAGAAAACGATCCGCTTTATATCCACATTCATATTTTATCCATCTTTACAGTAACCGATGTCCTCGGTGGGGGCACGTGGACGGAGTGATCCTCCAGAAGTCGGCCACTTGATGATTTACTTATTCCACTAAATCTCTATAATTGCCATGGCATGCTGTTTATCCCTCCACGCTCCCCCCTCTGAACCCCTAAGCTTTGTTTATACGATCGGAATGGTACTCGGGAACGCTCACCTCAAAGCGAGGCTCAATAAAGCTATGATCAGATTTTAGCGATTGTTGCCAATCAATCACGAAATCATTTTTCCACGAGAACAAGTTTGGATCCTCTATAATGCATATTTTTGCCATGTTTGGATGGATGATCCTATTAGCATACCAAATTAACATGCAAGCATGCTAAATACGGTAGGTTTATGGATTTTTATTTGTAAATGGATCGGTCATTCTTTCGCGTGAAAGATACAACCCGAACCCACGCAAAACACGCGCAGCAGAGGAGTCCAGGCTCCCCGAGAATATAATAAAACTCACCGAATCTGACGGCCAGAAACATCAAACTTCAATGATACTTTTGTTTTATTTAAAAAAAAAAAGATACTTTTTGTCGATCTTTTATATATATATATATATATAAAGTACTCTGATGTCAGAGGACCATGGGTGTCATACTTTTCCGGTTTTCCTTTTTAGCTTTTGCGTCATTTCGCACCATTACGTGAATTGATTTGCCGGGCTACGATGATATTGGAATTGGAGTTTGTCCGAGTCGTCGACCAGTCTTCGTAATTAATCAAGTGAACGGCAGGCAGCGATGACGCCGGCTCCTTCGCAGTATAAACGATTCCATAGCCCGAAATATATCCGCAAACGGAGTAGCACTCGGGAGCTAGAAAGGATGGTTTGGCAAGCAGCGCTTCTTCTTCAGTTGGCAAGCCTTGCAGCAGCATCAGGAGCACCAGATATTGCTCTGCCAAACTGCCAACCGAAGTGCGGAAACGTTAGCATCCCCTACCCCTTCGGCATCGGCAAAGGCTGCTTCCTCGAAGGCTTTGAAATCACATGCAACGAGTCCTTCAACCCTCCCAAGCCCTTCCTCGGCCGTGGTAACATCGATGTCGAAGGGATCCAGCTTCTCCAGGGCCTGGTGGTCGTCAATAAACTTATAGCCCGTGACTGCTACTCGAAGGATGGCAGCCACAGGAACAGCACGTCCACGGCCATCACCCTCAGCGAGGTCTACAGGTTCTCCAGCGACCGCAACAAGTTCGTGGCGATCGGGTGCGACACCATCGGGCACCTCAAGGACGTGGACTCGGGGTTCGAGACCGGGTGCTTGTCGCAGTGCAATAGCACCAGATACATCACTAATGGCACCTGCACCGGCATCGGCTGCTGCGAAACAGTTATTCCCAACGAGCTCAGGTCCTTCAGAGTCTACATCAACAGCTATAGCAACCACACGAAGTGTTGGGATTTCAATAATTGCAGCTATGGTTTGTTGGCTGATGAGGGACAGCTAAACTTTAGCGTGGATAGCTTCTCTCGTTTTGCCAGCATGAAAAGCTTTCCGGTGACGCTGGAGTGGGCCGTAGGGAACAAGAGCTGCGAGGAAGCTCGCCGTAGCCGGACGAGTTTTGCGTGCAAGGCCGAGCACGGCTACTGCGTGAACTCCACCAATGGAGGGGGATACCGCTGCAATTGCTCGGAAGGATTTGATGGCAACCCTTACATGGAAGACGGATGCCGAGGTAATTATGTTTCTCTTATAATTATCTGTAACCAGAATTGGGCCTCAACTTTTCAAAACTGAGCATGCTTAACGCGCTCTTCCATTTGAGGTTCCAATCTGGCTTGGGAGGTCTCGCCAGGTGTTTAATATTTAACGGGAATATTTTCATTAATTGTTGCATGAGAGAAATCCCTCGAAACTTCACGCTCCTAGTGTAGCTTGAATAATTTCAGAAAAACACCACAACTCATATAATCCCACTCTTTCAACTGAAGATGCTGATCACCAAACAACTTGATCTAGTTTTCCATTTCTGCTAGTTATCCTTCCATTAAAACATCTGATAATAGCTATTTCATTCGAAAAAGGAAATCCAATCATGAGGTGTTTTACTATACAATTTTTTTTTTTTTTGGAGTCAATTACTAAAATCTCCCTTAAATATTTATTACACTTATATTCATTACCCAGTAAAACTTATGCTTTATCTCGTGCGTAAAAGTCAAAATTATCCTTGAATGGAGGGTTGGATGATTTGTAATTTACTCTGTTTTTAATAATATTGACCCTCAACTTTTTGAGGTCCCATTGTTGGGGGATGTTAGCGTTTGAATCTCTAGGCATCATGAAGATCTCGATTCTAGTATGACATGGGCTATGTGTGGTTTCAAGGATTAATTTGACTAAGCTTATATAGCCTAATACTACTTTTCCTACCCATAATCTACTGGGCTATTCCTCTCTCAGAAAAGTGCATTTGGTTAGCCATTTAAATTTTTTTTTATTTTTAAATTTTTAAAAAATAAAAAATCAAAAAGTAACACTTGGTAACATCATAAAAAAGTAAAAAATTAAAATCAAAAAATAAAAATAATTATTTTATATATAAAATGTTTTGCTTATTTTTTATATTTTATATATAATTATTTTTTGCTTTATAGCAACGTAGTTACTAACCATGCTTTTTGCTTTTTTACTTTTATATAATAGCAAAAATTTTTAAAAAATAAAAATTATATTTAAAAAGTCAAAAATCAAAAAATGTAATCAAATACATTTTTTCTGATAACACCCTTTCGAGAATTGGAAACGTGCTGCGTAATGCCTATCCCACTTTCTGGATAAGTTCAAGAGTGTTTTTATGGGTTGAACCAGGTCCACAAGCTTAGTAGCGGTAGACCAATGCAACCAAAAAGGGACTCACACATATGAACGAGGAGCAATATAGGCATGTTCAGATTTTTTGGCCAGCTCCGTCCACCACCACTCATCCCGTATATGGGTGCTGTGGCCGATGCCATGCCTCAAATGCTCATTGTTGATGCTTGTTCAAATTTTTTGAATGCTATATCATGGTGTAGGATGAATCAAGAAATTCTGGGCACACTTAATAAACACAGCAAAATTTTTCTGCTCATTCTCTGGTCCAGTAGAAAAATTTATAATATAAATTACTCTTAGTGTAAAGCTTTCCTTTTCTTTTTGTCTTTTGAGTAAATCATTTAGTTGATAGATTTGATGACTTCTCATGTTATCTTAGATTTCTGATTTCTGCTTGCATGTGGGAATATCCTAGTTCTCCTTGGGTATTCTTTCTAACATCTTGATGGCTACGCTCCAGACATTGATGAATGTGAATCTTTCCCCTGCTCGGAAAGATGTACGAATACCCTTGGAAGTTATACCTGCTATTGTCCTTGGCACAAGTATGGGGATGGCAAGAAAAATGGAGGCGGCTGCAAATCTATTTCCAAGCTACTCCATTGGGTTCTAGGTAAGGCTCTCCATGCAACCAAACAAAGGGTTGTTTAATCTCGTGCATGACGTACAATATTTCAGATGAAAGAACCCCCGGTTAATTCGCATTCATATAAACCTGCAACTTACCTCTGGTTATTCTTGTAGGTGCAGGGTTTGGTCTCTTAGTTGTAGCTGTCCTTGGTTCTTTGCTGTATTTGATGATCAAGAAGAGAAGACACATTAAGCTCAAGGAGAAGTTCTTCAAAAAAAATGGAGGTCTTCTGTTACAACAGCAAATCTCTTCGCTAAAGGGTAGTGCTCCACTGACAAGGATGTTTACCAAAGAGGAGCTCGCAAAAGCAACCGACAACTACATGGAGAGCCACATCCTCGGCCAGGGTGGTGCCGGGACGGTCTACAAAGGAATTCTTCCAGACAAAAGCATCGTGGCGATCAAGAAATCCAGGATATCCGATGATGGCGAAATCGGGCATTTTATAAATGAGGTGGTGGTTCTTTCCCAGATCAACCATAGAAATGTGGTGAAGCTCTTGGGATGCTGCCTGGAAACCAGAGTTCCGTTGCTTGTTTATGAATTCGTGCCCAATGGATCCCTCGCTCACCATTTACACGGTGAAGGTCGCAAATCCTCACTATCCTTGGAGTGTCGTTTGAGGATCGCAACAGAAGTAGCCGGAGCATTGGGTTACCTACACTCTGCAACCTCGGTACCTATTATTCACAGAGATGTTAAGCCCAGCAACATACTCTTAGATGAGAACCACACGGCTAAAGTATCCGATTTTGGAACTTCGAGGCTGGTCCCATTCAATCAGAAAGGACTTGAATCTTTGATCCGAGGGACCTTTGGATACGTGGATCCTGAATACTTCCTCACCGGCATGTTCACCGACAAAAGTGATGTCTATGGTTTTGGGGTGGTTCTGGTTGAGCTCCTAACAGGTGAGAAGCCGGTGGTACCGACAAAATCTATGGAGTTCACCAATCTTGCGATGCAGTTCGGTTCTCATGTGAAGGAGGGCCGTCTTTTGAAGATTCTGGAGGAACGTGTGCTGCAAGAAGGATCCCCTGAGCTGCTGGTAGCAGTTGCAGAGCTTGCAAACCGATGCCTCAGCTTGAAGTGGGAAGAAAGGCCAACGATGAAAGAAGTCGCCATGGAGCTAGAGGGGCTGAGAACATCCAGCAAGCATCCTCGGGTTGAAAAGATCGAAAAAGAGGGAGACCATCTGTTGATGGCAGCTGAATCCTCCACAAGTGGTACCTTTGGTGAGGGTGATTCTTCAAAAGACATAATGCTGTCATTCGATATCTCGCGATGATTGCATTGAATCTAAGTGTTCTGGCATGTGATCTTCTGCATAATTCTATATCTTATTCTAAAGATAAGGAAACTGCAACATGGCAGAACCAAAGATACCGAGAACTGCACAACTCTCTTCTCTATGTTCTATAGGTTTATGTGTTACTTCGTCACGCTTTACATTAAGCAAAAAGCTTTTTAGTTCCGCCATCTTGGTTGTCCCAAATCTGTACCTCGGATCTATGTACACACTTATGTCCATCCCATTACATTGAGGAATCCTGTCAAACGTTGTTCCTCACCAAGATATCTCTCCTAAGTTCTTGTTGATAAGATTACATTGAGCAATTCTGTGGAACATTGTTCCTCACCAAGATATCTCTCCTAAGTTCTTGTTGATAAAATGCGGGTGCATGGGATTTCATGAGATCAGAAGTAGCGCCCCGCTATGGCATAGGGCTTCATGATTTTCACCTTTAAAAATGCCTCATGGCGGAGAGAAAATCTCCTAGAGTCCCCTTCGACTTATAATAATGTGGGACTAATGATGTCCTTCCTCCTAAATCATAACAATGAGCATCTATACTAGACAATATGAATCCAAAGTGAGATCAAAAAGATGCAATTCGGTCTTGCATTGTCCATATTAAGAGAGTCTCCCTAGTAGCAGTACTCTTAGTATGCTAATCACCATAAAAATAAAATGGCCGTCTCTTACAGCTTTCTTAGATGACTTTTAACAGATAAAAAAAGTGGGCAGAAGAATAGAATATTTTAAACTTAAACTATTTTCATGAATATTATAGGCCTTAGAAAATCATTTAAAAGATAAAAGAATGGAAGAAAAATGGAAAGTTATAAATTTAATTAAATAGATAGGAATATTTTCTCTTATTTAGTATAACCTCATCTAAATATCAAAATTTATAAAACTCGACATTGATTGAAAGATGAAGATTTCATGATTGAAGAACACTACAGATCTCTACTCAACTATCATATATAGATGCCTATATTCATATCATAAAACATTCATATCTAATGTCCAGGGCCTCTTATTTTGAGGATAAAAAATTTATTCAGAAATCTATAATTTTTTGGATAATTATTTTTCGGCAATAATTAGATAGGTAAATAATTTTGAAAAATAACTCAAAAATTTATTATCCATATTTTTTTGCATTATTAGTTTTCTGAATAAGTTGCAAAGATCTATCCATATTTCTCATAACACTCTTTATTATATAAATATTATTATATAATATAACAATATAATATACTATATTTTGTATGTTATAATATATAATATTATATAATATATATTCATAAATATAGATAATATATGTTATATATAATATAATATAATAAATTATATTATATATAATAAAATAAAATATATATTATAATATAGTATATAATATTAATATATATTAAATAATGTATTATTACATTATACTTTGCAATAATATAAGATATTAATATTATATTATAATAATAAAATAAGATATTATACTATAATATTATATTATTATAATAATATATTATATTAAAATAAAAAAATATTATTATCTGATAATAATATTATATTATATATAAGATAGTATTATATTATTATATTATTATGATAGGATTAAGGGTATATTAGAAATAAAATAAAAAGATTATTTTTTTGGTTGATGAAAAAATGACTTACCCACCTCCTAGATGGGTAAGACTTTTTCTTAATTTATGGATAACTGCTATCCATGAGAAAATAATTTACCCCCCAAAGAACAGGCCCCTAAATCATCTCAACTTCATCAATATAACAACCAAATGGAGAAGACCTAACCATACACTATTAAACAAACTATTAGGGGTGAGTCATCTGAATGAGGCATTTTTTACTAATCAGAGCAATTCGGTTTAAAATCAAGATAACCTGGACCACAACATAGCTCCAACCTAGGGAGAGATGGCATTATGTCTATGATCTCGAATAGCAACCGAGCTTCTCATCAGATAAAAGCTGATTTGATGAGTGCCAACTCTAGTTCGTCATAAACCGATCCAGATGTCGGACAATGCAACCCTAAGGATTATGACCTCACACATACTTGATTGGCTTTGGATTTACACCAAAGTGGCCTCCGGTGCTTTGTCGACCTCAAGCCATCAGTCCATTCAATGATAAGATCGACTAATCTTTCATAAATTTTAGAACACAGATAGAATCCATGACTAACATCCATGCTAATAACCATGATTTGCAGGATAGTCGGTAGATTCTCTATCCAGATAGCCTACCAGATTAAGGCCAACAACCTAACAAATTTGGGCTTAACGGCCTACTAGATTCAAGCGTAACATCCTACATCTTTGCCTTTATAAGAGGTAATGAGGGGACCATATGGTAGGCAAGCAAAAGTAGAACAATGCCTATACTTTGTTACTCTCCCACCTTTTTTTGTTCTTTCTTCTTTACTGTTCTCAAACTCCGGCTAGCTTAGGTATCGGAGGGTCAGCCATCAGAGCATCTTCGACAAGTATGGACTTTTATTGTAGGTCTTCGAAGGAGGAAGTGCCTTCAAGCCAGGCCGAAGCTCTTCGGTTGGTAGGCAACCGACATGAGTCCAAAGACTTGCAGCAACAGATTGATGTCGAAGAAAGGACACTTGTCCCCCAATTTTTTAAGAAAGGAAGGAAGAAATTGTGAGAACTTGGTTATAGGACACCTTGGTCACTTGCCACTACCAGTCATCCCGAGGGAGCCAGTGGAACCCAAAGCCCCCGACGGTAGGTCCACAGTTGCGGACCTATAACAGTTCAACATTCTAGTCCAATAGGTTTAGGTGCTGACCACTATTGTCCAGCAACTCCAATAGATGATGAAAAGACAAAACCGACAAGAGTTGGCTCATCAAGTTGCTCCATCATAGCATAGCTGCCAGTCCTGCCTCAAGAGCCTGGAGAGAATTCTATGGTGCTCTAACTACTTTGAGTTGGCTATTCATCGGTCCATGTTGCCTTAGCAAAACCCTGGGAGAGTGGATCAATGATGGTGAACCTCAAAGTCATTGGAAGGAGGCTTGACTTTAAGGAACTCCCCATGCCTTGGAGGATCTCGACATGAGGATAATCTCGAGCAGAAGATCCAAGAGATTGAACAAAGGCTCGATATATTTCGAGAGAAAAATAAAAAAACATGATGACCCCCTCGGCTTCAACATGCACTCACCTTTCTCCCAAAGGATACTAAAGGAACCAATCCCATCTCTGTTTATGATCGAGAAATGCTTTTCAACCTAACCTTCAGCACTGAAGCAGTTATCCCGATCGAGATTGGTCTACCATCGATTCGAGTGGTGGATCATAATGAACAAGCTAATTTCGATCAACTACGAGCAAACCTTTATTTGATAAAAGAAATAAGGAAGCAAGCTCGGATCAGAATGGCTTCCTATCAACAATGGATAGCCATATACCACAATGCCAAAGTTAAACAAAAAGTCTTCCAATCTAGGGACCTCATGCTCTGATGAGCTGAAGTATCCAAACTCATCGAACAGGCAAGCTATCTTCAAATTGGGAGGGTCCATACTGGATCTTGAAGGTCATCTAACCAGAAGCCTACATGTTAGAAGAGTGACGATAAGATCATTCTCCGAATTGGAATGTCAAGGACCTAAGGATGTACCATTAGTAAGCTTCCGAGCTTGTATTATTGGAAATCAATAAAATATACATTGTTCTTCTCGATTCTCTTTTAATAAAATTTTCAAGTATTCAAAATTGGATCAAACCGATTTAGAGACACCCCAACCTTAATTGGGATCTCTAAATAGAAGACTAAAGATGTGTCTACTATATGGAGATACCTGGGCTTCGGCTTGGATCTTCTCGCCTAGGTTGACAAATCGACCTCTCGGAGATATCGTGACTCCAGCTAGGACCTCTGAACATGTGTTTGACAAACATCAACACAAGGATATATCCTGAACCAAGTCGGGACCTCCAAACTCAAAATTTGGCTAAAAATCAACTTCAAATTTGGCTCGATCGAAGACCGCCACGAATCCGACCTTGGGTCCAAATAATGCTTTAAAGCGACTCATGACTATGCAAAGGCTCTAGCCCCGATTAAAAGACCCATCTTAGAAAACTCGACAAGGGCCATTTCGACAACAAGCTCCAGAGAGCTAACTCTACTTTAGCTATTTCGATGACGAAACCTAGAGGGCTAAAATGAGCTTTGATTTTATTCTAGACCAAAATTTACTTTGGCTACAAGCTGAAAATCCAACTATGATCTCAAAGACTTAAGCAATGTGAATGACAAGGAAGTAAAGAAAATGAAGCAAACAAGATGGAATTTATTTTGTTAAGTGAGTGACTTTCATTACAGCAACTTTGGTTAAGTCTCGAGTAGATCTGTCAACGGATCAAGTTCAGATCGAAATCTAAATATCCAAATTCGGATCCGATCTTAGTTATTGGTATCGGACCTGGATCCGAATATCCGACGGATCTGATCTTGAAGTACCAAAGCAGGATCCGAATGGATCTGGATATCTAGACCCAATTCCAAGATCCGAAACTCATATTCAAAGTTTCAAAAAAATATCTAAAAATTATACAATCGGATCATACAAATAAAAATATAAAAATTGTTCCCTCAGCATATGGTAAAAGGATTCAATTTTTATGTAGGATATTGCCGAGTAAAGATGTTTGTTTTTGCATGCAAAGAACCAAGAAATAGGTAGAAAGATTCCCTCAGCAATAGAAGACGTTGGGAAGGAAAGATGCAAAAAATTGGCAGGGGGGGGCTTTGGAAGGACTGAACCTATGCTTATTAAGTTCCGCAAGGAGAGCGCTCTACTTTGTAGCATCTCTAGGGTTTGCATCAGCTTCCACAATAAGACATTCCAACCTTTTCTCCTACCACCAGAACGGCCACCAGCTCAGCCACTCTGACATCATCACAGCATCGAAAACCCTCCTCAATGACGCCATCACCCGAAACAAGAACGCCACCAACAACAATCTATTCCTCATCTCCTTCTTCTCCACCACTTGTCGATCAGATTCTAATTCTTCTCTATCTCCGACCATCCCACCCTCCAAGATAGCCTCGGGCTCCCCTCTAGATGCCTTGTCGCTGGTTTCTTGCGAAAGGTCAGAGCCTTGGGGGGAATTCGAGTCCAAGAAGAAATCTTGGCTAGACAAAAAGGGTTCCTGCGCCGAATCCGCGTTCTCCCGCAGCAATGCATGGGGAACGAGAGCGAGGCAGCGGTGAGGGAGGGATTTGGGGAGGGAAGAGAAGATGGCCCGTCGATCCAGATGCCAGATGGGGATGGCGTTGGAGAGGCCACAAAGGAAGGGGGTGCGGGAGAGATGCCGGATTTGGGATCCGACCACCAGCGAGCAGATCTCGCGATGGAGAGTAGACTTGTCAATAGGTTAGGTTCGGGTTGAGACCAGGATATCCAGATTCGAACCCAATTTGAATTGCTGGTACGGAGTCCGGATCCAAATATCTGACAGGTTTGGCCTTGAAGTATCAACCCGAGCCCTAATGGATCCTAGATATCCAGACCTAATTCTGAGTTCCGATGCTTATCAAAAAAAAAAAGAAGTGACAGATCCTGATGGATACGTAGAGGAGGGGGCACGGGCGAGATGCTGCTCTCGATCGAGAGGCTGAGAGAGGGAAGGAGGTGCGAGCGAGTTGGGGTCCGACCGTGCCGCCAGCCCGTCGGCGACGAATCTCACGGCGAGGAGGGAGACGTGGGGAGGAGGGGAGAGAGTCCGAGAGAGAGGGGTAGGAGCGCGGTCGTTGGTCGAGTGGAGAGACAAAGAGGGAGAGAGGGAAGGGGGCACGGCCGTTGGTTGAGTCGAGAGACAGAGAGGGAGAGAGGGGATGGGGCGTGGCCAGATCCTGAGTCGAGAGAGATAGAGAGGAGAGAGAAGAGAGGGGAGGACTCAAGAGAGGGAGAGAGGGGAGGGGGCACGACCGTCGATGACTCGATCAAGTTGAAAGATAGAGAGGGAGAGAGGGGACCGATCGCGGTCCACCGGTGATGGATCTTGTGATGGGGAGGAGGGGAGGGAGTCCGAGAGAGGGGGGAGGAGGTGCGGCCATTGATCGAGTCGAGAGATAGAGAGGGAGAGAGGGAAGGGGGCATGGTCGTCGGTCGAGTCAAGGGAGCGGTCGTGGATCGAGTTGAGAGACAGAGAGGGAAAGAGGAGAGGGGGCGCGGTTGGATCCCAAGTCGAGAGATAGAGAGGGAGAGAGGAGAGAAGGGAGGGACTCGAGAGAGAAAGAGAGGGGAGGGGCGCGACCATTGATGACTCGATCGGGTCAAGAGATAGAGGGAGAGAGGTGACTGGCCATGGCCCGCCAGTGATGGATCTCATGGCGGAGAGGGAGAGGCAGGAAGAAGGAGCGGGAGTCAGGGAGGTGCCATCGGTCGAGTCAAGAGATAGAGAAAGAGAGAGAGACTGAGAGAGAGAGAGAGAGGAATTTTACTTTTTTTGAAAGATTTTAGGTTGTTAGATGTCTGATCTAACGACATAAAATATTTTTAATATTTATATATAATATTATTATATTATATTATATATATGATTTGGGTCTTGGGTCTACCGGGTCTGGATACTAAATATCTAGATCCTATCCATTTATATCATAGTTTATCAAGTCTGAATTCGGATCCAGATAAATGGGTCCAATACTAGTACCAGACTTGGACCCATCGAATAAATATCCATGGGTCTCGGATCTGGACCCAGCCCATTGACAGCTCTAGCGGAGAGAGAGGCAGGGAGAAGGGGAGGGAGAGGGCTGAGAGCCACCATCAGTCGAGAGACTGAGAGAAGGGAGGGGGCACAGACGAGATGCCGAAGTTGGGGTCCGACCACAGCCCACTGGCGAGCATATCTCGCGGTGGAGAGGAGGGGAGGGAGAGATGCCGTCAGTCGAGAGACAGAGAGGGAGAGAGGGAGACTGTGAGAGGGAGAGGGATCTAATAGATTAGGGCTTTTTCTTGGAAGATATTAGACCATTGGATCTTTGATCGAACGGCTCAAAATATTTTTAATATATATAATATTATTATATTATGTTATATATATAATTCAGATCTCAGGTCTATCGGGTCTGGATACTAAATATCCAGACCCTATCTGTTTATATCATGCTTTATCGAGTCCGAATAAATAGATCCAATTCTAGTACCAGATCCAAATTTATTGGATAAATATTCATGAGTCTCGGGTCTGGATCTGACCCGTTGACAGCACTAGTCTCGAGTACAAAAAGAGAGCAAAAAAATATGAAATTGAGAAGCTTTGACCTCGACTTTGATCTCAGGGACCATCTTAAGAGGGATACTCAACTGCTGGGCCCTATCCTGTTCCAGAGTTGCCTAGGTTGAATATTTAGGAAACTATGATTTCTACAGGTCCAGGGATGATTGGTACCACTTGGATGAGTGGCACCACTAGGCCAACTCAGCATTATGATTCATGGTTGATGATCTATAGAAGCATTGATTGTGGTGATGGGCTCTGTGGTTGGTGTGGTTGCCAAAGTAGAGCCAATATTTGCCCCATCTTTCTTGGCATCATCTTCTGGATTCATCTCTAATAGTGTTGTCAAGATAGGAGCAATATCTATCCTGCCATCCTCTACCTCATCCATCCTCAGTTCCGTCAAGGAAATGGCACCAACATTTGCACCATCTTTCTCTACTTCATCTTTGCTCTCCTTAGGATTCAAGTGACCCACATCAACTTTGGGGAAGAACCAGACCACCTGTGCATTACAGAGATCGAACCTCATGGCAAAGGCCAATGCGGAGCCTTCCACAATCTCCGCCTCGAATGCTCTCGAGGCCTTATTTTCCTCCATGATCTTGAGCTTGGCCTCGGTGATAGTTGATGATCTCTCCTCAGCTGCCCTCTCTTTGCTCATCATGAGCTTCGCTTTGGCCACCTTTCGAGCTACCATGGCTGCCACCAACTCCCCCTCCACTTTGGCAAACTTTTTTGATTGGATGTTGGCCACCATTCCCTTAAGGATCCCCATCTCATCACAGGTCTCTTGGAGCTCGGACAAGGCTCGAGAAGCCCTCTTCTCGGCAACCTAGGCTCGGCCCTCGATAGCTTGGGCCCCATCCTCCAGCTCTCGCTTTAGGTTGTGGAAGCCCAAAATCCCTTTGCTAAGCACGACCAAGTCATGGAGAAGCTGCAAAAGGGGATGAAGGACAAAATGCCAAGTCATGGATATCAGAAAAGATCGACAAAAAAAAAGAGAGAGAAGAAGAAGAGAACTTACCGAAAGGAGCCCTAAGAAGCCCAAGCTCACCACGTCCTTAACATGGTGGGACTTGCTCATCGATCAATCTATTGGTAGAAGGATCATTTGCATCAACTCCCGAATGAGCTTAGCATCCAGAAGTCTGGAGTTAGATCTCCAGAGGATCTTTGGTAAATCCTTGATCCTGAATGAGGGCCCAACCCCGACTTTCATTGCAAAAGAGCTCAGGGTGGAAGGAGACAGAATGATCCTCCGAGCTGGAACTACTGTCGAAAGAGGAGAGGGGCTATGGCATGTGGTTGGACTCTAAACCCGGCCCATCTCTGGGGAGGTTAGTGGAGCCGACCTTAATAGCGCTGTAATGACAACCTCCGACTCATCGCTGGAGGTCTTCAGGGTCGATGCCAGCTCGGGCAGAGGAGCAGCCATCCTTTACTTTTTCTTGGACGATGAGGCATCGTTGTCAGACAAGCCCAACCTTTTCTTCAAGGTGGATCTCAGTGACTCTAAAATCGGTATCATCACTGCAATAATAAATAAAGAGTTAGCACCCTGCCAAACATAAGAACAAAACCAAAGCAAAGGCTCGCATCAAGGAGATCAACTGTATCCTAGGACTAACTAAGTTGATATCGATATCGTACGGAGCTTGCTTGGTCAAAAGTTTCTTCAGCGGTAGAATCTACATGAAGTGCAACTTGGAGAGATGCTCCTTATTAGGGCTGAAAATGGTTCGGTCGGTCCGATTTTAAGTGATTTTTTCAAATGGAACCGACATCTTGGTTTATGAGGTTCCTAAAATCAAATATTTGATTCAATATAATTAGTTCTTCGGTTCGGTTTGTTCATATAGCTTTTCCAAGTATTTGAATGGTTTGAACGATTTTTCGGTTTAAGCAGGTTGGTTGGTTTTGTTTTTATCCATAAGCAAATCAAATTTGGCCCAACTTGGATTGAAATAGAACTAAATTAGCATTTTGTATTCTATAATTTATATGTACTAGCTAACTTGAATCCATTATTTCTAAAATAATTTTAAAATATCTATGGCAATCTAATCATTAAAACTATTAAAATATAAAAGTGACTAAACTATAAAAAGAACGTACTTCGAGAATAATACCTCCATAGCCAAAAATATATTACTAAGTACTAAATAAAAGGAGACAAAATAGATAAATATCATCCTCAAACTATGGCAACTATATACTATTAATATACATTATTTTAATTTTGGTTTATCGGTTTGGTTTGGTTTCAATGGGTCACGTAAATCAGTAAATCGATAATCAAACCAAAATTTTGGTTTTTCTATTTTACTCAACCGAACCAAACAAGTTAAACCGCCAAACCACTATATTAGGTTTGATTCAGATCGGATTGAACGGTTTGGACGGTTTGAATGAAATTTTTTACAACCCTACTCTTTGTCCTCAGGTAGCAGTTCGATATGCTTGTTCCCAGAGGTTTGGGGGTGTCCTCAGATCCAATTGAAGCCCTACAGGAGGTCATAAGAGATAGGGAAAAAATATTTTTTTCAACCATGAATGGAGGAAGGCAACCCCTTGACGAACTGGTAGCCTCCACAAGGAGTGAAGTACCACTAGCCTTTGCTTCGTGGATGCCTCTTCAAGGTGGAAAGTACTTAGAAGAACAATCATCGTGACTCGATTTTGATGAGGTCACAAAGAAGAATAAAAACAATGATCATCTGAATACCATTCGGATTGATCTAAGTAGGAACAAGATGACAGAAGTCAAGAAGGTTAGCAATAATGGGGTGAAGGAGAAACTAAAATCTAGCTTAGAGGAACTTCTCGTAGATCTTGAGGTGCTCCTCAAGAGCACCAATTGCCCGGCCAATCTGACCAAGTAGTGCTAGCCGGAACCAATTTGAGAAATGATATTGAGCTCGGACGTTTTCCAGGTTAGTCTCAGTAACAATGGACCTCTCAGTGATCCACCCATGCTCTAGAACATCTGAGTCGGAGGATTGAAATCAGGCTAAAGGATCCAAAATGGTAATGGTTCGAGATTCCACCCCAGATTCAACCTAGGGAGGGATTGATTGAGAGCCCTGGTCAGCCCGACGGCTTGCACCCCGAGTTTCACTACCATCAGATGCCATTTGAATCGAAGAAAGATAGAAAATGAAAGAAAAATTAGAATGAAAGTGGAAAAAAAAGGCAAACAACAGGCTGAAAGAAGAAATCCTAAAAGCTACTAGAAAAGTTAGAATAGTGCAAGAAAAGCAAAGCAAAAGGAAGAAGCCTATTGGAAAGTTAGATGGTGGCATGGAGGATGGTCAATGGGAGATCTAGAAATGGCGAACAACAATAGAGAACCCATCCCATAGCAGCGAAACTAGAATACTAGGCAAGAAACCAGTTAAAGATGAAAGAGAAGCAGAGAGAGGAGCCAATATTTATAATGACATCAATGCTCTTGATCAATTCGATGGTTTGACTCACCCATTTGAGATGCTGACATATGTCAGGCACTGGCCATCGTAGGTACGGTGCGCTAGTAACCAAGGTATCCTTGAATCAAATGTTTTAAATGATCTTAGTGTGCTACCTCAATTCCTGAGCTTCTATAATTATGATACTTCATTCGAAGAATCACCACAAGAATCGGAGCTCAGAACCTTCTACATATATGGTAATAGCAGCACTAACCCATAGTCACCTTCGAATATGCTCGACGACCAAAAATGGCTCTCTAGAGATACTCCCATCGTCTAAAGTTAGCAAGCCACTTCTAATTTGGGAGTAGAGGGGCAAGTGTTGGGGTGAGTCGTCTATATGAGTTATTTTTTACCAATCAGAACACTTCGACCTAGAATCGAGATATCCTAGACTACAATGTAGCTCTACCTCAGGAAAGATGGCAACAAGTCGACAACCTTGAATGGCAACCGAGCTTCTCACTAGTCCATTTAACGATGAGGTCAACTCATTGGAATCTTTATGATATCGTACGATTTTTTATGACTTCAAGAACATGGACAGAATCCATGACTAACACCCACGATTACCAATGATGATTTGCAAGGTTGTTGATGGATTTTCTATCCTAACGGCCTACTAGATTAAGATTTAATAGTCTAACAAATTAGGGCTTAAAGCCTTATTAGAATCAGGCGTAACAGCCTATAGGTCCGCCTCCATATAAAATGGCAATGAGAGGATCCTAAGGTAAGCAAGCAAAAGTAAAATAATGCCTACACTCTCTCACTCTTTCACATTTCTTCTTTATTATTTTTAAGCTCCAACTAATTTAAGCATTGGAGGGTCTACCACCAAAGCATCTCACTACAAGAAAATCATATATTAGTGATGGCAGAAAAGCCATCGCTAATAGTGTTCTTTATCGACAGCAAATTACGATCAAAAATTTGTCCATCACTAAAAGTTGACAAATTATTAATGACAATTTAGCTGGTTATTAACGACGGCTTTAGCGACGAAAATTTTTTCATCACTAATAACTAATAATTTTATTTTTTATTTGATCGGTAACCGTGTTAGCGACGGAAAACATATTAGTGACGGCGATACGCCGTCGTTAATACTAGTGATAGTAATTTTGCCATCACTGATACTACCTAATTTAAACACCCTAATTTCAATTTTCCTCTTCTTTTTACCATCCCCCTCTTTTCCCTACCTCCAGTCCCCCCGCCACCCCCCTCTTTATGCCTCCTCCAATCCCTATTTTCCTCCGCCGCCGTCAGATCCGACATCCTCGAGCATGGGGCTACCTCCCCAAGCCCCCATGCCTCGTCGAGACCCTAGCCACCTCCCTAAGCCCTCGGCGGCCTCCTTGAGCTCTTGACCATGTCCCCTCAGCCACCTCCCCGAGCCCTCGACAGCCCCCTGGCTATCTCCCCTAGCCTTCGACCCACCTCCCCCAATTTTTCCTCCCCCTTCTTCCCCCTGCCTCCCCCTTCCCCTTTCTTCCCCCCGTTGCACTTGCCTCTATTCCTACTAGATTCCCTACGCTGCGTCCTACGCTGCGTCCCCTCCGAGTTCCCTAGCTCATACCCTCTCCATCTTCTCCTCTTCTTTGTATGCCTCCTCCTCCTCTATTGATAAGGCGAGGCAGCTTTAGAAGGTTTGTTATTCTGCAGACAACTGACATGCAGCCATCGTTAGATGGAAAGGAGAAGAAGACAATGCGGAAGGAACCTTTTCTCCAAGTTGGCTTCTAAATTTCATTCTCAAAATTGGTTGGATTCTTTTTCTTGTTCTTCTTTTTGTCCTAGATCTTCCAGGTGGGTAATGGAGGTGATGTTGTGCTTGTTGGATCCTAATACCTCTCTGATACCAATTATTGGAGAGAAGAAGAATAAAGTAGATGGCTGGCACCTAGGGGTTAAAGTTGAAATCAGAGAAATAAGAGTAGAGAGTTTTACAAAGAAAAGCTTAATTATATTTCACTCTATTGTAAAGATACAATACCTGGATTTATATATCCTAGGATTTCTGCTATATCATATGAATCCTAATAAACCCAAACTCCAGCTAAAAAATTTTTCTAAGCTAATCCAATACATGAAAGCACTCATCGAGCCCATGTATATATGTCTCACATGCTCTCATTCTTCTGGATCCGAACCCGACCCATATATGAGTTAGCCTCCTTAAGACCTTATTGGTCCAGGCCTTAAGATCCTAACATAAAAGCCTATCCTAGATTCAAACAAAAAATTTCGTATGTTCTGTACGCTATCATCGAGCTGGCTCGACTGCATCTCGTCCAAACCCTATCTTCTATCTGTCTGAGACAGTCGGCTCGACTGTGCCCCGAGCCAGCTCGATCTCAGTTCAAGCTAGCTCAACTGTGTATCCGAGCCAGCCCGCCTATGTGTCAGCCCCTTATCTTGGCTGATTCTTCTCCTAACTTTGGTTCTTTACTCCACCTTATGTCCTAGATCTTCAGAGCACCTACCAAGTTTCTCAAGATCCTCACATCTGAACCTCAAGTCCGTGTAGGACTATACGCTGTCTTTACCTAAAACAACTCCTGTTCTAGCTCTAGGACTCACACCTATCCTAGTCTCTTGAAGCCAACATCCTGGCTCCTTCTGTAGCCTTCCAAGGCTTGGAAGCACCATATCAAATTCTATAATCTCCATCTTGGTGCGCCCAAGCTTTGGCATACCTAGCAATGTTCTCCTGCACGAACCTGCTGTCGATGCACACCCTGACAGATCTTTGTGCACACCTTACCACCACCATTCTTCTTCAACTGTTGAGCTTTCTTTGAGGCCTTTGAGATAACCGCCTCCATCGCTGAAGACCTTGGCTTTCACCTATGCACTATCCTTGGAGTTGTAGAAACTCTTCTACTTGACAGCCGCATCAACTATCCTAAACTTTTCTGGAGAATTTACAACAATTCTACACTGATGCTTGCTGCATACCCTGACACGATCTTCTCAGAACTTCGTCTGTCCTTCCGCACGTGCTGCTCTACCTAGAACTATGCATCTCCGATGTTAGTACTAGGATATTGATCCTCCTGCACTTCTCCACTCCGAACTCGTGTCAAAATTTTTTCCACTTATGAAGCCACCTCTATCCGGTGCTCTATCTAAAACCAAAGTTCTCCTGATGCTGCAGAAATCAACTCTGTAACCAAGTCCCCCAAGGACAACCACTCAATGCTGTACTACTGAGCCTGCCACTATGCCTCGGACATCATCGCTGCCCCTTCGAACTCTCCACACTCTACAGATCTGTCCGAAATCATCTCAGATATACCACACCCTATGGGCTATTTTGAGACCACTAAGAGCTCATCTGACCCTTCATTTACAGCAATTGAACCGATGGAATCCGAGTTTTTTCCTCTCTTGCATTTCTTATAAAGTGAATATTCTCGCTTAAAGTATTCTGCTTCACCACACTTGAAGCATCTTTTGGATCCCCTGTTGCCATTTCGCTAACCCTTCTTCTTTCCTTGCCCGAGTCTCTCTAAAACTATGAGATCCTCTTGAAAGACCTTCCTCTTCATCATTCATTCTCGCTGCTTATTAGATCTTAGTACTAATATGATCTCCTCGTACACCAGTATCTCCTTACCATATAGCAATGTCGTTACCAACGGATCGAAGCTTCCGAGTAGTGAACATAGCAGCAATAAATTTTTATCCTCCTCTTCAAGATCCATCCCAATATTGAGTAAATCCATGCTCATTCAATCAAACCACTGAATATGCCCCGCAACATCCTCGTTCTCTTGCATCCGAAGGCTGTGCAATTATTTTTTCAGCATCAACTTGTTGCACATGTTCTTCCCCATGTATAATTGGCGTAATCTTGATCATAAATCCTTAGGTATCTTCTCCTCCAATACGTCATACAGTACCTCATCTATCAGACAAACCATAATCATGGCACATGCCCTTTTCTCCAAGGACACCCACTCCTTGTCTGTCATCTCCTTCGATCTATCTTCTAAGGCCGAATCTAATCTCATTTGAATCAGCAGATCCTCCATCATAATCTTTCACATTATAAAACTTTTCTTTCTGTTGCGATTGATCTGTTCCTTGAAGATCTTGTTGATCAGACACTGGTACATTATCCCTACATTCTTGAGCCCAAAGGACATAATTCTGTAACAGTAAAGACCACGATCGGTAACAAAAGTAGTTTTTTCCTCATCCTCCAGTGCCATCCGTATCTAGTTATAGTCGGAGAAGGTATCCATGAAGATGAGGAGCTCATGGCCCAAGATTACATCTACCAGTTGATCAATCCTGGGAAGAGGATAGCTATCCTTTAGGAAGATTTTGTTTAGCTTTTTGAAGTCTATACACATCCTTCACTTATTGTTTGCCTTTTTGATGAGCACCATGTTTGAGATCCAGAACGGATAGTTGACTTTCTAGATGAATCTAGCTTTGAGGAGCTTGCCTACTTTTGCAATTGCTTTTTGCCTCTCTAGAGCATGGTTGCGCATCTTCTCCTTTATCGATCGATACTTCGGATCAATGGTCAGTCGATGTTTCATGACCTCGACGTCAATTTCTGGCATATCCGTTGGAGCCCAGGCGAAGACGTCCGCATTCCTCCATAAAAAGATGATGAGCTACTTCTGAACTCCATCTTCCAGACTGGAGATAATTTGTACCATATGCTCCGTATTTTCATCATTCAGGAGGACGGTCACAAGATCTTCTATGGGCTTACCCCGTTCTTCGGTAAGGTCATCGCGGACATCTAGCCCATCAATAGGATAAGGGTCGGACTGTTCTTCCCTTTGCAGGATGATTAAGTAGCATTACCTTGCCAGAGCTTGATCTCTCCTGACCTCTTCAATTTCGTGACTTGTCAGAAAATTCATCTTCAAATAATAAGTTGATACCACTATCCGAAGTGTATTTAGATCAGATCGGTCGAGAATAGCATTATAGGCAGATGGAGCCTTTACGATTAGAAAATTAACCTATGCCTTAGCCAGCTTCGGACGTTACCCTGTAGTCACAGCCAAAGTTATTATGCCCTCAACTAGTACGGCATCACTAGTGAAGTCTACTAATGGAAAGTTCATAGGTCTCAAGTGGTTATTGAGTAAGGGCATTTTTGAGAAAGCGTCATAAAATAAAACATCAATCAAGCTTCCATTATCTACCAAAATACGGCGTACATTATAGTCGGCAATATTTAAAGAAATTACAACCACGTCATTGTACGAAAATTAGACTCTTTGAACATCTACCTTAGAGAAGGTTATAGGTTCTTCAGTCCTCCATCTCTTCACTGATCCCTCGGATCCGTTGGTCTCTTCTTGCCGAAGTCCTCCCGAGATAGTGTTGATGATGCCGAGAGGTGGCCGATCTTCTTGTTGTTCCTCCTCCCTTTATGGTTCAGACTACAGCAGTGCCATTGACCGATCTTTCCACCCTTCAGACTGATGCCGTAGGAATCGACCAAGTTTGCCATATCTGATGAGCTACTCGATCTCATCCTGGAGTTAAATACACTATTCAGTATCGTGACCGTGATCATAATGATAAAGATAGAACTTGTTAGGATTGCACTTACCGAGGTAAGTATGCATTCTTTCTGATCTCGACAGTGATTTTCATTAGTACTTGACTTTTCGGAGTATTGAGAGGGATGTAGTTATGAAATCTTTGGAGGAAAAAATCCCGTCGTGCCCTTCTATCGGAGCTTCCCAGCCTCCGAGCTTGGAGGAAAGTTCAGGCTCACTTGCGCTCGGAGGGAGACCGTGAGCATGGTCGAGCTTCATTCGGCCCTCCATCAACTGCGGATTTATTAGACTCGCCCGTCCGTCGTTCTCCAGCAGCTTCCTCATTTTTCAATTTGAAGATTTCTTCTACTCAGACATATCCCTCAGCCCGAGCTAGCAGATTGGTAAAGTTTTTGAGGTACTTCTTTTTCAGAGAGAACAACAAATCATTCTTCTGAAGACCATCCTTGAGTGCAGCCATTCCAACTGACTAGTCCAGATTTCGGACCTCCAATACAGCGGTATTAAACCGAATGACATAAGCCCAGATAGATTCTTCCTCTTTCTACTTGACGTTCATCAGAGAATCCGAACCTCGACGCGGACGTCGGCTGCTAACGAAATGAGCCACAAATTAATGGCTCATCTAATCAAAAAAAAAATGGTACCCAGCTTAAGTGCTGAGTACCAATTTCTGACAGCTTCCTTGAGGATGGACGGAAAAGCCCAGCACAAAATGGTGTCTGGTACGCTATGGAGCAGCATCATTATCCGGAAGGCCTCTAGGTGATCGACCGGATCGATTGTTTCGCCGTAACTCTCAAACATTGAAAGCTTGAAGTTCGGCGGGATTGATTCTTGCATAATCCTCTGAGAAAAAGGAGGATCAGTACAAATATCATTAGTGTGTGAGGAGGGAGTACGACAGAGCTCTTCGATTCATCGACTCATTTCTAGGAGCCTTTGATCCAGAAGGTCTTCACGATCGTTGATCTCCAGAATTTTCTAATAGAATGGATGTGAAGCTTCTCCCTAGGTCGAGTCATGGTCCGAGCAAGGACCCTCCATCCTTTGCTTCTCCTTTTTGGAGATCAGAGGTTGGATAGCCCAAGTCGGCCATACCCAGACCGGACCACGAGACTCCGAAGAAGCTTACTTCGATCGAATCGATGCCGGAGCTTGCCGATGTATGGTCTGCACCACCTCCGCGAGATCATGAACCTACTGGACCAACAGATTGAACTGCTCCGCATCCATCATGGCTGCAGGTGGAGCCTGAGTTGCCGAGGCTGAAGTGAGAGTGGATAGATTTGGATGGGATCTAGCTGCAGAGGTCGTTGATCGTCGAATCGAAGCTTTTCTAAGAGGCACTTTTTCACAGAAAAAATCTCTAGAGAGAAAGAAGAGAGATCGTTGCTGAGCACTTCTTTAAAAATAAGAAAATCTTAAAAATATAGGACCCTTTCTCTAACGCCAATCATGTTGGTACAGAATCTGGTTGACGTCGGATCAAGTTGGAGCCGAGGAAGATGAGGTCGCCATCGATGATCTACAAAAGAAAGTTCCATCCGTAGTCGATGGTGGTGGCTCCGATAGGATCCTCCGATGATCAAGTCAGCTCTTCTGACCAACAAAATGGAGTGCTCAAGAAAGAGTTTGACAGAATTTTGAAAAGAAGAAGAGATCTTAGAGAAAATATATCTGAAGAATCCCTTTTTATAGATGAAGTCTGTAGCAGATTGATGGTGACAGCCATATCGTCCGATAGTGGACCGCATGAGATTTGCTATGGAGAAAGAGGTATCGTCAGACTGATAGTGACAGTCATACCATCTGATCGTGGGTCGCATGGAATTTGTTATGGAGAGAGAGATGTCGCCAGACTGATAATGGCAATCGTAACCGTCCGATGGGAGCAGGCGTTCGGAATCCAAGTGAAGAAAAAATCTGAAAAAAATTTGGCTCCTGAAAGAATCCGACTTAAGAAGAAGTTCGAAAGGAGTTCGACTTCTGAAGAAATCCGACTGAAGGAGGAATCTAGAAGGAGTTCGACTCCTAGAGAAACTTGACTGAAGAAAAAATTCGAAAGGAGTTTGGCTCCTTGAGGAATCCGACTGAAGAAGAAATCTGGAAGGAGTTCGGCTTCTAGAGGAATTCGACTGTAAGAGAAGTCCGAAAGAAGTTCGGCTCCTAGAGGGATCCGAAAAGAGTTCGACTTCTGGAGAAATCTGACTATATGAGGAATTCGAAAAGAGTTCGACTCCTGAAGAAATCCGACTGAAGGAGAAATCCAAAAAAAGTTCGGCTCCTGAAGGAACTTGACTGAAGGAGAAATCCGAAAGGAGTTCGGCTCGTAAAGAAATCCGACTGAAAGAAAAATCCGGAAGGAGTTCGACTCCTGAAGGAATTTGACTGAAGGAGAAATCCAAAAAAAGTTCGACTTCTGGAGGAATCCGACTGAAGAAGAAATCTGAAAGAAATTCAACTCCTAGAGGAACTTGACTGAAGGAAAAGTTCGAAAGAAGTTCGGCTCCTGAAGGAATCCGACTGAAGGAGAAGTTCGAAAGAAGTTCGATCATTGGAGGGGCCCGACTGATGAAGAAGGTTGGGAGGAATTCGGCTGGGGTTCGGCCGTTGAAGGAGTTCAACTGGGGTTCGACCGTTGGAGGAAAAATTTTTGATTGAAGCTCTTCCGTGATTACCAGTTGCATTAGGCTAAGCATCAGACTGCACTTTGACGAGAGTGGGGTTTATCCCCAATACTTTTCATCAAACTTCTCAAATCCTACCTTCAACCCACCGTTCTTCATGATCATACAAATAAAAACAGCAAACAGATGGATCTAAAAAAATATCTTGACTAGGGATAGTGGATAGTAGCCTTGTGATCTCTTTCTTTCTCACAAAGCTTGAAGAAAGCCTTTAGATCTGAACCTCGCTGCTGATCTCTACTGAAATATGATCTTCTTCCTCCTCCATGCTCAACCAAGCTCTAATACCACTTGTTGGATCCTGGTATCTCTCTAATATCAATTGTTGGAGAGAAGAAGAACAAAGTAGATGGCCGACACCTAGGGCTTAAAGTTGGAATTAGAGAAAAAAGAGTAGAGAGTTTTCGAAAGAAAAGCTCAATTGTATTCCACTCTATTATAAAGATACAATACCTGAATTTATATATCCTAAGGCTTCTGCTGTACCACATGAATCTTAATAAATCCAAACCACAGCTGGAAAACTCTCATAGGCTAACCCAATATATGAAAGCACTCATCAAGCCCATATACATATGTCTCACATGCTCTCATCCTCCTAGATCTGAATCCAATCCATACATGAGTTAGCCCTCTTAAAACCTTATTGGTCCAGGCTTTAAGATCCTAGGATAAAAGCCTATCCTAGATCCAAACAAAAAATTTCGTATATTCTGTACGCCACCATCGAGTTGGCTCGGCTGTATCTCATCCGAATCCTATCTTCTGTCTGCCTGAGATAGCCGGCTCGATTGCATATCCGAGCCAGCCCGCCTATGTGTTAGTCTCTTGTCTTGATTGATTCTTCTCCTGGCTTTGATCCTTTGCTCCATCTTGTATCTCAAATCTCTGGAGAACTTACCAAGCCCCTCAAGGTCCTCACACTTGAACCTCGAGTCCGTGCAGGGCTACATACCGCCTTCACCTAGGATAACTCCTATTATAGTCTTAGGACTCACACCCGTCCTGATCTTCTGGAGTCAACACCCTGACTCCTCTTGTGGCCTCCCAAGGCTTGAAAGTACCACATCAAATCCTACAATGCTTTCCTACGATCTTTTATATATCTTCTCTTCTTGCTTCTTGTTTATATGGCTTTAAATGAAGAGGATGTGATGATTTCCGGACAAGCATTTTGCTACATTGTTGAGCGAAAAATAATTACTTTTCTTAATAGCAAGACAATCTTGAATAGTGTGCTGCTCTTCTTTTGCAGGCATCCATTTGTAGCTATTTTGATTTTTTAATTGCAAGGAGAATGATGAATCTTAACCTTTTTTCTATTTATCCTTCTCTATTTTTCTAATTTTTAGATTATTTTTAAAATATTATATTTTTAAGGTGTCTTTAATTACTTTGCTATGATCAGTGGTGTTGCTGTCGAAAAATTTATGGCAAACTAAGGTTTCAAATTTGCTATTTTAACTATTGAATGCTAGAAAATCATATGCTAGCATTAGAATTTTTATAACGTTCAGCAGAACTACTTCACTTACTTTATTCACCGATAACTAGGTTATGCTCTTCTTCTTTGCGTCCCTTTCTCCTTCATCATCCTTTATTTTCTTTCCATTTAACTTTTGATAAATTGAAACTTAGAAACTCTCTAATACTATCTTCTAGACCTTGAAGGAAAATTCTTTATTGCCATACCAAGCTACTTTGCTAACTGGAATTTCTCTAGTGTCGATAAGTTTACTCATTTTTCTTGAATCATCTGACCTTTTTTTTTTTTAATTCTCAGACTCTCATTCAAAAAAATGGACTTTTGCATGCAAAGTTGAGAAAATTTTATCCTTAATACATCTTAATATTTTATTTTATAATTTTTTTCCATATAAAACATGTTCTATTAATCTTTTCATAATAATTATTTATTACTATGATTAAAATAGATTTTAAAAATTTAATTATAATTTTTTTTAAAAAAATAAAAAAAAATTTATTAATAATGATATTAACGATGAAAAATACCATCACTAATAGTTTTTTAAATTTTAATTTAAAAAAATTAAAAAATATTAATAATAGCATCTTCCATCGCTAATACTATTGCTAATTATCATTATTAATGATGAAATTTTTGACATTGATAATAATAGTCATTAGCGATGACATTATTTTTTATGAACTTTTAGTGATCGGATACTACTGTTAATAGTATTAGCAATGGCAATCTAGTTATTAGTGATGTCATTTAGCCATCGCTAATAATTTTTTCTTTTGCAAATCTCCAATTAGTATGAAATTTTATTGCAAGTTCTCAAAAAAAAAAAAAAAAGCCCCGTTGAGTCAGCCTAAGTTTGAGATTGACGGATGATCGACATCAGTTCGGAGGCATGCAGCAATGCAAACATTATAAAGTTAACTTAAGAAGACAAAATGTATCTGCCAATCCATACAAGCAGATTCTGCACGAGTAATTGGCCATCACTACATGGAAAAGTGGGGAAACAAAAAAGCGTGGAAAGGCACTACTAACCTTCCAATGTATGCTTCCAAGGTGCAGATCGCCCCTAAAAAAGGCAGAACAACAAATCCGATTAAACTCAACATCTCTTTGAAATATTTCGAAATCAGCCGGATACAAGAAGAAAAAAATTATCCATCACCTCTGGGACAATTCGGTTTAGGAAAGTTTCATTGTTAATTCACTAGCATATATGCTGCACTGGAAGAAAATAAACCTCCATTCCATGAAAAAGAAAAAAAAACAGGCAACCATGCTAAACATCTGAAAGAATATAGGTTGGCATAATTGAGGAGTTTCCTTGCAGAAAAAATGGGCAGGGCCACGTTGGAAATCCAATAGATCTTGCTCAATCCTCCTCATCTATTATATATATATATATATATATAATAATATCTCATGAAGAAATATTATGGTGTTGCCAATTTAGCAAGTCAAAATCTTCCCAACACGCCACGTATCAAAAAAATAATAATAATAAATATTATTTTATAAAATAATAAAAAATATAATAAATAAATAAATAAAATATAAAAAATATCTATTATAAATATTTATTATTAAAAAAATTAATAATTACAAATAATAAATAATAAAATATTATTTTATAAAATTATATATATATATATATATATATATATATATATATATATATATATATATATATATATATATATATATTATAACAATACTCTATTCAGGAGTATTGTCGTATTGCCAATCCAGTAAGTTAAAATCCTCCCAATATGATATGTATAAAAAAAATAATAATAATAATAAAATATTATTTTATAAAATAATAAAAAATATAAATAATAAATAAATAAATAAATAAAATATAAAATATAAAAAATATTTATTATAAATATTTATTATTAAAAAATTTAATAATTATACATCGTAATTATCCACCCCACACTGGGTATTCGACTAGTTATCTCAATGGGAGGGCTGTTAAACAAGGGATCCACATATGAATAAGAATAGACATCTAGGTTATATGAGAGATTTCCACACGCTACACAGGAGCAGCATGACAAGAAATTAATTGTCGGGTAAGTAAAATGGCTGGAACTAAGCGTCAATTCTCAAAGCAAGACGGCTGTAAAAGGGTGATCAAAAGTATATAGATAGATGATTCTTAAAAGGGTGATCAAAAGTATATAGATAGATGATTCTGCCCAGGTTTCTGCAACCAAGAGGAGACAAAGCGAACAACACGGTGAGCGGGATTTCGGCACATTAAATCTGGTCAATATTTCTTTTGCCTTCTTGTTTTTGTCAGCACGTCAAAATGTAAATTTTTTCGTGCAAGATCACCTCAAAAGGGTTAAACAAACAAAACCCCCTTCACCAAGAAAACTAAAAAGAACACATTTTTTCGTTATGATTAACTAGGGCTCAGATTTCAAGCCCTCCCAGGTGCAAAGCACTGGAGAATTCGAAAGAGAATAAGAACAATATGATGATTTCCAATTGCAAATACTCAATTTCGGAGAGAAAAGGAGGAAAACAAACAAAAGAATCCGACATAAAATAGGAGAACAGAATAAGGAATCAAGGAAATGAGGGATTAGAGAGAGCAGAAAAACTGAGTGGGGAAAGCCTCTAATTTTACCTTGGAGGTGATTACATGACGGCCTCGCCTCTGGGGAGGGACGACGGTCTTCTATGGATTCGGAGGTGGAGGTGTTCGAAGGGACGCTAACGGCGGGCTTTTACTGCGATCGCACGCGGGATCGCTAGAGGCGGGGCGAGGGCCACCGCGGAGAAAAAGGCCTAGGCCGCTTGCATCGCCCTGGGAAGCCGGACAAAAATTTATGCAAATACTTTCTACACCGTTAAAATCATTCATAAAATCAATCTCTAAATTTATTAAAATATTTTTTTATTAAAAAATCAATCATAAAATTAATCGTTAATTATTTTTTAAATTTTTTACCAACAAAATCGATCCAAAATTGATTATTAATTATTTTAATTTTTTTAATTAATATATCAATTGCAAAATCGATCACTAATTATTTTAAATTTTTTTAAGTAAAAAATTGATTGTGATTTATTTTTAAATTTTTTTATTAATAAAATCAATCATAAATTCGATTGCTAATTATTTTTAATTTTTTAAATTAAAAAATTGATCACTATTTTTTTAAAAATTTTTTATTAATAAAATTGATTGCAAAATCGATCACTAATTATTTTTATTTTTTAAATTAATATATCAATTGCAAAATCAGTCGCTAATTTTATCAAAATATTTTTATTAATAAAATCAATTATAAAATCGATCGCTAATTATTTTTAAATTTTTATTAAAAAATCAATCGTAAAATCGATCGCTATTTATTTTTAAATTTTTATTAATATAATCGGTTCCAAAATCGATTGTTAATTATTTTTAATTTTTTTAATTAACATATCATTCATAAAATTGATCACTAATTTTGTTAAATATTTTTTATTAATAAAATTGATTGCTAATTATTTTTAAATTTTTTAATTAAAAAATTAGATGTCATAATTTATTTTTATAATATTTAAATATTCAAAATTGGTTATAAAATAGATCTCTAATTTTTATTTTTATATTATTTTTATTTTTTATATATTTTATTTTTTATAAAATAATAAATTATTAATTTTTTAAATAATTTTTTAATATTTTATTTATTATTTTTTTGCCATCCTCCCACGTGCCTTTAGTGGCCACCTCCATCGCCGCTCTCACCCACCCGAGCCACCACCCTTCGATCCCCCGTGCTCCACCTACCATGCTGCCCCCTGGCCACCCGCAACACCTGTTGATCGTTGGCGCTGCCCCCTAGCCACCCGCACCGCCCCCTCGATCGCTGCTCCATGCCTCCAACCCCACACACCCCCCCCCCGAGCGTTGCTCCGCACCTCCAGCACCGCACCCTAGTCTCCCTACTGCCCGTGCCGCCTCTATTCCCTCGACGGCCACTTGCACCGCTCCCTGGGCTGCTGCTTCGCACCTCCAGCACCCCCTGGCCGCTGCACCATGCCTCCAGCATCGCACACCCTCGATGTTGCCTAGAGGTAACAACTTAAGAGGGGGTGAATTAGATTTTTATAAAATTTTAGTCAAATTTAAAATTTTTAAATAAGTATGTGCTCCAAATTAAACTAACTAGAATATTTGTGGTGAATATGCTATGTGTAGCAGCAGAATTAAAAGCAATGAGATAATGCAAGTATGTAAAATAAATAAGTAAAGCAAGAAAGTAAACCAAGCAATCACACCACAAAGACAAAGATTTATAGTGGTTCGGAGCAACCCGCTCCTACATCCACTTCCCAAGTCTTTCTTGAAAATTTCACTATAATCTGTCCTTGATTATAGTGTGTTTATTTTCCCAGGCTCACAAACAAATTCAGTTGATTTTTTTAGGAGCACTAATCAAAATCTTACACCGTTAGTTTTTCGGGTTCACTAACAACCTAGTTGGTTTTTTGTGCTCACCAATCAAAACCTATAAGATCCAATTCCAGGCTTGGACAAGCCTAATCCCCAAGTTTCTTTTTCTTAAAGAAACTTGTAAAGGAAATAAGAATATAAGAATAAAAGTTTTCGCTCAAAATGAAAATAGAGTTTAAACTCTTTAAATCTAGAAGAAGAAGCTGAATGATTGCTCTTTTAATGCTTCACTTCTCTTCATATGATGCTTGAGAAGTTGTGCTAGATGATAGAGAAGATATCTCTTGAAAGTCCTTTGATTTCACTACTTGGTTCATCTCTTTTCTATCTTCTTTTGATGTGCAATGTAGCTCACTTAAATCTGAAAATGATTTTTCTCTTAATCTCACTTTATCTTGCTTCCAAATTAATTCTCCACCTTTAAATATCCTTGAAGATGGTTGGAAAGTGAGTTCTAACCATTGGAAGCTCTGAAATAGCCATTGGAGATAAAAAATAATCATTAAAAAGATTGCAAAAACTAGCCATTAAAGACTGTCAAACTCCATCGAGCTGGCTCGGATTTGGCTTAGAGCAAGCTTGGCTGATAGAGCTGACTTGATTCTGTCTAGAGCTAGTACAAACTGCAGAATAGAAAAAATTAGTTTTCTATCATCCTGAGAGAGCTAGCTCGGATCCAAATCGAGCTGGCTCGAATAGTAGAGCAAAAAAATACCTTTTTTGCCATCCTGAGAGAGTTGGTTCGGCTGCATGCTAAATCAAAGTATCAATCATGTTTCGTGCCAGAACTTGCTCTATTCTTAGATAGGTCAGCACTAAACTTTTCAACTTCATTTTTCTTCATTATTTGACTTTTCAAACTTGAATTTATTAATCCTAAATCTTTTAAATGATATTTATTTCTTCCTCTTTCATTTTTTTTATGATGAGTCATCCAAATTTATGAAATCTTCTTCTTTTAAGCGCTTTGGCTTGACATCTTGAGAGCATTTCTTTCAAAGATAATTTCTTCAGTTTGAGTATTTGAGAAACCCTATATTCAATCTTGAAACACATGATTAGTAAAATTTTTACTCAATATTTTGTGATCATCAAAATTAATCGTAGGATCAACAATCTTTTCCTTTTTTATGATGATAAAACTTTGAGTATATGCACAATAAAAATAAATAATATGTTTCAACGCATTTTACCAATATGTGTCATGAAGTATTAGATCAAACACATGAATGCACACTTCATGAATGTTCTTAATTAGTCTTTAGTTTATTGCATATGTTTTGTTCATTATACATATTTCATATACTCATTTTAAATTAATGTCTCAATTCAAATCAATGAGTATGAAGATTTCAAGCATCAAATCAATGAGCATCTTAAGAATTAATTCATTAAACATATACTAAATATTCCTATTAATCTTTTTCTTTTTTGACAACATCAAAAAGCTTATGGAAAGGATGAATAAAAATTATTAAAATTAATAATATATAAGAATGTATCAAAATAAGAGATGTATCAAATTTAAAAAATTAATTCAAATAAATTCTATCTCCTCTGAAAACTTGTCTTTTGATTCAAAATATGCTTATCCTTTTCAGAAATTAGCTTAAATTCAAATATCAAAGGCTCTCCCTTTTTTAAATGAATATGAATTTTTAATCAGATTTTCAAATATGCATCTTGGTGTAGAATTTAATTAACGTCGAATTAAACTGGAGTCGAAAAAGATGAGGTCGTCATCGATGACCTACAAAATAAAGTCTCGTCTGGAGTCGATGGTGGTGACTCTAGTAGGATCCTTTGATGGTCAAGTTAGATCTTCTGACCAATAGAAATGGAGTGCTTAAAGAGGAGTTCAGTAGAGTTTCAAGAAGGAGAAGAAAGCTTAGAGAAAACGTATCTAGAGGATCCCTTTTTATAAACAGAGCTTGTTGTAATTGTCCTGATAAATGTCTATCGTAACTGTCCTGATAAATGATAATTATGATTATCCTGATAAATGACAATCATAATTATCCTAATAAATGATAATTATAATCATTCAGTAATGGGATCGCCTATAAGAATTCGTCTGAAGAAACAGAC
The DNA here is from genome assembly GCA_006176705.1 of Cocos nucifera. Classification (NCBI taxonomy): domain Eukaryota; kingdom Viridiplantae; phylum Streptophyta; class Magnoliopsida; order Arecales; family Arecaceae; genus Cocos; species Cocos nucifera. The sequence goes on along the minus strand of QRFJ01000100.1, from coordinate 1,439,114 downwards.
TGAAAGGAGTTCGGCTCCCGTAGAAGCCCGACTGCTGAAGGAGTCTGGAAGAAGTTTGGCTCCCATAGAAGCCCAGCCGACTGAAGAGGTTCGGTTGGGGCTCGGTCGCTGGATAGTTCAGCCACTGAATGAGTCTGACTGCTAGGGAGAGAATTTTTTATTGAAGCTCTTTCATGATTACCAGCCGCATTAGGCTAAGTACCGAGTGGACTTCGATGGAAGTGGAGTTTATCCTCAACAATAGTCTCCCCACTCTCGAGTTCGAAACTCAAAGAAAGGAAGTATGAAAAGAGCGACTGTCGAAGTTCTCTTCAGAGCTCTGCATCTTATCTCCAGCCAAGGTTGAAGGTGTAGTTGAAGCTCGGAAGAGATCTTGTCTCCAATCGAGGTTGAAGTTGTAGTTGGAGCTCGGAGGAGATCTTGTCTCCTATTATTGTCGAGCATAATGGGATCGTCTTCGGAACCTTTCCTCTCATTCCGTCTAAAATGACCGAGGCCTTCGACTTTGCTCACATTGGGACGAGGTTCTCCTTCTGTTCCTAACGGGCTGTGGGGGCACATAAAGATCATTGTCAGGACTTCTCCCCCCATCTCATCTAAAATGAATGAGGTCTTCGACTTTGCTCACGTTAGGATGAGGTTCTCCTCCTATTTCTAACGGACTGTGGGGGCACATAAGGGTCGTTGTTAGGACCTCTCCTTCTATCTCATCTAAAATGAACAAGGCCTTCGACTTTGCTCACGTTAGGATGAGGTCCTCCTCCTATTTCTAATAGATTGTGGGGGCACGTAAGGACCATTCTCTCCTCCCATCTTGTCTAATATGAACGAGATCTTCGAATTTGCTCACGTTAGGACAAGATCCTCCTCCTGTTCCTAACACGGCCACTTTTGATTGCTTCTTTCCTGTCATCACATAATTTTTGCACCAAGAAACAACAATTTTGAAATGAAGAAATTTTATTATGAAAAATTTACTGATAGTATATTCTCAGATTTTTTGAGTTCCAAGGTCGTGGGAGCATTGTTCCTCCGAGCTTCTTCAGACGATAAGTTTCAAGCCGGATGACCTCCACCACCTCATATGGACCTTTTCAATTTGGGGCAAGCTTCCCCTGGCTCTGAGGCTGAGAGATGATGACTCAACGAAGCACTAAGTTCCCCACTCTGAATATTTTACTTCTGACTCTGGAGTTATAGTACTGGGCCACCTTTCGTCTGTAGGCCGTCATTCGAACCTAGGCTTTCTCCCTTTTCTCTTCTAGCAGGTTGAGGTTAACTCTGAGGTCCTATAAATTATGCTGCTCGTTGAAGGCCACGAGCCATGCTGATGGGAGCTTAAGTTCAATTGAGATGATTGCCTCTGTTCCAAAGACCAAGATGAATGGTGTTTCCCCAATTGGCAGCCTTTGAGTAGTTTGGTATGTCCAGAGGATATGGTAGAGTTCGTCCACCCAGGTCTCCTTTGCTCTGTCGAGTCTTGTCTTGATGTCTTACAGCAAAGTTCGGTTGGTCACTTCAGCTTTCCTATTTACCTGTGGATGAGCTACCGATGTGAAGTGGTGGGAGCTGTTTAGGTCTTCGCAAAAGTTGGCGAATCTCGTCCCGATGAATTATCGTCCATTATCGATTATAAGAGTTCAGGATAGACTAAATCGGTAGGCTATTGACTTCTAGATGAAGTCTTGTACCTTAGTCTCGGTAATTTTGGCTAGAGATTCAGCTTCGATCCATTTGAAGAAGTAGTTGATCGCTACCAGGAGGAACTTTCATTGTCCGAATGCCATCGAAAAAAGATCAAGTATGTCCATTTTTCACTGCGCAAATGACTAAGGTGCACTTAGCGGAGTAAGCTCGAAGGTCGGTTATCTTTGTATGCTCGCATTCTTCTGATAGAGGTCATATTTTCTGACATATTTCATAGAATTATAGTATAAGGTCAGCCAATAGTATCCTTGTTGAAGTAGTTTTTGCGATAGGGACCTAGCTCCTACATGACTTCCATAGATTTTCTCGTACACTTTTCATAATGCGAAGTCGACTTCTAAAGATCGGAGATATCTCAATAGCGGTAGCGAATACGACCTATTATATAATCTGCCCTTATAGAAAACGTATCGGGATACTTGATTCTTGAGTTTCCAAGCTTCTTTCGGATCATGAGGAAGGACTCCCTCCTTGAGGTAGGCAACCAACGGGTTGATCTAGCTCGACTCGAGTTCTGTCTGCAAAATGACCTGCGATTCCTCTGAGCTTGGGCTCTTTAGGATCTCAAAAAATACTTCTTTGGGTAGTTCGGCTAGAGCTGAAGTGGCCAACCTAGAGAGAAGATCGGCTCTTATATTTTCTTCACTCATAATCTGTCGAATGTCGAAATAGCTGAAAGCCGGCGTCAAGTCCTTTACTTTCTCAAGATATTTCATCATACTTTTCTCTCGTACTTCATAGCTACCACTAACTTGGCCGACTACTAATTGAGAATCGCTATAGACTTGAAGTCAATCTACTCTTAATTTTTTCATAATTTTTAATCCGACGATCAATGCTTCATACTCGGTTCAATTATTAGTCGTAGAAAATTTGAAGTACAGTGCATACTCGATGATGACTCCTCCAAAGCTGACTAACACTAATCTCGCATCCGCTCCAGCAGAGTTGGATGAACCATCCACGTATAGAGTCCAAAAACCTTCGAAAAGGTCGGCTATCTCTTCAGGAAGGTTCGGTTGTGATAGTAGAGCACCGATCTCGTTCCACTCAAGCTCGGCATCATTAGGAATGGTATATTCCATTACAAAATCTACTAATATCTAAACTTTAATCGATGGTTGAGATCGATAATTGATATCAAATTTTGTGAGCTCGATTGCCCATTTTGTAATTCTCTCGAAAGCGTTCATTCACTGAAGGACTGTCTTTATTGGTTGATCCATGAGGATCATTATGGTATGCCCCTGAAAGTAAGGTCGGAGCCTCCTGACAGCAATTAGAAGAGAGTAAGCCAATTTCTCTAGCTTAGAATACCTGATCTCTGCATCTCTTAGGACCCGACTTATGTAGTAGATCGGCAATTGTATCTTCGCTTCCTCTTTGACTAGGACTGCTGCCAAGGTTGCCGGAGAGACTGCTAAGTACAAAAGTAATTCTTCTTCAGGTTCGGATTTTGCTAGCAATGGGGGTGAGCCGAGGTAGTTTTTGAGCTCCTCAAATGTCCGCTGGCACTCCGTCATCCAGCAAAAATTCTTTAGTTGCTTGAGAATTTGGAAGAAGGGTATGCATCGCTTGGCCGATCTCAAGATGAAGCGATTTAGGGATAACACTTTTTTAGTCAAGCGCTGAACTTCTTTGATTGTCTTTGGAGCGGTCATCTCTTGAATGGCTCAAATTTTTTCTAGATTTGCTTTAATCTCGTGCCTCGATATCATAAATCTCGAAAATTTTTCAGAGGTCACACCAAAGGCGCACTTGATTGAATTCAGCTTCATCTTATATTTTTTGGGTGCACTGAAGGTCTCTTCAAGGTCGGCAAGATGGTTTATAGAAGCTTAGCTTTTGACGAGCATGTCATCCACATATACCTCCATATTACGGCTAATCTGCATCTTGAAGATTTTATTGATCAGATGTTGGTACGTTGCCCTAGCATTCTTAAGCTTAAAGGATATAATCCTGTAATAGTAAAGACCATGGTCAGTAACAAAAGCAGTTTTCTCTTCGTCCTTTGGTGCCATCTGCATCTGGTTATAGCCAAAGAAGGCATCCATGAAAGTGAGGAGCTCATGGTCCGAGGTTGCATCTACCAGTTGATCAATTTTGGAAAGAAGGTAGCTATCCTTTGGACAGACTTTATTCAGCATTTTGAAGTCTATACACATCCTCCATTTGTTGTTTGCCTTTTTGATAAGGACCACATTTGAGACCTAGGTCAGATAGTTGACTTTTCGGATGAACCCAGCTTTGAGGAGTTTGTCTACTTCTTCCGTAATTGCTTTCTGCCTCTACGGGATGTGGCTGCGTAGTTTCTCTTTTATCGATCGATACTTTGGATCGACGATCAGTCGATGTTCCATAACTTCGACATCAATTCCTGGCATATCTGTTGGGGCCCAGGCAAAGACATCCGCATTCTTTCTGAGGAAAGTGACGAGTTGCTCCCGATCCTCATCCCCTAAGTTGGAGCCGATCTGTATATTGTGCTCCACATTTTCGTCATTCAAGGGCACAGATACGAGATCCTCCATAGGCTCATCTCGCTCCTCAGTAAGATCATCGCAAACATCCAGCCCATCAACAGGATAAGGATCGGACTATTCTTCTTTATGTAGGATAATTGAGTAGTAGTGCCTTGCCAAAGCTTGATCTCTCCTAACCTCTCCGATCCCATAATCTGTCAAAAATTTCATCTTTAAATAATAAGTTGATACCACTATCCGAAGTATTTTTAGATCAGATTGATTGAGAATAGCATTATAGGCGGACAGAGTCTTTAAGACTAAAAAGTCGATCTGTGCCTTAGCCAATTTTGGGCGTTGTCCCACAGTCACGGTCAAAGTTATTATGCCCTCAACTGGTACGGCCTCGTCAGTGAAGTCCACCAATAGAGAGTTCATAGGCCCCAAGTGATTATCGAGTAAGGATATTTTGGAGAAGGCATCATAAAATAATATGTCGATCGAGCTTTCATTATCTACTAAAATACGGCGTACATCACAATCGGCAATGCTTAAAGAGATTACAACCGCATCATTATGAGAAAATTGGACTCCCTGAGCATCTGCCTCAGTGAAGATTATGGGTTCTTCAGTCCTCCATCTCTTCACCGATCCCTCGGATTCGCTGGCCTCTCTTTGCTAAAGTACCCTCGAGATCGTATTGATGATGTCAAGAGATGGCCGATCTCCTTATTGATCCTCCTCCCTTAGTGGCTCAGGCTGCGGTAATGCTCTCGGTTGATCTTTCCATCTTTTAGGTCATCGCCGTAGGAATCGACCTAATCTGCCTCGCCTAATGAGCTCCTCGATCTCATCCTAGAGTTAGATACCCTCCTCAGTGTCATGACCATGATCACGATGATAAAGATAGAACTTGTTAGGATCACGCTTGCTAGGATGAGAGTGCGTCCTTTCCGACCTCGGTAGTTGCTTCTTGATTTTCATCAGCACCTAAGTTTTAGGAGCATTGAGGGGGGCATAGTTGTAAAATCTTCATTGGAGAGAACCTCACTGTGCCCTTCTATCTGAGCTTCTCTGCCTCTGAGCCCAGGGGGAAGTTCAGACTTGCTTTCGCTCAGAGGGAGTTTGGGAGCGTGGCCTAGCTTCGCTCAACTTTCCTTCCTCAGTGGATTCGCCTAGCTCGCCGATTCATCGTAACCAAACGCTTCATCGTCCCTGATCTTGAAGGCCTCTTTAGCTCAGATGTAACCTTCAGCTTGAGCTAGCAGATCGGCAAAGTCCCTGGGATACTTCTTTTTCAAGAAGAATAGCAAATCATTCTTCTGGAGGCCACCCTTGAGTGCGGCCATTACGACTGATTGGTCCAGATTTCGAACCTCTAATGCAGTGGCATTAAATCAGATAACATAAGTCTGAATGAATTTTTCCTTCTTTTGCTTGATATTCATTAAAAAATTCGAACCTCGGTGCGGACGTCGACTGCTAACGAAGTGAGCCACGAACTGATGGCTTATCTGATCAAAGAAAAAGATGGTACCTGATTTAAGTGTCGAGTACCAATTTCTGACGGCTCCCTTGAGGGTGGATGGGAAAGCCTGGCATAAAATAGCGTCTGACGCACCATGGAGCAACATCATTGTCTGAAAGGCCTCCAGGTGATCAACTGGATCGGAGGTTCCATCGTAACTCCCAAACTACGGGAGCTTGAAGTTCGATGGGATCGATTTCTGCATGATTCTCTGAGAAAATGGAGGGTCAGTGCGAATATCATTCCCATGTGAGGAGGGAGTGTGATGGAGCTCTTCGATTCATTGGTTTATTTCTAGGAGCCTTTGATCTAGGAGATCTTCACGATTGTTGATCTTCAGAATTTTCTGGTAGAATAGATGCGAAGTTTCTCCCTGGGTTGAGTCATAGTCTGAGCATGGGTCTTCCATCCTCTGCTTTTTCTTTTTGGAGATCAAAGGCAGGGTAGCTGAGGTTGGCCGTTCCCAGATTAGATCACGGAGTTCTGGAGAAACTTACTTCGACCGAACTGATACTGAGGCCTGTCAATGTATGGCTTGCATCACATCCGCAAGGCCGCAAACCTGCTGGACCAACAGGTTGAACTACTCCACATCCATCATGGATGTAGGTGGAGCCTGAGTTATCAGAGCTGGAACGGTTGTATCTGGATGGAATCTAACTGTAGAGACCGTGGATCGTCGGATCGAAGCTTTCTTAGGAGGTATTTTTTCTGGAAAGAACTCAAGAGAGAAAGGAAAAAGATCACTGCTGAGCACTTCTTTAAGATCAAAGAAACCTAAGGAATATGGCCCCTTCCTCTAGTGCCAATTCTGCTGGTGCAAAATTTGGTTGACGTCGGATCAAACTAGAGTCGAGAAAGATGAGATCGCCGTCGGTGATCTGCAAAACAAAGTCTCATCCGTAGTCGGTGGTGGTGGCTCCAGTAGGACCCTCCGATGGTTAAGTTAGCTCTTCTGATCAATAGAAATGGAGTGCTTAAAGAGGAGTTCGGCAGAGTTTCAGAAAGAAGAAGAAAGCTTAGAGAAAACGTATCTAGAGGGTCCCTTTTTATAGATGGAGCTTATTGTAACTGCCCTGATAAATGACCGTCGTAACCATCCTGATAAATGATAATCGTGATTATCCTGATAAATGATAATCATAATTATTCTAATAAATAATAATTATAATCATTCAGTAGTAGGATCGCCTGTAAGAATCCATCTGAAGGAACAGTTCGAAAGAAGTTTGGCTTCCGTAGAAGCCCGACTGCTGGAGGAGTCCGAAAAGAGTTCGGCTCCCATAGAAGTCTGACTGCTGGAGGAGTTCGGCTCCCATAGAAGCCCGACCGACTGAAGAGGTTCGACTGGAGCTCAGCCGCTGGGTTGTTCGGCCACTGAATGAGTCTGACTGCTGGAGAGAGAATTTTTGATTGAAGCTCTTCTGCGATTACCAGCTGCATTAGGCTAAGCGTCGGACTAGACTTCGACGGAAGTGGGGTTTATCCTCAACAATACACTTGTAAGCTTTAAGAGGAATAGAATTTTTCAAAAGATTTGAATATAAAATCAAGCATAGTATATACTTTAAAATTCAATCATTTCTTTTCTTAAAAAATTTTAGTCAATTAAGTTCGAAAAAGATATGTATCAAAAATATATCGAGCAAAATAAAATAAACAGTATCAAAGCAATGATAGTTAATTTTCAAATTTATTGCTTTAAGTAGAAATTACTTCAATACAAATAATTCATAAGAATTTTGCAATACATATAAAAAATTTAATATCAAATTTAAATTTTTAAATGAGTTTTTAGATTAAGTTTAGAAATTTATTTCTTATAATAAGAATATATTTTCAAATTTAATTTAACTTCAACTAATTATCCAAAAATAAGATAAAGCAATCAAATCATATAAATTAAATTAGATAATATGAAAGGTCAATTTAAGAAGATCATAAAGTAATTGATTAAGAATTTAAGATCAAAATTTATTTATCTCGATACAAATTAGTCAAAATTTTCAATCAAATCAAGTTAGAAAATATCTCTCCCGTTGTTTTTCATACTTATAACAAGATTAATTTACCTTTTAACTTTCTTCCCTTTTTTTTATTTTAAATCAAACAAATTTAATACAAATTTAACCACTAAATTTAAATTTTCTAAATTTTAAAGATATTTTTAATTTCAAAACTATTTTCAATTAAATGATCATTTTTTTTTAATAATTTATCTCTCTTACTTTAGCAAACAAAATCATTTTAAAATTAAATAAAATTCAAAAGTATAAGCATCAATTGAGTGAACTAAGAGTATTAATTAATCCAAATATCAATCAAGCATAGCATTCACTCAAAAAGATATCAAATTTTTTAAAAATTTATTTTTTATTAAATTTGAAGGATGTTTACAAAAGGATATATATAATAAGAATAAATATCAAGAAGATCAAAAGAGTATGATATGTAATTAAAAAAATATTTTTATTTAAATTTAAATTTTTTTATCATAAGAAATATCACTTAATTAAGTTTAGAAAAAATATGAAATTCTATGAATTTATTTTAAATGATATCACTTCAAGAGTATGGCTATGCAAAATTAGATTTGAAATAGAGACATTCTTCTCTTTTTGTCGAAAGATAAATCAATCAAATACATAACAAATAGTAAGCTGTTTGATACTAAATAATTAAAACTAAAGTCCTCTTCAAATATTTAGCTTTAAATATAAATGACACCTTCCTTGAAACATCTTGCTAGATATAAAAACAAGTCAAATTGATGATCAACAAAGATATTCAAATAAATTTAGGAGATCAAAATTAATCAATTAGGGGATTCCAATAATCAAAAAATTAAAACAAGAAGAATCTAGATAATGGTACTATGGGATTTGGTTCAACTAGAAAATTTTAAATTCTTAAGATAAAACTAAGATACAGTGCAAATTAATACTTCAAGCACTTGATTTTTTATAATTGAATGTCTTATATTCAAGTACTTAGGTTATGCAATTTTTTAGGATACTTTAATATTTAAGCATCTTATGGGGGAATAACAAAATTTGTTCAATTTTTGAGTTTAGCATCCAAAAAGTTTCATATGCAATCAAACTCATAACAATTTAGATTTCTTAAAAATTTGAAGATCAAAATAGCATGATACAAAGGGTTGAACAAATATGCAGAATTTAGGATAAAAATATAAGCTTAAAAGCAAATAATCAAAATCAATCAAACATGCTTAATAATTATGCTAATTAATAATAAAAATATATTTAGCAAATAGTGATGGCATGATGTAAAAAAAGTTTAGATTTTACCAAAATATCATCACCTATCTAATTTCATTTCCATGGCATCTATCTATAGATTTTTTTTTTTTTTTTATTCCATTGGATCCTTGGTGTACTTGCAAAAATCACTTTCTAGATTTTGGTACCCAAGCTATGTTGGGTCCATTAAGGTTAGAGCTCATGGTTTCTTTTGAAATCTAAATTTATTTGATTAAAGTTTGGCCGATTTTTTTGGTATTGCATTTTAAAATTTTATGGCCAACTTTATTACATTTGAAACATGTAATAGAATGATTTTCAGATAAAGTTTTTCTAAACATATTCTTCACAAATTTCTATTTTGTTAAAGAATTATAGCAAATTTTAGCTTTATCGAAAATAGCTTTTTAATTATTCAAAATTAATTGAAGCTTTTGAGATCCTATAGTAAACTTATTGAACATGGGCTTCAATGTTTCGATCTTTTTTCTTAATTTAGCATTTTCTTCCAAAAGAGATTTTTAGATCTTATGAATTTTTCTTTTTCTTTAATATAAATTTTTAATTTTTCAAATTCTATTTTTAGCTTAATGTTTTCTTCAACTAAAGATTTTTTAGATTTAAAAAATACTTTTTTTTAGCCAAAACATTATTTTTTTCAAAATATCTTTTTTTTCTAATAAGACTTTACTCCTTTCATTAACTAAGAAAAGATTAGACTTTTTGAATTCTTTATTTTCAGCCTTAATTTTTTGAATTCATCTATTAAGTCGTTGAAAGCTTCATATAATTTATCGAATATAAATTGAAAAATTTTTTCAGAATTTATCTCATCTTTATTGGACATGAGGTAAAGATTTATAGCACTTTCTTCTTCTTTCTCATTTTTGTTTTCCTTGCTTTGCTCTTCCTTAATTGATGCTTTCTTTTTTCTTTGCTTTTTTTCTTCTTTTTCTTTCCATCCTCATGAGCCATGAGGTATATATTGGGGTGAGCCTTCTTGTCTTTTTTGGAGCTTGATATTTCTTCTTATTTTGTTCTTTTAAATATAGTTTTTAATTTCTCCTAAACTTATTTTACTGAAATACAAGAAGAAATCAGATTGAACTCATTTAAATCTAATGAACAATAAAGCATATTTAAAATTGTAGCATTTAGTTAGGCCATCTTTTTATCATGCATGATCAATGCATTATGGGTGTGTGAGCCATCAATAATAATTTTTCATAAATTATAGTCATGTATTTATATGAATATTTTTATTCTAGCTTTTCAGTATGTATAATTTGATATATTTAATAGTGGGGGTCTATCTATGAAATGATCTTCATTAAATAAAGATTTTATTTAGATTATCTAGATCTTTAGCTCTTTAACCACTAGGTTAACAATCAAATATTAGAATATCCACTCTGATACCAATTATTGCCCAAAGGTAGCAACCCAAGAGGAGGGAGTGAATTGAGTTCTTATAAAATTTTAGTCAAATTTAAATCCTCTAAATAAGTATGTGCTCCAAATTAAACTAACTAGAATATTTATGATGAATATGCAATGTGTAGTAGTGGAATTAAAAGCAATGAGATAATATAAGTATGTAAAATAAATAAGTAAAGCAAGAAAATAAACCAAACAATCACACCACAAAGATAAAGAGATTTATAGTGGTTCGGAGCAATCCAATCCTATATTCACTCTCTAAGCTTTTCTTGAAAATTTTATTATAATCTATCCTTGATTACAGTGTGTTTATTTTTTCGAGCTTATAAATAAATCCAATTGATTTTTTCAAGAGCACAAACCAAAATCTTACACCATTAGTTTTTTGGATTCATAACAATCCAGTTGATTTTTTAGGCTCACCAACCAAAACCTACAAAGTTCAATTTTGAGCTTGGACAAGCTTAATCCCCAAGTTTCTTTCTCCCAAAAAAATTTATAAAGAAAAAAAATACAAGAATGAAAGTTTTAGCTCAAAATGAAAATAGAGTTAAAACTCTTTAAATCTTGAAGAAGAAGCTGAAAGATTGCTCTTTTAATGCTTCACTTCTCTTCATATGATGCTTGAGAGGTTGTGCTAGATATTGGAGAAGATATCTCTTGAAAGTTCTCTAATTTTACTACTTGGTTTCTCTCTTTTTTATCTTTTTCTGATGTGCAATGGAGCTCATTTAAATCTGAAAATGATTTTTCTCTTAATCCCACACTACAAGAACATAGAATTTTAGCGACCAAAAAATCAATCGCTAAAAATCAAAAATCATTCACTAATAATTTAGCGATCGATTTTGCGACTAAAAATTTTTGGTTGCAAAATGCTAGTTGAAAATATTTTCCGATCGATTTTTTTGGTCGTAAAATCTAGCAACCAATTTATCAGCCAAAAAAAATAAAATTATTAAAAAAAACTTACGATCAATTTTCCAACCAAAAAATTGGTTGCTAATTTTCAAAAAAATATAAAAAATAAATAATCAAATTTTTAAAAATTAAAAATTTATAAAAAATGATTTCTAATTTCTAAAAAAAATATTTATAATTTTTTTAATTTTTAAATCAATCAAAAATTTGATCATAAATTTTTTAAAAAATATTTTATTAAAAAAATTGATCACAAAATTGATCACTAAATTAATTAAAAAATATTAAATAAAAAATTTAAATAAGAATCAATCAAAAATTTGATTGTAATTTTTTTGAAAAATATTTTTTAAAAAAAATCAATCTCAAAATTGATAGCTAAATTAATTAAAAATATTAAACTAAAAATTTAAATATGAATCAATCAAAAATTTGATCATAATTTTTTTCAAAAAAATATTTTTTTAAAAAATTGATCATAAAATCGATCGCTAATTTAATTAAAAAATATTAAACTAAAAGTTTAAATAATAATCGATAAAAAATTTGATCATAAATTTTTTGAAAAATATTTTTTTAAAAAAATTGATTAAAAAATCGATCACTAAATTAATAAAAAAATATTAAAGTAAAAATTTAAATAATAATCGATCAAAAATTTGATCATAATTTTTTTAATAAAATTGATTGCAAAATCAATCACTAATTTTTTTTATATATTTTAAATTTATATTATTTTTATTTTTTATAAATTTTATTTTTTATAAAATAATAAATTATTAATATTTTTAAATAATTTTTTAATATTTTATTTATTACTTTTTTCTCATCCTCCTCCCACGTGCCTTCAACAGAATCCTCCCTTGTCACCCTCATTCGCTAGTACCATTGCCCTCCGGTCCCTCGCACCCCATCCCCCGCGCTGCCCCCTGGCCAACCGTCGGTCGTCTGCACTGCCCCCGAGCCACCCGCAAAACCTCCGACTGCCCGCCCTGCCCCTTGGCCACACGCATTGCCTGCGCTACCCCCCAATTGCTCGTACCATCCTCTGGCTGCCTGCACCGCCCGTGCTGCCCTCGGCCCCTCGCACCACCTGCACTTTCCTCCGACCACCCGCATCACCCCTCGACCACCCGCCCTGGCCCCAACCAGCAGCACCGCCCGCGCTGCCCCTTAGCCACTCGCACCGCCTCCTGACTGCTGCTCCGCTTCTCTGGCACCGTACCCCAGTCTCCCGACTATCTGCACCACCCCCGTTCCCCTGACAATGGAGATCAACGGTAGGTGATGGTAAGGAGAAGGGGTGGGGGGCCATCGTGGGTGGGCTGATGAGGGGAGGCTGAAGGGAGGGGAGGCATCGCAGGCAGGGAGGGGAGGGGGCAATCGTGGCAGACCGACGAAGGGAGGCCATCGTAGGTGATTGTCGGGGAGGGGAAGGGGCAATCATGATGAGCAGGCGAGGGGAGGCCATAACGGGCGGTCTCTAGGAAGGGGAGGGGGGCCCATCACGGGCGATCACCGAGAAAGGGAAGATGCGGGTCGGAGGCAGCTGCGACGGGGCTGGGGGTGGGGCACCGAACTTATAAAGTTTTTTTTTAAAAATAATCAAGAAAATCACCAATAAAAGGCATCAATTAATTTTTTTTTAAATTTAAACTTACGATCGATTTTTTGGTTGTAAAAAATTAAAAAAAAATTATGATCAAAAAATTGATCAAAAAATCTTAAAATTATTTTTTTAATTTAAAATAACTTAAAAAGTTTCCAACCAATTTTTTGGTCAAAAATATTTAATTAAAAAATATTAAACTTAAATTTTGAATAATAATCGATCAAAAATTTATTCATAATTTTTTTGAAAAATATTTTTTTAAAAAAATTGATAATAAAATTGATCACTAAATTAATAAAAAAATATTAAACTAAAAATTTAAATAATAATCGATCAAAAATTTGATCATAAATTTTTAAAAAATATTTTTTAAAAAAATCAATCGCTAAATTAATGAAAAAATATTAAACTAAAAATTTAAATAATAATCTATCACAAATTCGGTAGCAAATTTTTTGAAAAATATTTTTTAAAAAAAAATTGGTTGCAAAATCGATCACTAATTTTTTTATATTTTAAATTTATATTACTTTTATTTTTTATATATTTTATTTTTTATAAAATAATAAATTATTAATATCTTTAAATATTTTTTTAATATTTTTATTTTATTTATTACTTTTTTCCGTCCTCCTCCCACATGCCTTCAACGGAATCCTCCCTCGCCACCCTCATCCGTCAGCACCGTCGCCCTCCGGTCCCTCGCACCCCACCCCCTGCGCTACCCCTTAGCCATCCACTGGCTGCCTGCGCTACCCTCGGGCCACTCGTACTACCCTCGACCGCCTGCCCTACCCCCCAGTCGCCCGCACCACCCATGCTGCCCTAGCCCCTCGCACCACCCGCGCTGCCCCCTGGCCACCCGCATCGCCCCTCAACCGTTGCTCTGCACCTCCGGCACCGCACCCCCCCGGTGGTGGGGCAAGGAGAAGGGGAAGAGGGGCCGTCACTGGCGGGTCAGCGAGGGGAGGCCGAAGGGGAAGGAGGGCCATCGCAGGTTGGGCGAGGTCGACGAGGGGAGATGTCATCGCGGGCCGATGAGAGGAGGCCATTGCGGATGGTCGCCGAGGAGGGGAAGCGGGGCAGTCACGATGGGTCCGACGTAAGGAGAGGACCATTATGGGCGGTCTCCAAAGAGGGGAGGGGGCCCATCGCGAGGCGATCACTCGGGGAGGGAAAGATGGGGGTCGAGGCTGCGGCTGGGATGGAGTGTCGGGCTCATAAATTTTTTTTTATTTTTTTTTAAAAATAATCAAGTAAATCATCAAAAAAAAGATGCTAATTAATTTTGTTTAAAATTTAAATTTATGATTGATTTTTTAGTTATAAAAAATTTTAAAAAAATTATGATGGAAAAATCCTAAAATTATTTTTTTAATTTAAAATAATTTAAAAAAACTTTCAACCAATTTTTTGGTTGAAAAATTAATTTTTCCAACCAAATTTTTGGTCCCAAATTTTCTGACAAAAAAATTGATCAAAAATTTTTAAAATTATTTTTTTAATTTAAAATAATTTTAAATTTTTTTGATCGATTTTTTGGTTGAAAAATTAATTTTTTCGATCAATTTTTTGGTCGCAAATGTATTTTAATTTTTTTTCGAACGATTATTCGATCAAAATGTATTTTGCAACTGAATTAATTTTCTATTTATTTTTCTCTGAATATGATATAATTTTAGAATTTAAAGTCCATCTTCATTGTTCATTATCTAAATAATTATCATTAGAGTATCATCACAGAAGACCGACTCGATTCGGTAGCCCTAGCTACGTCGATAAATAAAATTTAATTTCGACAGTCAAGAATGATCGTATGATTATCTGATAGATAAATACCATCAATAGGTTCACAAACTTGCAACGATGATCTCGATGATATTTATAGTATACTATCAAAATTTTACTTCAATCCGACATCATTATCATGATCAATTTAGCTTGGGATGATTTGGATCGTCAAATAAAAAATGAGTGATCAAAGAGTCAAATGGCATCCAATTATAAGATGACTTTTTAGATAAATAATCTTTGTAACTACTTTGATTGTTTATATGGTGGTGATCATAAAATTCAAACCGTGCATATATGAATGATCTAAAACTATGTTTCTTGATACTCATTCTTAAAGTCTTTTGGTAATTATACTTGAGCTTTTATAAGATCAGCTTAATGTCGATGGTTCATATACACGTAGTTTGAATTTTATGATCATCACCATATAAATGATTAAAATAGTAGCAAAGACCATTTATCTAAAAAATTGCCTTATAATCGGATGTCATTAGCCTTTTGATCACTTATTTTTCATTTAATGATTCAAATCATTCTGTGCTAAATTATTTATGATAATGATGTCCAATTATAGTAAAATTTTGATAGTGTGCTATAAATATCATCGAGATCATTATTGTAAGTTTTTAAATCCATCGGTGATCTTTATTTATCAGATCATCATACGATCATTCATGGCCATTGAAATCAAATTTTATTGATCAACATAGCTAGGGCTATCGAATCGAGTCAGTCTTTTATGATAATATACTAACAATAATTATTTAGATAATGAATGATAAAGATGCACTTTAAATTTTAAAATTATATCATTTTTAAAAAAAATAAAAAAAAATATATTTGATCATAAATACATTTATGATTGAAAATTCGATAAGAAAAAAATTAATTTTTCAACCAAAAAATTGGTCGTTAAATTTTTAAATTATTTTAAATAAAAAAATAATTTTAAAATTTTTTTATCAAAAAATTTATGATAAAAAATTTGGTTGAAAAAAATTAATTTTCTAAATAAAAAATTGATCAAAAATTTTTCAAATTATTTTAAATAAAAAAAATAATTTTGAAAATTTATAACTAATTTTTTGATCAAAAAATTTATAATTAAAAATTTTGTTAGTGCAGAATCTGATCGACACCGGATTGAGCTGGAGTTGAGGAAGACGAGGTCATCGTCGGTGATCTGTAAAATAAAGTTCCATCTGGAGTAAATGGTGGTGGCTCTGGAAGGATCCTCCGATGATCAAGTCAGTTCTTCTGGCCAACAAAAATGGAGTGCTCAGAAAAGAGTTCGGCAGAGTTTCAAGAAGAAGAAGAGAGCTTAGAGAAAATGTATCTAGAGGATCTCTTTTTATAGACGGAGCTTGATTGATAGTAATGGCCATACCGTCCGATAGCGGACCGCTCGGGACCATATGAAGTTTGGTATGGAGAGAAAGGTATCGTCAGACTGATAGTGACAGCCATACCGTTCGATAGCAGGCTGCTCGGGACCGTGTGGGGTTTGCTACGGAGAGAGGGGCATCGTCAGACTGATAGTGATCGTTCGTCGAGATTTAATAGCCGTAGTTTGGAGGAAGCAGGTGTTGGTTGATGAAGAACTTTGATATATATCCATTCCAGAGGAGCTCGGACTGCTAAGGGGGATATAGTTGAAGGAGGAATCCAACTGAAGGTGAGGTCTGGGAGGAGTTCGGCTCCTGAAGGAATTTGATTGAAGAAGAAATTCAAAAGAAGTTCGGCTTTCGTAGAAATCCAACTGTAGAGAAGTTCGGAAGAAGTTTGGTTTCCATAAAAATTCAACTGCGGAGGAGTCCGGAAGGAGTTCAGCTCCTGTAAAAATCTGACTGAAGAGAAATCTGAAAGGAGCTCGGCTCCCATAGAAATCTGACTGCTGGAGGAATTCGGAAGGAGTTCAGCTCTTGTAGAAATTTGACTGAAGAAGAGATCTGAAAGGAGTTTGGCTTCCATAGACATCCGACTGAAGGAGGAGTCCGGAAGGAGTTTGGCTCCCGTAGACATTCGACTGAAGGAGAAGTTCAGAAGGAGTTTGGCTCCCGTAGGAGTTCGATTGGTGGAGAGGTCCGGAAGAAGTTTGGCTCCTATAGACATCCGATTGAAGGAGGGATCCAGAAGGAGTTCGGCTCTCATAGACATTCAATTGAAGGAGGAGTCCGAAAGAAGTTCGGCTTTCGTAGGAGTCCGACTAGTGGAGAGATCCAGAAGGAGTTCGGCTCCTGTAGACATCCGACTGAAGGATGGTCTGGAAGGAGTTTGGCTCCTGTAGAAATCTGACTAAAGAAAAGATTTGAAGGAGTTCAGCTCCTGTAGACATCCGACTGAAGGAGAGATCTGGAAGAAGTTCAGCTCTTGTAGACATCCGACTGAAGAAGAGATCTAAAAGGAGTTCAGCTCCTGTAGATATCCGACTAAAGGAGGGATCTGAAAGGAGTTTGGCTCCTGTAGACATCCAACTGAAGGAAGAGTCCGAAAGGAGTTTGGCTCCTGTAGACATCCGACTAAAGGAGGGGTTCGAAAGGAGTTTGGCTCCTGTAGGAGTCCGATTGGTGGAGAGGTCCGAAAAAAGTTCGGCTCCCATAGGAGTTCGACTGGTGGAGAGATTCGAAAAGAGTTTGACTGGGATTAGGCAGCTGGAGGAGTTCGGCTAGGGTTCGGCAGCTGGAGGAGTTCGGCCGAGGTTCGACCGCTGGAGGAGAAATTTTCGATCGAAGCTCTTCCATGATTACCAATTGCATTAGGCTAAGCATCAAACTGGACTTCGATGGAAGCGAAATTTAACCCCAACAGAAAGAAAGAAAAAATAAAATAAAAAAATAATCAAGTACGTGGATCAGTCCAAGGACTCACCTCCACGAGACATGCAAAGCTTCATTATGAGAGAGAAAACCAAACAATACAAGAAAAACTTATTGCTCAATTTTTGTACAAGAGTCTCTAAATAAGAAGTCTCAAAATCCTCACAAAAGCTCTCTGAAATCTCTCAAGAAGCCTCTCAGTACCTTTGGAACATCACCAGCTTTCCAACGCAATAAACGGTTCGTCAATCGAAGTTATATAGATTCTAGAAACTCAAAAATAATATTCTAGTAGAAAATCTAAATCTAATCACACTCAAGATCGATCTGGACTGTCCGATCACGACCGGCTCCCTCCTGTATTGTCGGATCGTGCAACAGTAGTCCTGATTAGGCTTGAATTAAATCCTAGACATTCGATCATGATCGGCTCAAACCAGAGCCATCGGATCATGACCAGTCCATGAAATAGTGCCATGGATAGCACGAAATGGAAAGAAAAATCGTCTGGGGGTCCATGCGGGCACCCATGAGTCGGTAGTCCATGGTGGACCGCACTCCACCACGTGGGCTGGGTGCCCGCGTGGCTCGCTCCCACATGGCCCATGCACGCCACCCGCGCATGCTCGCGCGCCTAGTCGGCCCAGCGCCTCCGCGCGTGGCTTGTTTTGGACTACGACGGCATCGGTAGGTCCCTCCAGTGAGTCTGAAGGCCAGCTATCCTACTTTGATCTTTTTTTGCGTGTATCTTCTCCATTTAGACTGTTCTTAGACTCATTTGACTCCATTCGTCATCCTGAACCTCGCTGTAGGCTTATTATGGAAGAATTCAAGACACTTTTCTTAGCATCTTTTACTATCACAACTATTTTTGATCTCGTCCTTTATCTCCTTCAACTTACATATTGAATCATCATGAATATTCACAAGTTTGAAATTACTTTTATGTAGGTTTCAATTTGCTGATTTAGTCCGCAAGAAGATTCTATCCCTCGGGCCTATTTGGAAAATCCAATAGGATTAGGCTGGATTTCCGGTCAAGTCATGGTTACATAGTCTTTTTAACTAAAACTCATATTAACCCAACTCTTTCCGGCCTAAATTCTGTGGGAGGAAAAAAAAAAACGATCTCTATATATTTTCTTTCCTTTTTTTTTTTTCATCCTGCAGTCTAATAGGCTGATAGATGGGATTTAAGCTCAAACTAGAATGGGTATTTAAAAAACAAAGAAAAAAGGCTGGGTGGAATATCAGATTCAATTTTTATAGTAAATCCAACCTAATCCTGATGAAATTTTTAAATAGATCCTTCGTGGAACCTACTTGTTTCTAGCTGATTGAAGCTTTGTACCTCGATTATTGGCAAAAGCATAACTTCTTTTTTGGATGGAGGCAAAAGCATAGCTGCAGGCTATATTTTGTATGCAGCTTTTGGATAGCTTTTATAATAATTTTAGCTTATTTAAACTATTTTAATATTTGATGAAAATAGCTTATAATTCATAAGCTAGCTTTTATTAAAAGCTCCCTCGTCTAATGATTCAAAATCGAAAGCTAGTTGCATATTTTTTATTTTCAAATTTATTCTTTACTTAATATTTAAGCTTTCTCCTCTCTCTTTTATTCTTTAAAATCTATCTACAAAAATATAATATATTATAATACATTATAATATATATATATATATATTAACATATAAATAATATATATAAAAATATATTATAATATATTAATATATATTATATATTTATATTAAATATATATATATTATAATATTATTATACAAAATTATTATTATTTTTATTAATAATTTATTATAATAATATGATAATATATAATAAATAAAATATATTATAAGAATATTATAATAATATCATATAATATTTTATTTATTATATTATATAATATATTCTAATAATAATATTATATTATTTATAAATATAAATATGTATATGTATAATAATAATATATTATAATATAATATAATAATATTTATAATAAATAAATAATAATTTAAGTTATTTTTATAACATAATATAATATTTGATTGAACTAAATATTTAATAATACTATATTTTTATAATAATTAATATAAAATTAAACTAAATATTTAGTAATATAAAATTTAGATTATTTTTATAATATTTAATATAATATTATGTTATCTTTTTATAATATAACATAATATAATATAATATTTAATAAAATTATTTTTTATTACATCTATTATATTTAATTAAATTAAATATTTAAAATAATGTTAAAAATAAATAAAATAAAATTATATTTTTTTATATTATTTTATATATGATAGTTTATTAAAATAGCTAATTTTTATTAAATATTTAGACTAATACAACTACAGCTACAGGTTACAGCTCATGTTTCAGCTATAGCTCAACTGCATGTCAAATATAATCATAAGATAATATAAGAAATCTTTGGCAGCACTTTTTCATTTAAATTAAGATCTGAAGGGAACAGCGTAGCTTTTAAAAATTTCCATCAGCTTTTGCGTGGATTTGCACCGCGGGAATTGATATGCCTGGCTACGATGGAGTTTGGCCGAATGCAGCAGTCGTTTATTATTCCTGTATGACGTGTGCATCTACCAATTAAGTTGACAGGCATGACTCTTATCTCCTTCTCATAAGTCAACATGAATGGGCCCGATTTAGGTCGATTGTGCATTTTTTATGCTCAAGACTTTGGAAGAAATCATATTGGAAGTTCATTACTTATCATACTGGTACTACAATTCTATTTCTAATTTATTCTTGTATTTTATTTCAATTCTAGTAGAATAGTTTATCTTTTAGTCCTGATCCAAATTAAGCTAGGTGGAATTTTAGACTCTCATATACAAAATTTGTTTTTCAGTAAAAATGGGAGATGGTGATATTTTTATCTTAGGCAGTAAAAGAGAGTACGGTTTTGGAGGAGGGGAGAGAGAGAGAGAGAGACTTGTTAAGAGTTACAAGGAATTCCTTTTAGTAAGGTGGGACCTCTTTATGAGTTAGAACCAAACTCATCATGATTTTGATTTTTTTTTTTTTGAATAAATTTATTTCTTCTTCTCCAATTTTTCTTCCACCACTATTGCTTGATTTAATTGGTATTTGTTTTCGATTTTGAGCTACTGTGCTTGATCTACATTGAGTAACGTATCATTCTACGTGGTATCAAAGCGAGGTTGAAGTGTGCTCAAGTAGTGTGTTATTTCAATTAGATTTTTCAGAGCATAATTTTTCAAAATAGTGATTTGATTGCCACTAGTTTTAAAGACAATTGTTTGGCAAGGTGCTACAGCTTTCTGTAATTTATTGTGTATGCAGATAAATGTATGGACTATATTGACGCAGAATCTACTAGTCGCCAGAATTCGTTGGAGTGGAGGCAGATGGAGTCGCTGTCGGAGATCTGCAAAATAAAGTTCCATCCGGAGTCGATGGGGGTGGCTCCGACAGGATCCTCCGACGATCAAATCAGCTCCAGTCAACAGAAATGGAGTGCTCAGTGTGGAGTTTGATAGAGTTTAGAGGAGGAGAGAAGGGTTTTCAAAACCTAGCGTAAGTGTATCCGGAGGATCCTTTTTATAGAGGAAGCTTGTAACTGCCTTGATTAATGATCGTAACTGTCCTGATCAATGCCGATCATTATTAACTTGATAAATGTCGATCGTTATTGACTCGATAAATGCCGATCGTTATTATCGTGTAACCGTAGCGGGATCGTCAGCAGGAATCTGTCATAAGAAGTTCGGCTTTCATGAAAGTTTGGCCATTGAGAAGCCCGTCCGCTAAAGAAGTCCGCAGGGAGTCCGACTTCCATTGAAGCTCGATCGTTGGAGGAAATTCGGCTCCCGCAGGCGCCTGGCTGTAACGATGCGGAGAGAGTTCAGCTCTTGCGGGAGTCTGACTGAAGCTCGGTGGTTGAGTTCGGCTAGAGCCTGGTTGCTGGGTCCAAGGAGCTCGGCCGCTAAGTAGCTCGACCGACTGAAGAGGTTCGAAGGAGCTCGACCGTCGGGAGTTTGAGGAGCTCGGCCGCTTGAAGGACTTCGGCTGAGGCCCGACCGCTGAGGAGTTCGGCCGGGGGATGGGGTTCGGCTCTGACAGGTCCGACTGAAGCTCGGCCGCTGAGCAGTTCGGCCGCTGTAGGAGTTTGGCTAAGATCCATCCATCGAAGCTCTTCCGTGGCTACTTGTTGCATTAGGCTGAGTATCGTATTGGACTTTGGCAGGAGCGGGGTCTATCCCCAACAGTAGCCTCCCCACTTCCGAGTTCGAAACTCGAAGGAAGGGAGTGCAGAAAAGGCGACTGCCGAAGTCTTCTTCAGGGCTCCATGCTGGTTCAGGTCGAAGCTTGGGGGAGATCTCATCTCCGGCTAAAGTTGATGTTGAAGTTGAAGCCCGGGAGAGATCCTATTTCCAACCAAGGTTGAGGTAGGCCTCATCTCCTGCGATCGAGGTCGGAGGTTGAGCTCATCGGGGGCGACATTATCTCCTACAGTCGAGGTTTGATACAGGTGCTCAGGAGAGATCTGATCTCAGGGCGAGGTTGTCTCCGATCTTTTCTCTGACCGAGGTTGTCTCGGCCACTCGGGGGAGATCTTCTCTGGCCGAGGTTGAAGTTGAAGCTCTCCAGCCGAGGTTAACGCGGTCGCTCGGGAGAGACCTTATTTGACCGAGGTTGACAGGGTCGCTCGGGAGAGATCTTATTTGATCGAGGTTGATAGGATCGCTCGGGAGAGATCTTATCTCTAGCCGAGGTTGACTCGATCGCTCGGAAGAGATCTTATCTCTGACCGAAGTCGCTTCTCGAGAGAGATTCTTATCTCTGACCGAGGTTGTCAGCGCTCGGAGAGATCTTATCTTCTGACCGAAGTCATTTCTTAGGAGAGATCTTATCTCTGGCCGAACTTCTCGGGAGAGATCTTATCTCTAGCCAAGGTGGTCGCTCGGGAGAGATCTTATCTCTGGCCGAGTTGCTTCTTAGGAGAGATCTTATTTGACCGAGGTTGATAGGGTTGCTCGGAAGAGATCTTATCTCTAGCCGCGGTTGACTCGATCGCTCGGGAGAGATATTATCTCTGGCCGAAGTTGCTTCTCAAAAGAGATCTTATCTTTGGCCGAGGTTGTCAGCAGTCGCTCGGGAGAGATCTTATCTCTGATCGAAGTCGTTTCTTGGGAGAGATCTTATCTCTAGCCGAACTTCTCGGAAGAGATCTTATCTTTAGCCGAGGTGGTCGCTCGGAAGAGATCTTATCTCTGATCGAGGTTGATGGTCTTTGATCTGCTCATGTTAGGACGAGGTCTTCCTCCTGTTCCTAACACGGTGACTATTGACTGCTTTTTTTCTGTCATTACATAGTTTTGGCGCCCAAAAATAATATACTATTGAAAGGGAAGAACTTTATTGAAAGAAAGTTACTAGCAATGTATTCCCGAATTCTTTGTGATTCAGGGTCGTGGTAGAGTTGTTCTTCCACGCTCCTTCATGCGGACGACCTTTTCTATCTCATGCTGGCCTCCTCACTTTGGAGCATGCTTTTCTTGGCTTCGACACTGGAACCTAGGGTAACGTTGGCCGACCTTATCGTTTCTTGTTACGGCAGCGCCCTTCGCCAATCTTTAGGCTGGCATCGAATGAATTTATCCAGCCGCCCCTTTCTGACGAGTTCCTCGATTTCGTCTCGAAGCTGGATGCACTCTTCAGTGTCGTGGCTGTGGTCGCGATGGTAGAGGCAGTACTTGCTTTGGTCATGCTTGTTTGGAGGAGATCATAATCCTTCTGCTCTTGGCAGTTGGTTCTTAATTTCGATGAGGATCTAAGTTCGAGGAGCGTTGAGGGGGGCGTAGTCGCAGAATCTTTTGGAAGGAGGGCTTCTTCACGCTTCTCTGTGAGCTTGAGGAGTTCGGGCTCGCCTGCTATCGGAGGAAGTCCGTGAGCGCGGCCGAACTTCATTCGGCTCTCCATTGCCTGCCACCCGCTTTCTTAAGGCTTCTTCGTCCTTCAACTTGAAGGCTTCTTTTGCACGGGCATATTTCTCGGCCCGAGCCAGCAGATCGACGAAGTCTCTAGGATATCTTTTCTCCAGGAAGAACAGCAAGTTATTTTTCTGAAGGCCGCCCTTGAGTGCGGCCATCGCGATAGACTGTTCCAAGTCCCGGACTTTCAATGCCGCGGCGTTAAACCGTGTGACGTAAGTCTGGATTAATTCTCCTTGCTTCTGCTTGACATTCATCAGAAAATCCGAACCTCGGCTCGATCGTCGGCTGCTGATGAAGTGGGCCGCGAACTGACTGCTCATCTTGTCAAAAGAGAAGATCGTACTTGGCTTCAACATCGAGTACCAATTTCTCGCTGCTCCCTTTAAGATAGATGGGAAGGCTCGACACAGCATGGCATCTGAAGCACCGTGAAGCAGCATCATGGTCCGAAAGGCCTTCAGATGATCAACCGAATCAGAGGTCCCATCGTAGCTTTCAAGTTGAGGAAGCTTGAAGTTCGGCGGGATGGGCTCTTGCATTATTTGGAGGGAGAAAGGGGGATCGGCATGGACGTCGGTATGATGAGCTGGGGTAACGTGGCTGAGCTTTTCAATCCACCGGTCCATCTTCTGCAGTCTGTGATCGAGGGCATCGTTTCGGTTGCAGATCTTGGGGGGCTTTCGGCTATAAATGGGGAAGATCTCCTCCAAAGGAGAACCATGATCCGAATGTGGATCCCCAACTCTCTGTTTCTCTTTCCAAAGGGTGGCGAGCACATCGGCCCGAGTATCCTTTCCTAGGGCCGATTTTTGACATCTGAATGGCGGATTTTCTGATGGAGTCGCCATCGGAGGCTGCTGCATGACCCGCATTACATCCGTGAGGCTACGGACCTATCGGACGAGCAAGTCGAACTGCTCCATATTTACCATGGGTACAGGTGGAACCTGAGTTCCCGGAGCTGAAGCAGGGACAGACGGATCTGGATGGGATCGGGATGCGGAGGCCATCGATTGTCGAATCGAAGCTTTCCTGGGAGGCATTTTCTCTTTGGAAGAGGGCTCTGGTGAGGAGTGAGAGAGGTCTCTGGAGAGAGAAAAATCATCATCGAGCACTCCTTTAAGAATAAGAAAACCTCGGAGGCCCTTTCTCTAGCGCCAATCTGTTGACGCAGAATTTGGTAGTCGTCGGAATTCGTTGGAGTGGAGGCAGATGGGGTCGCCGTCGGGGACCTGCGAAATAAAGTCCCATTCGGAGCCGATGCGGGGTGGCTCCGGTAGGACCCTCCGACGATCAAGTCAGCTCCAGTCAACAGGAATGGAGTGCTCAGTGTGGAGTTCGGTAGAGTTTAGAGGAGGAGAGAAGGATTTTCAGAACCTGACGTAAGTGTATCCGGAGGATCCTTTTTATAGAGGGAGCTTGTTGTAACCGCCTTGATTAATGATTATCGTAACTGTCCTGATCAATGCCGATCGTTATTAACTTGATAAATGTCGATCGTTATTGACTTGATAAATGCCGATCGTTATTGATTCGATAAATGCCGATCGTTATTATCGTGTAACCGTAGCGGAATCGCCTGCAGAAATTCATCATAAGAAGTTCGACTTTCATGAAAGTTCGGCCATTGAGAAGCCCGTCCGCTGAAGAAGTCCGCAGGGAGTCCGGCTTCCGTAGAAGCTCGATCGTTGGAGGGAATTCGGCTCCCGCAGGTGCCTGGCTGTAACGATGCAGAGAGAGTTCAGCTCTTGCGGGAGTCTGACTGAAGCTCGGTGGTTGAGTTCGGCTAGAGCCTGGCTACTGGGTCCAAAGAGCTCGGCCGCTAAGTAGCTCGGCCGGCTGAAGGGGTTCGAAGGAGCTCGGCCACCGAAAGTTTGAGGAGCTCGGCCGCTTGAAGGACATCGACTGAGGCTCGGCCGCTGAGGAGTTCGACCGGAGGATGGGGTTCAGCTCTGACAGGTCCGACTGAAGCTCGGCCGCTGAGTAGTTCGGTCGCTGTAGGAGTTCGGCTAAGATCCGTCCGTCGAAGCTCTTCCGTGGCTACTGGTTGCATTAGACTGAGTATCGTATTGGACTTCGGTAGGAGCGGGGTCTATTCCTAACAGACTATATTGTGATTCAATATTCAAATTATAATAGCCAATTTCACTAACATCAATATAGTTGCTTTTATTATCATCATTTGTGTTCATAAATTGAATAATACATGTTATCTAATTTGAAAGTCTATTGTCAAATCATATCTGATCGAACAAGATTTGTGGGATATTTGAAAGAGTTAGAGACTACACCAATAGATACTCTTAAGTACAATAAGATTGTGAAAAAGAAGTGGAATGTGAAAAGTAAGTACAATAAGATTGTGAGAAAGAAGTGGAATGTGAAAAGTAGGTGATGTAGATTTCTAGGCTACAGTAGATAGGAAGAATTATCTTTATATCTAGAATATAAATAAGCCAAAGAAAGTATTAAATATTCTTGTAGATGCCTACTCAAGATCTAACAAAATGAGAAATCAAAGTATTTTTTAAATATAAATTGCTTGAAGATGGTTAAATGCTTTCTAAAAAATCCATAAGAAGAGCATAATTGATTTAAAGATGAATATTTAAAATAGAAAGAGCTTGATTAATTGGAGATCAAATCAAGTTCTAAAAACTTAGAGCATGACAAAGTTGATTGACTCAAGGATCAATCGAAAATAGAAGAAGTATGAGCAATTTGATCAGATAGAGATTTTATTAAGTTCAAGAGAGGTCATGATTGAAAAATTGGTTGATTTTGAATTCATTTAGGAAGTTAAAGGATGCTATAAATGATTCAATAAAAAAGATTAATATTAGAGAGTCATATCATATAAAAGAATCTTATACCGAAGCTATTTAAGATATAGATATTTCATATAGAGATTTTTCAACTATAAAAATGAAGAGCCGGCTAATTTTGAAGTAGTTTCGAAGGTCTAAGTAACAAGAAGACATGTCTGGTATAGATGATTCATGTTGTGTTTTGGAGTGCAACAATATTTTTGGTGCGCCAATTAATTTTAAAGCTACTTTAGAGTTTGAATAGTTAAAAGAACATGCACGCGGACTTGATTCCATATGTAAAGGATCCAGTTGTACGCAAATACATAGAACTGCTCAATTGAAAGGAGGTGAACGTGACCAAAGTTTTGTTGTTGCTTTACTTATTTGTAGGTAATTACAACTAAAAAGTTGATGTTCGTTGTTATAAGCTAAATGTTCGATGAAATACCGGTACATTGATCATAATGTCAATGTTAAAGAAAAGTGTTAGAGAACATCGTTAAATTTGATGCATGCATTGAAGGGGATGAGCTGATGAAAAAATTATTATTTAAGCTGATAGGAGAACTCTACTATTTAATTACTATTTTGATAAGTTATTATATGTTGCTGTTATAATGGTAACAATGACAATGACTATTATAGTATTTACGACATCAACAAATTAGATAAAATAATAAAATAACCAGTAAGATAGATTCTTCTAGTTGTAGCCAATAAATAAACCATGTCGTAGAGTATAATCCATTAGTCTGCCTTATTTTCTTCAACGAAAAGCCACCAAATTAAGTAAGATAATAAACTGGGACGAATAAATATCTATGGTAAAGAAGTCCCCGCAAGATGCTGCATAACATTTTTTTTACTTTTTAGAGCTAGAACAAATATAAGTATGGGAAAAATTAGGTGAAAACAGGATTCAAGCTCAAGTTACTAATATTAACATCCAAGAACTTCATCAATTGATATTTGAATCTGGATGTTTTTTGACGTCATATAAGATTCGAATCAAGATGTTGCAAAATAGTTTCTGACTTTTAGTAGAAAGGCAGCATAATAGCTGTTATCTGAGATAATTCCAAAAGAGGCAGCAATAACATAAGTAGAATAGATTATAAAAAAATATTCCAAGAATGGCCTTATTTTATTTTATTTTTTGAAGAAAGAAAGGTTAAACATAGGTCATTGAACAAAAGATGCCGTTGCTAATAGTTTTTATTGGCCTCTCTTTTCTGATGAATCTTTTTGACCTCTCTTTAATTTGTTGACGTCATTTGGCCACCTAACTGCTAATAGTAAAAAGGTTGTAAGAGTGGTTCTCAATTTACACCTTTTACATTTGGTTCTTTATTCATCCGTGAACATGTGTCCAAGAACAAATGTTTCGCTATCACAATTATTTTATGGTCTCCACTTGTATCCTCCTCGATTTACATATATAGCATCATCATGAATATTCCCTAGTTCGAAATTGTCTTCAGATAGGATTCGATTCTTTTCTCTAAAAAAAGGTTTTAGCCTTTAACGCGGGGCCTCGGTCCCTCACTTGATTGGGACTTTGTACCTCAATTATTGGCTTAAAGATAACTAAAGCTTAAGGAGAATGATCCTTCTTATCCACATCATCATATTTTATCCATCTTCACAGTAACTGATCTCCTCAGTGGGGGTGCAAGGACGGGGGTGATCCTCCAGATATTCCAGAATTCAGCCACTTAATGCTCCATGTAGTCCACTAAATCAAGTTGTTCATCAACGATACTCTTCTCTAAACCCCTAAGCTTTGTTTACACGATGGGAATAGTACTTGTGAACGCCCAAACTGCATGCCTTTGAACGCCTTAGAGCCAGACTTAATAAGTCTATGATCAAATTTTAATTGACATTGGTGCAGATGGATGAGTGAAAGAGCTCTGAATGCTTATATTTTCGCGGATGTCCTCAGAAAAGATCAATCATTCCTTCGCGCGGAAGGTGCAATCCGATGCCACGCAAAACACGCGAGGGATCCAAGGGACCGCGGGAACAGCACGTTATCCTGGACCGTCAGCCCAATCCGCATAAACTCACCGAATCTGACGGCCAGAAGTATTCGCAAGGAGTAAACATCAAACTTAAAATGATACTTTTGTCGCACCTTTTTTTAACATAAAAGTACTCTGATAAGAACCCCATCGCTGCCATAATTTTCCCATAGCTTTCGCGTCGTTTTGCGCTGTGGGAATCGACTTGTCGGGCGATATGATGGTAATGGAGTGGGTCCGAGTGGGACAGCCGTCGACTATGCTTCGTAATCACGTGAACACGCAGCCATGACGCCAGCTCCTTCTCTTCTCTATCGTCACGATTGCATGAGCCCAAAATATATCTACAAATGGAGTAGCACTCAGCCCCTCGTGGGGAAGAAGCTAGAAAGGATGGTTTGGCAAACAGCGCTTATTCTTCGGTTGGCAAGCCTTGCAGCAGCAACGAGAGCACAGGATATTGCTCTGCCCCGCTTTTTCTTCAGTTATCTGATTATCATAATTTTATATTAAAATTATATTAATATCTATATTAATAAATATATTATATTAAAATAATATTATTTTAATATTTATATTAATATAATATTTTTTAATATATTAATATTATATATTATTAATATAATAAATTATTATGATCTAATATTATATTATTTTATATTAATATTTATATATATTTAAAAATAAAAATATATGATCTTATATCTATTAATAGTATATAATAGATATTTTATATAATTTTTATAAAAAAAATAGATGTTCAACTAAATATAAATTATTTTAAAATAAATTATTTTTTTATAATCAATCAAATATATGAAAACTATATTCTCATGCATCGTAGCTAGAAACTTTGGGTAATTAGCTTACTAGAAATAAAATTTCTTTCCATGGATCAAACTAGTTCTAAATATCAATTTTATGAACCTGTGATCATTCACTTATCAGGAATGATATTAAAAGAGATCATATTTTTAACCCAATTAGCAGTAGGTCAAAGGTGTTCGTAACAGAGCATCAATGGATGCACTTCAAAATTATTATATAGCACAACTCATTAAGCAACAACACCATTATGGCCTAGCAGCAGCAATGAATGCCGTCGCTCTATCCTGATTGTAGCCAATAAATAAGCCATGCAGTAAAACATAAACCATTAAACATCGTCTTAGTATGGCCTATTGGCTTCTATGAAAAGCCACCTGATAATAACTGTGAGAATTGGAACAAATAGGGGTTATTTTGGCCTAGGCCCGACCGACTTCAATCTAATTTTAAAAAAAAAAATGATCAAAATAAGGGAATCCCGATCCCTTGCCCCAGATGATAGGTCCGGCGGTAGCAATGACCAACAATTGTTGAGGCTATTTCAACCCATCAAATAGTCGGCATTTACATGTTTAGCTCTTCCGAAACCATTTGATTCATACCCCCACCCCCTTCGATTAATCAAGCCACCGAGCTCCCTTCCCTTTCTTTCCCTTCTTCGGTTGTAGCCATGCCGTCGCTCCTCTCAAATCAAACCTTGGTTCTTCACTCAATTGCCTTGTTTTCCTTGTTTCAGGTGTTATCGCCGCAAATTCCATCGAAAAACCATCACCGTCGATCAAGATTCGAAGCCTTCGCCATTATTAGTGTTAGGGATAAACCCCGCTCCTGCCGAAGTCAAGTTCAATGCTCTGCCTAATGCAACCAGTAGCCGCGGAAGAGCTTCAATGGATGGGTCTTAGCCAAACTTCTGCGGTCGGCCGAACTACTTAGCGGCCGAGCTCCTTGGGCCGGGCTTTAGCCGAACACCCAGCGGCCGAGCTCCTTAGAACCCATTCAGCCGGCCGAACTGCTTAGCGGTCGAGCTCCTCGAACTCCCAGCGTCCGAGCTCCTTCGAACCCATTCAGCCGGCCGAATTGCTTAGCTTATTGCTCGCGTTAGGACGAGGTTCTCCTCCTGTTTCTAACGGACTGTGGGGGCACATAAGGGCCGTTGTCAGGATTTTTCCCCCCATCTCGTCCTTTGTGAACGAGGCCTTCGCTCGGAAGAGATCTTATCTCTAGCTGAGGTTGTTGCTCGCATTAGGACGAGATTCTCCTCCTGTTCCTAACGGACTGTGGGGGCACATAAGGATCCGCTGTCAGGGCCTCTTCCCCCATCTCGTCCTTTGTGAACGAGGCCTTCGCTCGAAAGAGATCTTATCTCTAGCCGAGGTTGTTGCTCGCATTAGGAACAGGAGGAGAACCTCGTCCTAACGCGAGCAACAACCTCGGGCAGAGATAAGATCTCTCCTGAGCGATCGAGTCAACCGAAGGCCTCGTTCACAAAGGACGAGATGGGGGGAAGAGGCCCTGACAGTGGTCCCTTATGTGTTCCCCCATAGCCCGTTAGAAACAGGAGGAGAACCTTGTCCTAACGCGAGCATCAACCTCGGATAGAGATAAGATCTCTTCCGAGCGACCGAGTCAAATCCGGCTAGAGATAAGATCTCTCTCGAGCGACTGTTGACAACCTCGATCAGAGATAAGATCTCTCCCGAGCGATCGTGGACAACCTCGATTAGAGATAAGATCTCTCCCAAGCGAAGACCTCGTTCACAAAGGATGAGATGGAGGAAGAGGCCTTGACAACGGCCATTATGTGCCCCCACGACTCGTTAGGAACAGGAGGAAAACCTCGCCCTAATGCGAGCAACAACCTCGGCTAGAGATAAGATCTCTCCCGAGCGACCGTTGACAACCTCGGCTAGAGATAAGATCTCTTTCGAGCGACCGAGTCAACCGAAGGCCTCGTTCACAAAAGACGAGATGGGGAGAGAGGCCCTGACAACGGCCCTTATGTGCCCCCATAGCCCGTTAGGAATAGGAGAAGAACCTCGTCTTAACGCGAGCAACAACCTTGGCTAGAGATAAGATCTCTCCCGAGCGACCGTTGACAATCTCGGCTAGAGATAAGATCTCTCCCGAGCGACCAAGTCAGAGATAAGATCTCTCCCGACCGACGAAGCCAACCTCGACCAGAGATCGGATCTCCCCCAAGCGTTCGCATCAACTCCGACCATAGGAGACCGAGCCAACCTCGATCAGAGATAAGATCTCTCTCGATCGGCTAAGCCAAGCTCGACTGTAGGAGATAAGATCTCCCCCGAG
This sequence comes from Cocos nucifera, assembly GCA_006176705.1. NCBI lineage: Eukaryota > Viridiplantae > Streptophyta > Magnoliopsida > Arecales > Arecaceae > Cocos > Cocos nucifera. The sequence continues at coordinate 1,407,607 of QRFJ01000100.1, read as the reverse complement.
TGATCAGGCCAACCTTGGCTGGAGAGCTTCAACTTCGACCTCGGTAAAAGATAGGATCTCTCCTGAGCGACCGAGACAACCTCAGCCAGAGATGAGATCTCTCACGAGCGACTGAGACAACCTCGATCAGAAATAAAATCAGAGACAACCCCGGCTGTAGATCAGATCTCTCCCGAGCACCCGTATCAACCACGGCAGGAGATGAGATCTCCCTCGGGTCTCAACTTCGACATCAACTTTGGCTGGAGATGAAATCTTTCCTCCGAGTTTCGATCTGAACCAGCACGGAGCCCAGAAGAGGACTTTGGCAGTCATTTTTTCTGCACTCCCTTCCCTCGAATTTCGAGCTCAGGAGTGAGGGGGACTATTATTGGGGATAAACCCCGCTCCCATCGAAGTCAAGTTCAATGCTTTGCTTAATGCAACTAGTAGCGACGGAAGAGCTTCAACGGATGGATCTTAGTCGAACTTCTGCGGTCGGTCGAACTACTTAGCGACCAAGCTCCTTGGACTCCTAGCAGTCGAGCTTTAGCCGAACCCCCAGCGGCTGAGCTCCTTAGAATCCGTTCAACCGGCCGAACTGCTTAGCGGCCGAGCTCCTCGAACTCCCAGCGTCCGAGCTCCTTCGAACCCGTTCAGCCGGTCGAACTGCTTAGCGGTCGATCTCCTTAAACTCCAAGCGGCCGGGCTTTAACGAAATCCTCCAGCGTTCGAACTCCTCAGCAGTCGTCCCTCGGCCGAACTCCTCAAGTGGCCATCCCTTCAATCGGCCGAGCTCCTCCGAACTCCTCTGCGGCCGAACTCCTCCCGAGCTTTTCCTTCAGCCGAACTCTCCTACAAGTCCAAACTCCTCTGGACGAACTGTCGCCATCAGTCTGCAATAGGCGACAAGATCGGACGATATGGCCGCCACTACTGGCGACACTACTCTCTCTGTAACCAGCCCTATGCTGCCCATGACCTGCTAGTATGGCTGTCATTATCCGTCTGACGATGCCTTCCTCTTCGTACCGAACTCCATGCGGCCCCAACGACTTTCTGCCAGGCGGTATGGCCATCACCATCAACTAAGCTCCGCCTATAAAGGACCCTCCAGATACGCTTATCTCTAATCTCTCTGATCTCTAAGATCTTCTCTTCATCTCTAAGTTCTGCGAAAATCATTTCCGAGCACTCCATTCCTATTGACCGGAGCTGACTTGATCGTCGAAAGGTCCTATCGGAGCCACCCCCATCGATTCTGGACGGGACTTTGTTTTACAGGTCCTTAGCGGCGACCTCGTCCACCACCGCTCCAGCTAATTTCGACAATGATCAGTTTCTGCATCAATAATTAGTAAGCCTCTTTCCCGCACCCTCTTTCACTCCCCCTCAAATAGAGCCTGTCCCTCCAATCTTCAGCTAAGTAGATGCCCAATTTCATATTATTTTTTAGCATTCGACCGCTGATTGCTGCTGATGGCTGGCCGGTGATACCCCGCTACCATAGCCTGACCACCATCAGGCCTCCCATAGCCTATTCTCCTCCTCCTCTTCCCTCTCTTCCCATTCCCCTTTGTCTTCTTTAATTTTAGATGGAAATAAACCCCGATTAGAAACCTACGGAAAAAGAAGAAGGAAAGAGAAAGATGGAGAAAACCCATTCCCTGATGTGATCCCTTCTTTTTCTGATTGGGCCTACAATCTGACTAGGTCTAGATTGATTTCCTGATGGTCATCTGGGAGTACATAGACTGACTTAGACCAAGATCCAGACTAAATAAGCCAGACCCCTAATTGGACCTAGACCAAGTGGATTAGGCTTAAAAATCCAATTGGCCTAAATCAAAAATCTCTCTTCTTCCTATGTATATTGACCCATTTCAAAGAGATCAAACCCTTGTTTGGACTTTGGGCTAATTTCTTTTAATTAGCCTAATTTTTCCTTAAAATTAGGTCTATCAAGGAACTTGGATCGGTTAGATGAAAACCTAGATCCGGATAGCAAGGAGGCACAATCGAGATCATCAATACCTTTACATTTAGATAACCAAGAACTCTATCCCATTGTGAAATACTTGTATTAGTGATGGATCATAATCAATTATTAGATCCAAAGGGTGTTGAAGCCTCTAGGCATAAGACTAGGTTTCGTAGACTAGATGTAAACTGGACCCTACCATGGAACATTTCAAGTTATATGACACCTTATGGAGTGTAATAAGAGGTTTACTTATTTTAGGTTGTTGGATAATTTTCCTGATTGGTGACTTTCAAGGAACTTTAGAGCAGAAATTTAAGTTACCTCTATCCCTATTGTTCTATTATGCATATGATTTGATTTGAAAATTAATCTATGTTCTATGTGAAATTGATTTGTTCAATATTGGATTAAATATAATATGATTTATTTGGATATAAATTATATTTTATTACATCAATAAATATGTTGTGTATTGATTTTGTTATTATCTAGTCCGATTATGATCGAACGGACTCATGATCTCGTCTCCTTTTGGGTCTCCAATGGATGATCACTTGTGTATTCTGACTAATGGCATATTATAGTTAGGAGCTAGCTTTTTTTTGGACCTAGTCAGTTGGGGTTGATTGTTGGTACATACTAATAAAAATATATTTTTTGGTACGATATTAGAGCTAGTTTTCTTTTAGGCCTTCAGTGCGGTGATCATTGGTGCATGACCGATAAAAATATATTTTAGAATCTGAATCTAATCTCTTTCAGTCTCTTGCCATGGGCTAATAGTGGTCATAGTCATTGGGACTAGGAGAGTTAGAGTGGATGATCTATTGTTGGTTGTCTTGGTTTATTTTGGCCAAATACATTATATATCTTGAAATTTTTGTTGATAGATATGATATTTTTCATGGGCATACTTTTATTTTCGAAAGGTTATGCAAATTAAAAATTTAATTTCTTGTACAATATATTTGTTGACGTAGAATCTGATCGTCGTCGGAATCCGCTGGAGTGGAGGCCGATGTGATCACCATCGGGGACCTACAAAATAAAGTTTCGTCCGGAGCCGGTGGGGGTTGCTCCGGCAAGATCCTCCGACGATCAAGTCAGCTCTGGTCAACAGAAATGGAGTACTCGAAAATGAGTTCCAGAGCTTAGAGAAGAAGAGGATAGCTTAGAGATCAGAGGTTAGAGATTAGAGTTAGCATATCTGGAGGATCCTTTTTATAGCGGAGTTTGATGATGACAGCTGTAGCCGCATGCTTGCGGGCCGCTCGAGGTCCGGTAGAGTCAGTCTCATGAAAAGGTGCCGTCTGCAGTGGGTTGATGGTGACAACCATCGCCGCCTGATAGCGGATCACTGTCGCTTGCGACGGACTGATGGTGATGGCTGCAGCTGTCCTGATACTGAGCTGCTCAAGACCGAATGAAGGGTTGAAGGGCTTCGACGTGTGCCCATTTCAGAGGAGTTCGGACTCCTGAAGAGGAAGCTCGAAAGGAGCGCTAAGGCTCGACTGCTGGAGAGTTCGGTAGGAGCTCGGTCGGTGAGAAGTCCGGCCCCTGAAGAAATTCGATCGAAGAGGAAGCTTGGAGGGAGTTTGACTCCCACAGGCGCCTGGTTGGAACGACGCAGAGAGAGTTCAGCTCTTGTGGGAGTTTGAGAGAAGCTCGGCGATTGAGTTCGACTAAAGCCCGGCTGCTGAAAATCCAAGGAGCTCAACCGCTAAGTAGTTCGATCGGCTGAAGGGGTTCGGTCCGGATGCTGGGAGTCCGAAGGAGCTCGACCGCTAAGGAGTCCGAAGGAGCTCAGCCGCTAAGTAGTTCGGCCAGCTGAACAGATTCGAAGAAGCTCGGTCGCTGGGGGTTCGGCTAAGATCCGATCACTGAGCAGTTCGACCGGCCCTAAGAGTTCGGCTAAGATCCGTCCGCTGAAGCTCTTCCGTGGCTACTGGTTGCATTAGGCTGAGCATCGAACTAGACTTTGGTAGGAGCGGGGTTTATCCCCAACAGTAGCACCCCCACTCCCGAGTTCGAAATTCAAAGGAAGGGAGTGCAGAAAAGGCGACTGCCGAAGTCTTCTTCTAGGCTTCGTGCTGGTTCAGGTCGAAGCTCGGGGGAGATCTCATCTCCAACTAAAGTTGATATTGAAGTTGAGGCTCGAGGGAGATTTCATCTCCAACCGAGGTTGAGGTAGGCTTCGTTCACTGCGATCGAGGTCGGAGGTTGAGCTCCTCGGGACGATATTATCTCCAGCAGTCAAGGTTAATATGGGCGCTCGGGAGAGATATGATCTCAAGATGAGGTTGTCTCCGATCTTATCTCTGACCGAGGTTGTCTCGGCCGCTCGGAAGAGATCTTATCTCTGGCCAAGGTTAAAGTTGAAGCTCTCCAGCCGAGGTTGACACGGTCGCTTGGAAGAGATCTTATCTCTAGCCGAGGTTGTTGCTCGCATTAGGATGAGGTTCTCCTTTTGTTCCTAACGGACTGTGGGGGCACATAACGGCCGCTGTCAGGGCCTCTCCCTCCATCTCATCCTTTATGAATGAGGCCTTCGCTTGGAAGAGATCTTATCTCTGATCGAGGTTGTCCACGATCGCTCGGGAGAGATCTTATCTCTGGCTGAGGTTGTCCACGGTCGCTCGGAAGAGATCTTATCTCTAGCCGAGGTTATTGCTCATGTTAGGACGAGATTCTCCTCCTGTTCCTAATGGACTGTGGGGGCACATAAGAGCCATTGTCAGGGCCTCTCCCCCCATCTCGTCCTTTATGAACGAGGCCTTTGCTCGAGAGAGATCTTATCTCTAGCTGAGGTTGTCTTGGTCGCTCGGGAGAGATCTCATCTCTAGCCGAGGGTGTCAACGATCGCTCAGGAGAGAGATCTTATCTCTAGCCGAGGTTGTCAATGGTTGCTCAAGAGAGATCTTATCTCTAGCCGAGGTTGACTCTGTTGCTCGGAAGAGATCTTATCTCTGGCCGAGGTTGTTGCTCGCGTTAGGACGAGGTTCTCCTCCTGCTCCTAACGGACTGTGGGGGCACATAAGGTCATTGTCTGGGCCTCTCCCCCCATCTCGTCCTTTGTGAACGAGGCCTTCGCTCGGGAGAGATCTTATCTCTAGTCGAGGTTATTACTCACGTTAGGACGAGGTTCTCCTCCTATTTCTAACGGACTGTGGGGGCATATAAGGGCCGCTGTCAGGGCCTCTCCCTCCATCTCGTCCTTTGTAAACGAGGCCTTCGATTGACTCAATCGCTCGGAAGAGATCTTATCTCTAGTCGAGGTTGTCAATGATCGCTCGAAAGAGATCTTATCTCTGGTCGAGGTTGTCCATGGTCGCTCGGAAGAGATCTTATCTCTAGCCGAGGTTGTCAATGGTCGCTCGGGAGAGATCTTATCTCTAGCCGAGGTTGACTCGGTCGCTCGGAGAGATCTTATCTCTATCCAAAGTTGTCAACGGTCGCTCAGGAGAGATCTTATCTCTAGCTGAGGTTGATGCTCGCGTTAGGATGAGGTTCTCCTCCTGTTTCTAACGGATTATGGGGGCACATAAGGGCTGCTATCAGGGCCTCTCTCCCCATCTCATCCTTTGTGAACGAGGCCTTCGCTCGGAAGAGATCTTATCTCTGGTCGAGATTGTCCACGGTTTCTCAGAAGAGATCTTAATCTCTAGTCGAGGTTGACTCTATCGCTCGAAAGAGATCTTATCTCTGATCGAGATTGTTGCTCATATTAGGACGAGGTTCTCCTCATATTCCTAACAGGTTGTGATGGCACATAAGGGCCGCTGTCAAGGCCTCCTCTCCATCTCGTTCTTTGTGAATGAGGCCTTCACTCGGGAGAGATCTTATCTCTAGTCGAGGTTGTTGCTCGTGTTAGGATGAGGTTCTCCTCCTGTTCCTAATAGGCTGTGGGGGCACATAAGGGTCGCTGTCAGGGCCTCTCCTCCCATCTGTCCTTTATGAACGAGGCCTTCGGTTGACTTGATCGCTCGAGAGAGATCTTATCTCTAGCTAAGGTTGTCAACGGTCGCTCGAGAGAGATCTTATCTTTAGTCGAGGTTAACTCGATCGCTCGGAAGAAATTTTATCTCTAGCCGAGGTTGTCCACGGTCGCTCGAGAGAGATCTTATCTCTAGCTGAGGTTGTCCACGATCGCTTGGAAGAGATCTTATCTCTAGTCGAGGTTGTCAACGGTCGCTCGAAAGAGATCTTATCTCTAACCGAGGTTGACTCGATCGCTCAGGAGAGATCTTATCTCTAGCCGAGGTTGACTCTTTCGCTCGGAAGAGATCTTATCTCTAGTCGAGGTTGTCAACGATCGCTCGGGAGTGATCTTATCTCTAGCCGAGGTTGATGCTCGCATTAGGATGAGGTTCTCCTCTTATTTCTAACGGACTGTGGGGGCACATAAGGGTCGCTGTCAGGGCCTCTTCCTCCATCTCATCCTTTGTGAATGAGGCCTTCGCTCGGGAGAAACCTTATCTCTAGCCGATGTTGTCCACGGTTGCTCGGGAGAGATCTTATCTCTAGCCGAGGTTGACTCTATCTCTCGGAAGAGATCTTATCTCTGATCGAGGTTGTTGCTCGCATTAGGACGTGGTTCTCCTTCTATTCCTAACGGACTGTTGGGGCACATAAGGGCCGCTGTCAGGGTCTTTCCCCCCATCTCATTCTTTGTGAACGAGACCTTCGCTCGAGAGAGATCTTATCTCTAGCCGAGGTTGTTGCTCGCGTTAGGACGAGGTTCTCCTTCTGTTTCTAACGGGCTGTGGGGGCACATAAGGGCCGCTGTCAGGGCCTCTCCCTCCATCTCGTCCTTTGTGAATGAGGCCTTCGGTTGACTCGATCGCTCAAAAGAGATCTTATCTATAGTCAAGGTTATCAACGGTCACTCGAAAGAGATCTTATCTCTGGCCAAGATTGACTCGATCGCTCGGAAGAGATCTTATTTCTAGCCGAGGTTGTGCATGGTTGCTCGAGAGAGATCTTATCTCTAGCCGAGGTTGTCCACGGTCGCTCGAAAGAGATCTTATCTCTGGCCGAGGTTGTCCACGATCGCTCGGAAGAGATCTTATCTCTAGCCGAGATTGTCAACGGTCGCTCGAAAGAGATCTTATCTCTAGCCGAGATTGACTCGATCGCTCGGAAGAGATCTTATCTCTAACCGAGGTTGTCAGCGGTCGCTCGGAAGAGATCTTATCTTTAGCCGTGGTTGTTGCTCGCATTAGGACGAGGTTCTCCTCCTATTTCTAATGGACCGTGGGGGCACATAAGGGCCGTTGTCAAAGCCTCTCCCCCCATGTCGTCCTTTATGAACGAGGCCTTCGCTCGAAAGAGATCTTATCTCTAGTCGAGGTTGATGCTCGCATTAGGACGAGGTTCTCCTTCTGTTCCTAATACGGTAATTATTGACTGCTTCTTTCCTATCATCACATAGTTTTCGCATCCAGAAATAACATTATTGAAAGAAAAAAATTTTATTGAAAGGAAGTTACTGGCAGCGCATCCCCAAATTCTATGTTTCAGAGTCGTGGTAGCGTTGTTCCTCCGCATTTTCTTCGGCAGTAAGTCCCAGGCCGGACGACCTCTTCTATCTCATGCTGGCCTTCCCAATTTAGAGTAAGCTCTTGGCTTTGACGCTGGGAGGTGACGAATCGCCGATGTACCAAGCTCCTCCCGGGGGTGATGTTGATGACACCGCGAGGCGGCCGATCTTCTTGTCGTTTCTGACTACGACAGCATCCTTGGCCGATCTTCTCCTGCTTCAGGCTGGCGTCGAAGAAATTTATCCAGCCACCCCTTTCTGACGAGCTTCTTAATTTCGTCTCAGAGCTGCATGCATTCCTCAGTGTTGTGGCCGTGGTTGCGATAGTGGAGGCAGTACTTGCTTCGATCGCGCTTGTTTGGGAGAGACTGCACCCCTTCTGGTCTTGACAGCTGGTGAGAGACCGCAACCCTTCTGGTCTTGGCAGCTAGCGAGAATTTGAGTTCGAGGAGCGTTGAGGGGGGCATGGTCACAGGATCTTTCGAGAGGAGGGCTTCTTCACGCTCTTCTGTCGAGGCTTCCTCGGTGGTGAGCTCAAAAGTTCGGGCCTTGCTTGCGCTGGGGTGATCGTGAGCGCAGTCGAACTTCATCTCACCTCCTGTGAAATCTTTATAGGGGGTTTCCTTGGTGACATACTCGAGCGGGAGTTTGACCTCACTTGCGCCGAACTTCATTCTGATGATGAGGTTTAAGGGGGGAGTTTGGCCTTGCTTGCACCAAACTTCATTCCGATGATGAGGTTTGAGGGGGGAGTTCAGCCTCACTTGCGCCGAACTTCATTCCGTGGGAGAACTTCGTTCCGTCCTCGCTTGCACCGAACTTCGTTCCGCTTTCCCACAAAACACTCCATGGGAGAACTTTCTGCTTTTTATTTCTCCTTCCTCAGGGCAATTGGTATGCTCAAATGCTCTTCCTTAAGGCTGGTTCCTCGCATCCTCATGGCAGATTTGCTGGCAAAGTCCCCGTCGGAGGTTGTCGGCCAGCATCATCTCGGCGGGGCCACGAACTCGACCAGCAGGTTGAACTGCTCCACGTCTGCGGTAGCTTCGTGTGGAATCTGGGCTATCGGGACTGCAATGGAAACAGACGGATCTGGACGGGATCAGGCGCGGAGGCCGCCGAGCGTCGAGTCGAAGCTCTCTTGGGAGGCATTTTCTCTTCAGGAGAGAAAAGGAATATCTCCGAAGAGGAAAGAGAAAAATCATCGTCGAGCACTCCTTTAAGAATAAGAGAACCTCGGAGATTTGGGGTTGCTCTCCTTCTAGCGTCAATCTGTTGACGCAGAATCTGATCATCATCAGAATCCGTTGGAGTGGAGGCCGATGAGGTCACCGTCGGGGATCTGCAAAATAAAGTTCCATCCGAAGTCGATGGGGGGTGGCTCCGATAGGACCCTCCAACGATTAAGTCAGCTCTGGCCAACAGGAGTGGAGTGCTCGAAAATGAGTTCCGAAGCTTGGAGAAGAAGAGGAGAGCTTAGATATCAGAGATTAGAGATTAGAGTTAGCGTATCTGGACGGTCCTTTTTATAGTGGAGCTTGATGATGATAGCTATAGTCGCGTGCTGGTGGGCCGCTTGAGGTCCGACGGAGTCAGTCTCACGAAAAGGTGTCGTCTGCAGTGGATTGATGGTGACAGCCATCGCCGCCTGATAGCGGATCGCTGTCGCTTGCGGTGGACTGATGGTGATGGCTACAGCTGTCCTGATACTAAGCCGCTCGAGGCCGAATGAAGGATTGAAGGGCTTCGACGTGTGCCCATTTCAGAGAAATTCGGACTCCTGAAGAGGAAGCTCGGAAGGAGCGCTAAGGCTCGGCCGCTGGAGAGTTCGATAGAAGCTCGGTCGGTGAGAAGTCCGGCCCCTGAAGAAATCCGATCGAAGAGGAAGCTTGGAGGGAGTTTGACTTCCGTAGGCACCTGGCTGAAACGATGCAGAGAGAGTTCGACTCTTGCGGGAGTCTGAGAGAAGCTCGGCGGTTGAGTTCGGCTAAAGTCCGGCTGCTGAAAGTCCAAGGAGCTCGGTCGCTAAGTAGTTTGGCCGGCTGAAAGGGTTCGGTCCGGACGCTGGGAGTCCGAAGAAGCTCGACCGTTGAGGAGTCCGAAGGAGCTTGGCCGCTAAGTAGTTCGGCTGGCTGAACGGATTCGAAGAAGCTCGGCCGCTGGGGGTTCGGCTAAGACCCAGCCGTTGAGCAGTTCGACCGGTCCTAAGAGTTCGGCTAAGATTCGTCCGCTGAAGCTCTTCCGTGGCTACTGGTTGTATTAGGCTAAGCATCGAACTAGACTTCGGCAGGAGCGGGGTTTATCCCCAATAATATTTAACCAAATTAGAATTTTTGATAACTTTTTGGATTCATAAAGCTCATTATCTCTTTTCTAATTTTTTTCATAGATACAATAGAATAGACGGAGCTAGGAATTGCTGAGTGAGAAGTTTAGGATCTAGAAGATATTAGATTAGCTTTTTTTTGAATAAATTGTTTGGATATTTACATGAGTTTTCTTATGATCATTTGAGATTGTAAACTCTTATGAATAATTATTCTAAGTTGATTCTTTTTATCTTTTACCAGCTGAGTTGGACTTATATATATATATATATGAGAAACGTAAGCAAACCCTATGGATGTGTGGCGATTTATCACATGCTCAGCTGGAGCCATCGGATCATGGTGTGTTAACAAGCTAGGATGAATAAATTTCTCAAGCCTGGAAAACCTCGCAAGAGTCCGCATAACATGTTTTTTTTAACCTTTTAGAAGTAGAACAAGTCTGATAAATTAGGTGAAAACAGGATTCAAACTTAGGTCACTAATATTAGCATCTCAGAACTTCATCAACTGAGATTTGAATCTGGATGTTTTTTGATGTTATGTAAGATTTGAATCTATATGCTGTAGAATATATAGTTTATATTTTTTGGTAGAAAGGCTGCGTAATAGTTAAATTATGTCTGACTCACATTAACCAATATTTCTGTCTAAAAATATTGTTTTTCACCTCTCGATTTTGATGACCTTTTTACATCTTATTCTCTAACTGGTTTCGCATTTATATATAATTGTATGCAAAACATATATATATATAAGTGTACGTAGAGGATAGGTTTAATGATGTGGAAACCTATATTTAACTATATATGTACTACGACAAACACAAAATTCTAACCCATAGCAAATCTCAAATATACAGGCTAGTTGAGGAGCCATATAATATTTTAAGATCCACTAGTAAAATTAAAAATAAATAGACTATTGAAAAATACAATAACATAAGTAGTAAAATGGGCTTTAAAATATAATTCCGAGAATGGCCTTTCTTAACAACACGTTTTTCTCTTTCAAAAGGAATGTTAAACATAGGTCATCTTTGTTGAAAAAAAGATGCCATTGCAAGTGGTTTTTTGTTGACATCTCTTTTTTAATAAATCTTTTTGTCTCTTTAATCTGTTGACATCTCTTTTTGTTGACTTCTCATGGCCACCTAACCGCTAATAATAGTAAAAAGAGTAGAGTATTTACCCGAGAAAAAAGGGTAGAGTGAGTCTCAATTCTCTCCTTTTACATTGGTCCTTCCCTGAACTTACACATTGCATCACCATGAATATTCCCTCTTCAGATAGGATTTGATTCTTTGATAGAACCCAAAGAAAGACCAGCTTTTAACAGGATCTTGGTCCCCCACCTGATTTAAGTTGACTAGGACTTTATCCTTTAATTATTGATATAAAAATAACCAAAGCTTGAAGAAAAAGATCCCCTTTTTATCTACATTCAAGGCATGTTTGGTTGGGATAGGAGTCCCATGCATTCCCATTCTGGTTCTATGCGAGAATGATAATGCCCCAATCCTCCAAAATTTAATCCCTACTCTTCTCTAATATTCAAAATCACATTTTGATTCTAATTCGAATTCTGAATTAAATAGGTTGGAGGATATGATCATTCCAATTTTCATTTTAATTTATTCAGATTTCAATTCAGATCACAAACCAAACGCATCATCATATTTTTATCCATCTTCACAGTAACTAATCTCCTTAGTGGGGGCATGTGGCTAGAGGTGATCCTTTGGTTTTTATAAAAGTCTGCCATTTTATGCTCTACTTAGTCCACTAAATCTTGATATTGCCCTAGCATATTGTTTATCTTTTATATTATTCTCCGAACCCCTAGGCTTTGTCTATACCTTTTTTTTTTAATAAAAGAAATGGAGTGAGAAGGGGCTCTCGGCATAGAAACCCTTTCTGGGCGTGACCATGAGAGCCCTCACTCCGCTGGAGGAATGTTCGATACACGGTGCCAACACTTAACCACTCCCCACTACGCATAGGAAAAGATCCATATTGGGTGAGTATATCACCCCCAGCACCAATGAGCTATCAGAGGACCAGAAACTGCTTCCATCTCCTATGCTCAGGCTATCAACAGTAATCACCATAGGTCATTTTATTTGGCATTTACTTGGATTCAAATTTAGGTTGTGTGGGTGGAAGTAAAGGCCCATTCTAGGTGAGCAAAGGCTTTGTTGGGAATTGTATTTGTGAACACCCAAGTGCCTTCGAATGCCTTAAAGCAAGACTGAATAAAGTGATTACAACCAACTAATAATGAAATCCTTTTACTGTGAGGATGCGCTTGGCTCCTCTAGAATGCATATTTTTGTCATAAGAGAGGATGGTGTATATTTGGAGGAAACGAATCCTCTACGATACTTAAAAAGTACCATAGGGTACAGTGCATACTTTGAAGATGTCTATAAAAAAATGGGTGGCCGTGCTATCGTGGACTTGTCTGCAGGCTTGTCACAGGGGGTTGCCAGTATGGGCGTGGCATGGTACTGCGAAGGATTTTGACTTTGCTGGTTGCCATAAAAATGCAATACCGCTCGATACTTTGGAACCCTCGGGGTGGAGATTGGGCGGATGCCTTCCTAAAATATTGAGAGGGGCAATGGTTAGCCAAGATGCAGCATGGCCGTGGCATGATTTCGGAGGCGCGGAATGCATGATATTGGCATGACGGTGGACCGTCAGGATACTTATGGATACTTGAGGATTTCTTTTGGTTTGAGGAGGGGTGCGAAGTTTTGGTCGCGTTCTCGACTCCCTAATGGCCCATAGGAGATGAGTCCGTCGTGGCACGATTGCGGGGCAATGGTGGTGCCACGCTCAAATGGTCTGATGCGTAGGCATTCGGGGCAATGTTGGTCGGACGAGCTGGCCATATTATACGGGGTAGAAATTTTCGAGAGGTCCTATACTCGAGGAGTTGTTCGAGCTATTCTATATATTCTTGATTTCTATGGTGGAGCGAAGAGACGATAGAGGATCAATCGAACAAGGGTGTAGCCTATCCGAATAGGCAAGTCTCATGAGCATCGTGGGTGAGATGTCTTGCGAGGATCTACGAGAATCAGTTGGTCGTGGAGTGCAAGTATGGCGTATGAAATATTGATCGAATATGTGCTTTAGAGCTGGGCCAAGGATCAAGGACAGCTAAGAGGGTCGTGCCGAGGAGAGGACAGTTTTGATGCAAGGATTGCCAGTCGGATATATTTACTTGATGGGCAGACTTGAATGCTAATATCATGGCAGTGCACTAGGTGCAAGCAGGCCGTAGATAGGTGTTGGGTGGTATGATCATGAACCTTCGAGATCGTGGCAGTGCGCAGTGATGTGCGAACTAACCGAAAACATTATCATGCGGTATGGTCAGAGATGGAAAGGCATATCAAGAATGCAAGATCGGGATCGTGGCATAGAAGCTTATAGAAAAACTTGGATAAAGAAATTTGAGAGGGCTCGAATGTGCATGATTGACTGTAGCTTTGAAGAGCTCCAAGACGTGTCGGCTTGGCAAGTTTAGCTAGGCGGCACTGGAGATGGATTGCTTGAGTCTCTTGCATTGTATGATCGTGCTATGGGAATTTGGTCTGTATTATACTGAAGGACAACTTGGTGGGCTGTTGATCAGTGGCACAGTGGTTTGTCATGGCATGAAAGTATGCTGAGGATAATGACATCTTAGGTGAGCAGTACTTGGCTTGAGGGCAAAGTCTAATGTTAGCATAGAAGTATTGAGCTGCGGAGTACTCTTAGAAAGAGTCTATATTCAAGCACATAGGTGCATATGAGTATTACGGTCGACTTGAAGGGTCGGATTGCTTGCGGGCACTTGAGGGTGTCGCTTGTGTTCAGTGCAATAGAGTTGCTAAGCAGAGACATAGAGGGATACGCTTGGCTTATGTGGCTGGATTGTTGTGTACTTATTGGTATATCTGAGGGAAGGACTCAGGAGGACTGATCTTGGTGAGTGGTATACTGGGGTGCCACACGAGTGTTTGGGTAAGAAAACACTCACCCCATGATAGTTAGTATCAAAGCCAAAGGTTGGCTAAGTCGAAGGTCGACGTTATTGTGTAGTTGGCTTTTGATACGTATGGTATTAGATTGTTAGCATTTAGTTGTAGATACGGGGGTGTCCAAAGCAGTGAAGAGATCCAAAGAAATTGAAGTTCAGTTGGGAGGAGCTGGATGTCTGAGTCTGTTGTGGGTGTCAATGATTCAGAGTGAAAGAGCATGTTGCAGAATAATGTGCTGAATGATTAAGATTGCTCATTAGCTGCGTAAGTGGACGAGAGCCTGTTGAAGTGAAGGTCTATCAGTTTGTAGTTAAAGAAAAGAATTCAGGATGAAGAGTACTCGTGAATGCTGAGGCACTTGAGCTATATGCTAAGTTGCAAGGCAGAGTATCTCGAGGGACTAGACTCTCAAAGAAGCAAAGCTGGGTGAATAGACTGAGGTACGAGGGTGTGTCTATGGTGCAGAAAAAATTGTAGCATCCGAATTTTAAAGTGTAGACTGAGGTAAAGACTTAAAGAGTCGAGGGACTCAAGTGCACAAAGATGTGGAAAACATTGAAACGAGCCATCTCTTGTGTGGGTGATTGTAGAGCTAAAGCACTTGAATGGTAAGAAATAAAATAATTAAACTCAATGGAACTGCTCTCAGGATAAAGGCTTTGGAAAGCTGAGGTACTAGAGACAAATATTTGGCCGAGGGTGCTTACTCGCTGCATTGACATGAGGAGTCAGGTTGCAAGAGATGAAGCATGAGGGTTGTTCAATGTTGGCTAGGTTGGTTGTGAGATAAATCAGATCGATCATACTGTGAGGCAAGATAAGCTTAGATATTTGATGTAAGAGGGTATCGAGGTACTGGAGTCACAAGAGTGAGGCAAGCCAGTGGGATAGCCTGACATTGGTAATGTAGACTCGAAGTAAAGACATAGAGGCAGTCAGAATAGGCTGAGGATTATAGAGGATAGCATGAGCAATTAGTTCTACAGAAGTAGATTGGTGGAGCTCGGAGTGAAGACTGTTATGTTGAGATACTCGAGTAAAATGAAAAGTAATCTTGATCGGATATCAGAGTCCTGCTTGGTAGCATCTATGGTTTGCATTGGTATGGAACAATGTAGATTTATGGAGGTGACTTGTTAATACTTGGCATCCATGCAGTGTGGTAGTGTCCGAAGGTATGGTGTTGCAGAGAAAGGTGGAAATACCATAAGACTGTAAGGTAGGTATGAAGCAAGGCCAGATGTTTGGAGGTGAGTTACTAGAGGGGACTCATGTGGAGAGCCGCTCCAAGATCCGGATGGACAGGAGTTAAGCCTTGGAGGTAATCCAAGAAGAGCCATTTGGTATTGCTGGCAAGTGGATCACACTGGTGGATGCAGTGGCCGCTCTTAGATTGAGAAATTAGGAGTAAAGCCTTGGAAGAGTTTGAGGAGTGCCACTATGTTCAGTGGGAGTTGATGGTCAGAGGACCGCAGTACTTAGAGGATGTAGTGGCTACTCTCAGATGGAAATCAGGAGTCAAGCCTTGGATTGGTTTCGAGGAGTGCCGTACAGTTAGAAGGTCAGATGACTAGAGGTGTATGATAGAATTAGAAGCTGATGTTTGGGATGAAAATAGTTGCGTTCTATGGAAGAGTCAGTATGGTGTGGACGATGGATTCTCAGTGATGGAGAAAGAATCGAGGATATCAAGGCTGTGGGGCTCTGACTTGAGGAACCGTGGTAATGGAAACTTAGTCATGGCGGCCATTAGTTAAGAAGTAGTTTGGATGTCGATAAGGGCATCGACAGCTTGAGTAGGAAAGAATTGTCACGGGCTTGTCTGCAGGCTTGTCACGAGAGGTGCTGGCATGGGCATGGCACAGTGCTGTGAAGGATTTTGGCTTCATTGGTTGCTATGAAAATGCAATACCGCTCGATATTTTGGAACCTCCGAGGTGGAGATTTTGGGCGGATGCCTTCCTAAAATATTGAGAGGGGCAATGGTTAGCCAAGGTGCGACATGGCCATGGCATGATATCCAAGGGCTCGGGATGCATGATATTGGCATGGCAGTGGACCGCCAGGATATTTATGGATACTCAAAAATTCCTCTTGGTTTGAGGAGAGGCGCGGAACTTTGGTCGCATTCCCGACTCCCCTATGGCCCGTAGGAGATGGGTCCGTCGTGGCACAATTATGGGAAAATGGTGGTGCCACACCTGAATGGTCTAGCATGCAGGCATTCGGGATAATGCTGATCGGACAAGCTGGCCACATTGTGCAAGATGGAAATTTCTGAGAGGTCCTATCCTCGAGGAGTTGTTCAGGCTACTCTATACGTTTTTGATTTCTGTAGTGGAGCGAAGAGGCAATAGAGGATCAGTCGGACAAGGGTGTGGTCTATCCGAATAGGCAAGTCTCGTGAACATCGCGGGCAAGATGTCTTGCGGGGATCCACGAGAATCGGCCGGTCATAGAGTGCAAGTGTGGCTTATGAAATATCAGTTAGATATGTGCCTTGGAGCTGGGCCAAGAATAAGGACGGCCAAGAGGGTCGTGCTGAGGAGAGGGCAGTTTTGATGCAAGGATTGTCGGTTAGATATATTTACTTGATGGGTAGACTTGGATGCTGATATCATGGCAGTGCACTACGTGTGAGCAGGCCGTAGACAAGTGTTGGGTAGTATGATCATGAACCTTCAGGATCGTGGTAGTGCATAGTGATGTACGAGCAGGTCGAAAATATTGTCATGCAGTATGGTCAGAGATGGAAAGGCATATCAAGGATGCAAGATCGGGATCGTGACACAGAAACTTATAGAAAAACTTGGATAAAAGAATCTCAGAGGATTCGAAAGTGCACAATCGACTGCAGCTTTAAAGAGCTATAGGATGTGTCGGCTTGGCAAATTTAGCTAGGCGGCACTGAAGATGGATTGCCTGAGCCTCATGCATTGTATGATTATATTGTGGGGATTTGGTCTCTATTATATTAAAAGATAACTTGATGGATTATAGATCGATAGTGGTTTATCATGGCATAAAAGTACGTTAAGAATAGTGACATCTTGGATGAGCAGTATTTGATTTAAGCGCAAAGTTTAATATTAGCACAAAAATATTGAGCTGCAAAGCATTCTTAGAAAAAAAATTATATTTAAATATAAAGATGTATATGAATATTACGATCGAGAATTCTAGACTCCACGAGGACAGCATGTTACCCTGGTCAGTCAACCCGAAACATCCATCCAAATAGACTCCAGTTGAACAGCATATTATCCTGGACAGGAAAGCTATACATGGACCGTAGCGAAAACATTTAAAATAAAAGATGCTCTTATTTTTTTATTTAAAAAAATAAATAAATAAATAAAAGCTCTTGTCGCTTTTTTGTCCATATAAAGCACTCTGGTAAGACATCACTGTCATCATACTGTAGCTTTTGCATCATCTCGCACTATTGCCAGAATTGATTTGTCGGGCTACGATGGTAATCAAGTAATACGCAGCCATAACGCCGGCTCCTTCCCAACATAAACAATTCTCCATAGCACAAAATATATCTTCGAACGGATAGCACACAGGCCCATGTGAGGAAGAAGGTAGAAAGGATGGTTTGGGCAGCAGCGCTTCTTCTTCAGTTGGCGAACCTTGCAGCATCATCAGGAGCACCGGATATTACTCTGCCCCGCTGCCAAGCGATGTGCGGAAACGTTAGCATCCCCTACCCCTTCGGCATCGGCGAAGGCTGCTTCCTCGAAGGCTTTGAGATCACATGCAACAACAAGTCCTTCAACCCTCCCAAGCCCTTCCTCGGCGGTGGTAGCATCGATGTCGAAGAGATCGAGCTTCCCCAGGGCCTGGTGGTCGTCTATCACCATATAGCTCGTGACTGCTACTCGAGGAATGGCAGCAGCAGCAATAGCACGTTCGCGTTCACCACGCTTGGCCAGGCCTTAAGGTTCTCCACAACCCGCAACAAGTTCGTGGCGATCGGGTGCGACACCATGGGGCGCCTCGTGGATGAGGAGTCGAGGTTCGAGACTGGGTGCTTGTCGGTGTGCGATAGTGCAAGCTACATCACTAACGGGACGTGCAGCGGCATCGGCTGCTGCGAAGCAGTTATTCCAGAGGAACTGAGGTCCTTCAGGGTCCACGTCACCAGCTTTCAGAACCACACCACGTGCTGGGATTTCAATCCCTGCAGTTATGGTTTCTTGGCTGATGAGCGGAGGCTAAACTTTAGCTTTGACAGCTTCTCTCGTCTTGCCAACAAGGAACGCATTGCCGTGACGCTGGACTGGGCTATAGGGGACAAGAGCTGCGAGGAAGCTCGCAATAACCAGACTAGTTTTGCGTGCAAGGCCAAGCACAGTTACTGCGTGAACTCCACCAATGGAAGGGGATACCGCTGCAATTGCTCGGAAGGATTTGAAGGCAACCCTTATCTTGAAGACGGATGCCTGGGTAATTATGTTTCTCTCACAATTAACCGATTTCCCTTTAAACATAATTGGGTCTTAACTTTGCAAAACTGAGTACACGTACCGTACGTGCTCTGCCATTTTTTTTTTTTTGGTACAACGCCCTCTTCCATTTGAGGTTCTAATCTTGCTTGGGAGGTCTCGCCACGCTTTTAATTTACGGGAATATTTTCATTAATTGTTGCGTAGGAGAAGTCCCTCTAAACTTCCGCTCCTATATATGGCATAGCTTGAATAATTTCAGAAAAACACCACAACTCATAGAATCCCACTCTTTCAACCGAAGATGGTGATCACTGAACAACTTAATCTAGTTTTCCATTACTGCTAGTTATCGTTTCCATTAAAACATCTGAAAATAGCTATTTTATCCCAAAAAAAAAATATCCAATCAGATGTTTTTTTACCGTATAAACTTTTTTTGTCCGGAGCAAATTACAAATACCTCCCTAAGATTTACATCTATTACACTTATATCCATTAATTTGTAATATCAATACCTACAGCCACATGACTTAACGGCATTAGTAAAATCATTATCTCATTTGACAAGTTGAAATTACTCTTGAGTGAGGAGGAGGATACACATTTTTATAAGTCCTTGGATGGATGTTATATAATTAAGATTATTTTGATCATTTTTGAAATTTTTTTGATGTGATATTTGGATCTCATTTAAGGTTAATGGTTTGGCAAATATTATGTTAAGTTATGGGTTAAAATATTAGATAAAAATCAACGTCGTTCAAATTACTAGATATTAATATAATTAACCCCTAATCTCAAGGAGATTTTTGTAATTGACTCCTTTTTCAATGCTATTAAATTGCAACTTTTTGAGGTCCTATTGTTAGAGGATATTAGCCCTATACAAACCTTGATCATTAGTTCAGTCTCTAGGCATCATGAAGATCTTGTTTCTGGTATGATATGGGCTTTGTGTGGTTTCAAGAATTAATTTGATTAAGCTTATATAACCTAATACTACTTTGTCTACTCATAATTTGCTGGGCTATTCCTCTCTCGAAAGAACAACAACACGTTTAGTTTATTTCAAGTGTTGATTACTCAAGTGATAACACTCTTTCAAGACTTGGAAATGGGTTGCCTAATGCCTATCCCACTTTCCAGACAAGCTAAAGAATTCTTATTGGTTGAACTAGGTCCTCCTAAAAGGGACCGCTAATGGCATGTTCAAATTTTTTGGCCGGCTCTAACCACCGCCACCCATCCCGTGTACACGGACTATGGCCTATGCCATGCCTCAGAAGGTCATCGCCGATGCTCATTTATTGTACTTATCGTACGATGAATGGTGCACGCGATGCACCGCACGGTGGAGGATCCGTGCTCAAAAGATGAAGCAAAATCTTTCTGCTAATTCTCTAGTTCAATTGAAGAATTTATTATATGCATTATTCTTAATATAGAACTTTTCTTTTCTTTTCTTTTCTTTTTTTTTGAAAAATTATTTAGTTGATGGATTTGGTAACTACTTGTGTTATCTCAGATTTCTGCTTGCATGTGCTTAAGTGGGAATATCATAGTACTCACTTCCATGTGCTTTCTAACATCTCGATGGCTGCTCTCTAGATGTTGATGAATGTGCATCTTCACCCTGCGTAGAAAAGTGTCAGAATACCCCAGGAAACTATAGCTGCTATTGTCCTTGGCACATGTATGGGGATGGCAAGAAAAATGGAAGCGGTTGCAAATCTATATCCAAGCTGCTCCACTGGGTTCTAAGTAAGGCTCTCTACACAACCAAACCAAAGGTTTTTAAATCTTTGAGCATGATATACGTTGCAGATGAAATGGCCTGGGTAAATCACATGCACATAAACTTCCAACTTACCTGGAGTTATTCTTTCAGGCGCAGGGTTTGGTCTCTTATTTTTAGCTGTCCTTAGTTCTTTGCTTTATTTGATGATCAAGAAGAGAAGACACATTAAGCTCAAGGAGAAGTTCTTCAAAAAAAATGGAGGTCTTCTGTTACAACAGCAAATCTCTTCGCTAAAGGGTAGTGCTCCACTGACAAGGATGTTTACCAAAGAGGAGCTCGCAGAAGCAACCGACAACTACATGGAGAGCCACATCCTCGGCCAGGGTGGTGCCGGGACGGTCTACAAAGGAATTCTTCCAGACAAAAGCATCGTGGCGATCA
This sequence comes from Cocos nucifera, assembly GCA_006176705.1. Lineage (NCBI taxonomy): Eukaryota > Viridiplantae > Streptophyta > Magnoliopsida > Arecales > Arecaceae > Cocos > Cocos nucifera. Next base: position 1,387,112 of record QRFJ01000100.1, on the reverse strand, counting down.
AGAAATCCAGGATATCCGATGATGGCGAAATCGGGCATTTTATAAATGAGGTGGTGGTTCTTTCCCAGATCAACCATAGAAATGTGGTGAAGCTCTTGGGATGCTGCCTGGAAACCAGAGTTCCGTTGCTTGTTTATGAATTCGTGCCCAATGGATCCCTCGCTCACCATTTACACGGTGAAGGTCGCAAATCCTCACTATCCTTGGAGTGTCGTTTGAGGATCGCAACAGAAGTAGCCGGAGCATTGGGTTACCTACACTCTGCAACCTCGGTACCTATTATTCACAGAGATGTTAAGCCCAGCAACATACTCTTAGATGAGAACCACACGGCTAAAGTATCCGATTTTGGAACTTCGAGGCTGGTCCCATTCAATCAGAAAGGACTTGAATCTTTGATCCGAGGGACCTTTGGATACGTGGATCCTGAATACTTCCTCACCGGCATGTTCACCGACAAAAGTGATGTCTATGGTTTTGGGGTGGTTCTGGTTGAGCTCCTAACAGGTGAGAAGCCGGTGGTACCGACAAAATCTATGGAGTTCACCAATCTTGCGATGCAGTTCGGTTCTCATGTGAAGGAGGGCCGTCTTTTGAAGATTCTGGAGGAACGTGTGCTGCAAGAAGGATCCCCTGAGCTGCTGGTAGCAGTTGCAGAGCTTGCAAACCGATGCCTCAGCTTGAAGTGGGAAGAAAGGCCAACGATGAAAGAAGTCGCCATGGAGCTGGAGGGGCTGAGAACATCCAGCAAGCATCCTCGGGTTGAAAAGATCGAAAAAGAGGGAGACCATCTGTTGATGGCAGCTGAATCCTCCACAAGTGGTACCTTTGGTGAGGGTGATTCTTCAAAAGACATCATGCTGTCATTCGATATCTCGCGATGATTGCATTGAATCTAATTGTTCTGGGATGTGATCTTCTGCATAATTCTATATCTTATTCTAAAGATAAGGAAACTGCAACATGGCAGAACCAAAGATTCTGAGAACTGCATAACCTTCTTCTCTATGTTCTAGAGGTTTATGTGTGACTTCCTCACCCTGTGTATTAAGCAAAATTAAAGCTTGTTAGTTCCGCCATTTTGGTCGTCCCAAATCTGCAGCTCAGAGCTATGTACACGCATATGTCCATCCCTTTACATTGAGGAATTCTATCGAACGTTGTTCCTCACCAAGATAACTCTCCTAAGTTCTCGTTGATAAGATGCTGGTGCGTGTGGGATTCTAGGAAATCAGAACTAGTCCCCCTTTCTTTTTTCTAAAAAACTATAGGAACGAATGACTCGATTTCCAACTATTTGGTTGGAGAAAGTTCCATTTTTATTTCGATTTCAGAGGAGAATGGAGACACTCCAATTCCCTAAAATCCGATCCCAGTCTCCCCTAATATATGAGAGACTTCCACACGCTACATTGGAACGGCATGACAAGAAATCAATTGATAGCAAAGTAAATGGCTCGGAACTAAGCGTCGATTCTCAAAGCAAGACAGCTTTGCAAGGGTGATAAAAATTACATAGATTGGTGATTTTGCTCAGTTTTGTGCAACCAAAAGGAGACACAAAGTCAACAACACTGCGAGCACGATTTCAGCAAATTAAATCTGATCTATATTTCTTTTGTGATCCCTCCTTTTTGATTGGGCTTACAATCTGACTAGGTCTAGACCCATTTCCTAATGGTTGACTTGGATCACATTGACCGACTTGGAATGAGATCTAGACCAACTAAGCTAAACCCCTGATTGGACCGAAACCAAGTGGATTGGGCCTAAAAATCCAATTGGCCTAGATCAGGTATTTCTCTTCATCCCATATTGATCAGCTCATTACAAAGAGATCAAACCCTTGTTGGGACTCAAATTGAGCCTCTCCCCTTCCTATCTCTATCGGTTGACCCAAATCGAGCTTAACTTCCTTTAATTAGTCTAGTTTTTTCTTTGTTGATGATGAATTAGGTCTGAACTGGAATTTGGTTAGATGGAAACTTGGATCCGGATAGCACTGAGGCATGATCGAGATCAATTCCTTTACATTTGGATAATCAAGAACTCTATCTCACTGTAAAATACCTATATTAGTGATGGATTATAATCAATTCTTAGATCTAGAGGGTGATTTGAGACCCTAGACGTTAGACTAGGTTTACACTACAAGAATTTGATTTTTAGCAATAAAAAATTTAGTCATAAATAATTTTATTTTCATCATTAAATATTTTTAATGACAAAAAATATTTTGTCACTGAGTGGTTACCAAAGGCACCATGGTTAAAAGTTTTAATAACTAAAATATGGCATTGTTAGAAAAACCACTACATTTAGTGATGACATATAAATGGTCATTTAAGGTAAATATTAGTGACAATTATATTTATGATAAAAGATTAAAAAATAATCATTAAAGAACTAAAAAATAGTGACTTGATAAGAAAATAATTATTAAAAAAATTTTAATGAGGTTTAATATCATCACTAAGATCATTTTTCATGACAAATTTTTGTTGGCCACAACAAGATGGTATAATTAGTGATGAAATAAAAATGATCATTAAAGATAAATATTTATGATGATTTTTTTATGATAAAAGATTAAAAAAAATTTATAAATAACTAATCAAAATAAAATATATTTTTATTTTAAATTAGGATTATATCTACTTATATTCATAGTATATTTGCAGACTACTTACCCACTATGATAATATTAACTTCTAATATGAAATCATAGTTGATTATACTTATTTTAAACTTTTGACATTATAAAATATTCTCATTTTAAATACATTATGATATATTTTATTTTTTATTAATTAATTTTATTATAAAAATTTAATCATTTTCTTTTTTAAAGTCCTTTAAAAGTAGATAATTCATGACTCTTTTTATTTATACTATAATTAATAAGTAAAAATATTTAATATTAAATAATTTTAATACTTTATATTATATATTTTATTCAAGTTAGATTAGTGATCCAAATTCTTGGTTAAATCGGTCTCCATGCAAGTTTTTAATAATTATGACTTAAACTATTACCTAATTTTGGTACATTATTTTCAATATTGATAGTGGATGAAAATTAATTTTTTTAAAATTTTAAATTATCTTGATGCATATAAATTATTTATTAAATAGATCGGATCAAGTTGAAAATAAATATGTAATCCATCAAAAAATTTCATCTAAAAATAAAATCTGTATTCAATCTATTAAATTAAATCTCTATAGGGTGTATATAATTCAATAATTTAATATATTTGAAAAATCCATCAAGTATCCAATTAAAATTATATGTTATTAGGTACATCTTTTCATTCTCTAAACTTACTCCAACTTGTGATTGGCTTGATTTTAATGGCATGCCAAATATAAAACCAAGGTCCACATTTTATTTTAGTGATTAACGTATACATTATTCAAATATTATTATTGTTAATATTTTTATTAATGATATTATTATTTTGTTATTAATATATAAGAGTTTGCTAATAATATAATGATTGGTACTAAAGATATAGATTTTTAATAACTACTCTATAATTTTAATATTAACAATATACATCTATAGTGAGTATTTTAAAATATCATCATAAAAAATATTTATTTTAATGATGAATCATATTTATTATCAATACATTGATTAATATTCATTTTAATGATTATTTTATTAGCTCATCATTAAAAGATGTGTACATATATACAGTGACCATTTTAAAATATCATCACTAAAGATATAAATTTTAGTGATAAATTATAAAATTATTACTAGTGATTTGATCAACATTGATGTTGATACCAAAATTATGATAACATAATATATTGTTACTAAAAATATAGACTTTTAATGACTATGATCTACAAGTTTTGTAATTGAAGATGTATATCTAGAATGAACATTTTAAAATAGTATCACTAAAGATATAAATTTTAATGATGAATTATAAAATTATTATTACTGAATTGATCAAAATTAATTTTGGCACTAAAATTATTTTTCCATCTTAAAAAGTTCTATTTAATAATGATTTTTTAATGATAAAAAAAATAGTCACAATAGATATATATTTTATGAAAATATCTCATTTCATCATTAAAAATATTAACAAAAATAGTTTGTTGTGACCATTTTTTATTTTCATCATTAAATATGAGGCTTTTGGTGCTTAGACTTGTACTTCATCACTAAAAGTTCATCAATAAAACTTTAAATTCTTATAGTGATGTAGACTAGATCCTACCATGGAATATTTCAAGTTATATGATACCTAATGGAGTCTAATAAGAGGTTTAATTTCTTTAGGTTCTTGGACAATTTATCTAATCAGTGAATTTCTAGAGATTCTAGAGCAGAAATTATAAGATACCTCGATCCCTAGTGTTCTATTATGCACATGACTTGATTTGCAAATTAATCTATTATTATATTTTTTATTTTAAATTAAGTATCATCTCTCTACATGAAAATGATTTGTCAAATATTGTATTAAATATAAAATAATTTACTTAGATATAAATTATATTTCATTGTACCAATAAATATGTTATGTATTATTTTTGCTACTCTCAAGTTTGACTATGATCAAATAGACTTAGAACTTTGTCTCCTTTCGGACCTCTAGTAGGATGATTATTGGTGGATGCTGGCTTATGGTATATTATAGTTAGAAGCTAGTTTTTTTTTCAAGCCTAGCTAACCAGTTGGGGTCGATCACTAATACATGCTGATGAAAGCATATTTTTTTATGTGATATCAAAATTAGTTTTCTTCTAGGATTCCAATGGAGCGATCACCAACGTACAACTGATGGATGACATATTATTGTCTAGATCTAGTCTCTTTCAAAGTTTGCCATAGGCTAATCATGGCCATAGTCATAGAGATTAGGAGAGTTAGAGTGGATGGTCCATCCTTAGTTGTTTTGAAAATTTATTTTGGCTAAAAATTTATGTTAATAGATATGATATTTTTCATTAGCATATTTTTATTTATGAAAAGTTATACAAATTAAAAATTTATATTTCATATATAATATATTTAACTAAACTAGTAATTTTTGTGTCTGTAAAGCTCATTATCTCTTTTTTAACTTTTTCACAAATGCAGCAGAATACAAAGGCATGGGATCAAGTAGTGAGAAGCTTAGGATTTAGAAGATATTAGATTTGCTTTAGGTGAAAACAGGATTCGAACTCAGGTCACTAATATTAACATATCCAAGAAGTACTTCATCAACTGATATTTGAATCTGCATGTTTTCTAATGTTATGTAAGACTTGAATCTAAATGTCGCAGAATACTTTATATTTTTTTGGTAGAAAGGCTGCATAATAGTTAAAATAGGTTTGAGTCACATTAACCAATATTTCATTGTGTAAAAATATTGCTTCTCACCTCTTGATTTTGACGACCATTTTACATGTGTAAAAACATTCTTTCTCACCTCTTGATTTTGAGGATTGTTTTACATCTTAAGCTCTAACTGTTTACATATTTATATAAAATTGGATGCAAAACATATGTTAGTGTATAGAAAAATAGGTTTTATGATTTGGGGACCAACATTTAACTATATACAAGGGCTAAACCAAAATTCTCACCTATAGCAAATCTCAAATATACAGGCCAATTGAGAAGCCATATAATATCTTGAGATCCACCAGTAAAATTAAAAATAAATAGACTGTTGAAAGAGGCAATAACATAAGTAAAATGAATTATAAAAAATGATTCCGAGGATGGCCTTTCTTACAATACATTTTCTTTTCCAAAAGGAAGGTTATACACGGCATTTTTGTTGAACAAAAGATGCCATTGCTGGTAGCTTTTTGTTGACTCGCTTTTTTTGACCTCTCTTTAATTTATTAACATCTCTTTTTGTTGACCTCTCTTGAATTTAATGACATCTCTTTTTGTTGACCTTTCGTGGCCAGCTAACTGCTAATGGTATAATGGGTAGAGTATTTATCAAAAAGAAAAAAAAAAAAAAAAGAGGGCAGGGTAAGTCTCAATTCACTTGTCCATCAGCTTCTTCGTGGCTCGTGCCCCGCTCAACTTACATACTGCATCACCATGAAGAAAATAATCTCCTTTTTATCTATATTTAGGGCATATTTGATTGGAGAAAGTTTCATGCATTTCCATCTTAAATTCAATCTTTATTCTTCTCTAATATTTAAAATTGCATCTTAATTCTGATTCCGATCCTTAATCAAATACGTCAGGGATATATATGACCATTCTGATTTTTGTTTCAATTTATTCAAATTTAGATTCTGGCCATGAATCAAATACGTCATCATATTTTTAGCCATCTTAATCAATCTCCCTAATTTGTGGAGGCATGTGGCTGAAGGTGATCCTCCAATTTTTACAAAAGTCAGCTACTTGAGGTGCTACTTAATACACTAAAAACCTCTATACTCTTCTCCAATCCCCTAGATTTTGTTTATACATTGGAAATTGTACTTATGTACACCCAAGTGCCTTCGAACACCTATGTGTGATCAGATTTTAGTGATTGCAACCAACCCTAGATTTTGTTTATGCATTGGGAATTGTACTTGTGTACACCCAAGTGCCTTCAAACACCTATGTGTGATCAGATTTTAGTGATTGCAACCAACCAATAATGAAATCCTTTTTCCATGGGAACGAGTTTGGCTCCTCTAGAATGCATGTTTATCTCATAAGAGAGGATCGTGTATATTTAGATGGGTGATCCTATTAGCATACCAAACACGCAAGCGTGCTCAATGCTGCAGGTTGAGGGATAGGCCACAGCCATCTATTTTCAAGATAAAAAAATCTACTATGAATTCTCCTTCTTTCATCCAATCCATGATTAGACCATGATTGCTTTGAGATCTATACAGAAGATAAATAAAAAAGTTTGCACTATTCATGTAGGCATTGAAAAAAAAACAATCCTTTTTTCATGCAAAAAATATGATACAAGCCCATGCAAAACATGCATAGAGAGGACTCTAGGCTCGACAAGAACAGCATGTTATCCTACACGGTCAACTCAAAACATCCATCTTATGCATGGATTAAAAGTTAAGGCCTGGTCAACGGGTGGACTGGCCATTAATTTTCTCAGAGAAAAATGAATCAAAAAAACTTGGTGGCATTTTTTTTCTATATAAAGCACTTTGATAAGATCGTTGCCATCGTACTTTAGCTTTTGCGTCATTTTGCACTATTACGGGAATTGATTTTCCGGGCTACCACAATGGAGATTGATCGAGTGGGACGGCCATCAACTAGTTTTTTTTTTTTTTTTTTTGATATAAATGGGCAATCATATAATTTTTGTATGAATACAGCTCAAAAAATAAGAGTATAAAACATCAGATAAGATTCTAAAATATTTTTCATCAAGATGCCAAGATCACTTATCAGTACGATCGGCAACGGAGTATACATTCAATCAGTAGTATTGCTCATTTTTTGGTAGATATACCTAACAATCATCGTAAAAAAATAATAAAAAAACTCATGAATATCATGTGCTGCTCCACGGTATCTGGATCCAGGACGGTAGCTGAGTCAACCTCCGTCAACTAGTCTTCGTAATCAAGTGAACACGCAGCAATGACTCCGGCTCCTTCCCAATATAAACAATTCCACGGCCCAAAATATATCCGCAAGCGGAGTAGCACACAGCCCTAGTGAGGAAGAAGCTAGAAAGGATGGTTTGAGAAGCGGCGCTACTTCTTCATTTGGCGAGCCTTGCAGCAGCATCGGGAGCACCGGATATTGCTCTTCCCCGCTGCCAAGCGAAGTGCGGAAACGTTCGCATCTCCCCTACCCCTTTGGCATCGGCGAAGGCTGCTTCCTCGAAGGCTTTGAGATCAGATGCAACAAGTCCTTCGCCCCTCCCAAGCCCATCCTTGGCCGTAGTCACACGGACGTTGAAGAGATCCAGCATCCGCAGGGCCTGGTGGTCGTCAATAAACTTATAGCCCGTGACTGCCACTCCAAGAATGGCAGCGGTGGCAATAGCACGTTCGCGTTCACCTGGCTTGGCCAGGCCTTCAAGTTCTCCACAACCCGCAACAAGTTCGCGGGAATCGGGTGCGACACCATGGGACGCCTCGTGGATGAGGACTCGAGGTTCGAGACAGGGTGCTTGTCGGTGTGAAATAGTACCAGCTACATCACTAACGGGACATGCAGCGGCATCGGCTGCTGCGAAGCAGTTATTCCAAAGGAACTCAGGTCCTTCAGGGTCTCAGCAGCTTTCTGAACCACACCACGCGTTGGGATTTCAATCCTTGCAGCTATGGTTTCTTGGCTGATGAGCGGAGGCTAAACTTTAGCGTTGACAGCTTCTCTCGTCTTGCCAACAAGAAACGCATTGCCGTGACGCTGGACTGGGCTATAGGGAACAAGACCTGCGAGGAAGCTCGCAATAACCAGGCTACTTTTGCGTGCAAGGCCAAGCACAGCTACTGCGTGAACTCCACCAACGGAGGGGGATGCCGCTGCAATTGCTCGAAAGGATTTGAAGGCAACGCTTATCTAGAAGATGGATGCCGAGGTGACGTTACCACACTTACAGTTAACCGGTTTCCTGTAACCGGTTTATTTTATTTTAGAGGCCCAATTTGTTTTAGAGGACCAATTTGAGAATGAGAGAAAGGACCTCCCAGCATTCCCTTGCTTGTGACCCGTATAGCATGCCCTTTCATCATCACTTCCACCATCAGGCCCCACACTTGACGCATATAATCGCTTCTCGGCCCATGCATAAGGGACCCGCAATCTATGCGGCCAACTCGTGTGCCCCATGCACCCGAGTCTTGTGTCCTTAAATCCTGGATTTCAATATGTTCGCTCTAATTTGTATGTGTCCTGTTAGTACAAAAATTTATGAGAATGCCAAAAATGACTGAAGTGGAGAAAGCAAGGCCGAAACTTGTAAAATAAAATTTAAATCGAAGGGGATGATTTCGATAAGACACTTCGATACTTGAATCAATTTTTCGACCAACTAAAATGAAGTGCTTAGAAAATAAAAAGATAGAGTATCGAAAAGGAGAGAACTAAAAGAAAACATATCTGAAAGATCTCTTTTTATAAGCAGAGCGTATAACAAACTAATAGCGACAACCATAACCGTCTGATAGCCGACCGCTCAGACCACATGGAGTTTGTTATGGAGGATAGTGTTCGTTGCCGCATCTTATCAGTCAAGAGTGGTATTTATTATCATGACTTACCAGTCGAGAGTGGAGTTTGTTATCATGACATGCCCATACGTTGGGGATTAATAGTCGAAATTTGTATGAAATAGGCACTGATGGCGAAGAGCCTCAGGTCACAATGGCTCTAAAGGAGTTCGGACTCTTTTGAGGTCGCTTGCACATTGGTCGATTCGTGTTGAGCTGGTAGCCGAATTTATATGAACGATGAGGCTCTTCCAGGCAATTGAGAGAAGGTCGACCGAAAGAAAGTCGATCGTAGGGGGTTGTCCGGAAGGAGGTTGACTGGAGGGAGGTCGTCTGGAGGAGATTCAACTGGAGAAGGTCGTCCAGGAGGAGGTCGACTAGAGAAGATCATCCAAGAGGAGGTCGACTGGAAGAGATCATCCGAAAGGAGTTCGACTAGAGGGAGATTGTCTAGAGGGGATTCGATTGGAGGAGATTGTTCAGGAGGAGGTCATTCGAAAGGAGTTCGATTGGAGGAAGATCGTCTGGAGGGGATTTGATTGGAGGAAGATCGTTCAGGAGGAAATTCAACTGAAGGAGATCGTCCGGAAGGAGATCGACTGAAGAAGGTCATCCGGAAGGAGTTCGACTGAAGGAAGGTCATCTGGAGGGGATTCGACTGGAAGAGATCATCCGGAGGAAGTTCAACTGGAGAAGGTCGTAAGGAGGGGGGTTGACTGGAGGGAGGTCGTCCGGAGGGAGTTCGACTGGAGGAAAGTCATCCAGAAGGAGGTCGATTGAATTGGGTAGTCCGAAAGGAGGTCGATTGGAGGAGATCATCCGAAGAGAGTTCGACTAGAGGGAGGTTGTCCAGGAGGAGGTTGACTGGCGGAGGGGGCTTCAAATCCGTCTTCCATCTTTAATCAGAGGATAAGGTTAGCATAACAATAATTCTATTTTACTTATTCAAGATCGCACCGCCGAACTCCCATGCACTTTCGGGGGGTTTCGCAATATGAACTCATCACTAGGAAGATCGACAAATCTCAATAGGAAGGAGGTCGACGACCAAGAACTTCGGACAAGAACTTTAGCGAAGGCCATTTTATTTCAAACACTTATCCCCCTACTATCGAGTTCGAATTTTAGATGAAAGAAGTATAGAAAAAAAACTACCGCGGCTAAAGTTCTTAGGCAATTTTCCATCTTGGAGAATGAAACTTTCTGTCTCTTTTCAAATCGGCACTATAATTTGATGTTGAATGACCTGAATGGATGCAGCCCTTCAAAAATTCATCTAGCACGGTGCTCTACGTATGGCGCAGTTACTATCTTGTCAGATGGCAGGTACGAGTGGGACATGAGACAGGTTGGGGTTGACTGATGGGATCCCATAACCATGACTTCCTCTGGGGCTTTGATTTACCTATTTAAACCCCTCTTCCTCCATCTATAGCTTCTTATTTTCGGCTTGAGCTTCTGCTCCTTTTCCTTCCTTCGCTTTTTGTTGTCTCTAAGTGTCCTGTTCTTGTCGCCCCCGCTCCTTCTGCAACTCCTTTAGCTGCCAGTGTCTTTCTCGACCCTCCTTCATCTTTCCGGATTTCTTCCCATGGCTTCCTAGGTTAGTTCTCCATTCCTGCCTTGTTGATTCTTAGTTTTCTTACATTTTTCGGATCACTTCAAGTTTTTCTGGGTGAACACCGCTATTCTTTATTTTTGGGTTTCCACCACTTCCTCTTTTTTTGTTCCTTTTCCAAGGATTTTATTTGATTTAGCTCAATCTAGATATCGTCTGAGGTTTCTTGTTCCAGTGGTTTCTGGAGCTCGGCAGACCAAAACCCCAATGACCCTGAGGCTAGGATGGAAACCGGGCCTAGGATAGTACCTCGGCTAGACTTCAAACTAGAGTCCATCCCCTATTGTTTGACCGCTAAGGATCTATTTCTAGTTACGATTTGGTACAGGATGCCTATCGGGTATGAGCTAAACTTTTATGATCCAAATGGTCGGGCTTGTCGATTTTGCTTGTACTTGGAGGCCTTCCGTGCTGGATTAAGGCTTCTCCTTGCTGACTTCATTGTAGCCCTTTTTCGCTTTTTAAACATCTTTCTGATCTCAATAGTTCCAAATTTCTTCAAATTTATCATAGGATTTGTTACCCTCTGTATATCTGTCGGGGTCCAGCCCACTATTTTTCTTTTTCAAACATTCTTCATCTTTAAGCACCATCCTTCCATCAAGGACTGGTGGTATATTTTTTTTCAGTTCGGTAAGCAGGAATTGCTTAAGGGTGCCCCCTCTTCCATCCATAATTGGAAGAAAAAGTTTATTTCGTTTCCTGCCCGACCCTGTACTTAGGACTTTCACCTTGGGGATACCTGAGGGATTCCATCCGCCGAGCCTCGGGGTTAGAGAATGCGGACCAAGAGTCTATCACCACGATCAGATGTTACCGAACTTCTTTGATATCCAAACTAATAAAAGAATAGACCTTGTTCAATCTCGACCTTAACCCTTTGAATCCGGTAGGTAGGCGGCCAAAGTCGGTGGGCTATCCCTTTTTTCTTTTTTTCTTCCTTTTTTTTTGACCGAACTTTTATCTCTATGATAGAGATGGATGTTAAGATCGTTGAAATGCTATCGAAGGGAGTCTAGGCCCGCAAAAGAAAAGGTACCACATCTGAGGAGCCTACCGCTAAGGAAGCCAGGGTGGATGCCTCCAGTTCTATTGCACCTATCACTGCTGCTGCTATCGAAGTCGTTGTCACCACCGAGGTCGTCCCCACGGCCAAGGTCGGCATCGCTGTCGAGGACTCCGTGCTTCCAACCTCCGCGAGTTCTTCGATCAAGGACCCAGCTCCGCAGTCTCTTGCTGGAAGAGAAGAGGGGGAGAAGAAGAAGAAAAATAAGAGGGTCGTTGTGAAGGTGCACTGAAAGGCATGCCCTGGCGGGTCCAATAGCAGCAACGATAGTTCAAGAGAGGATCCCTTCAGTGACCTGAACCTCGTTCAAAATTTAACTAATAAATTTTTCCTACTCGAGGTGGTGGATCAGATAGCCGACCTCAACCACACGTAGCTCATCTGGGATTTCCTCGGAACCTTCCTCAAGATAGTCGTCCTACTAATTTGATGATTTGATTGATTTATTATTTTTTAACATAGTTTATCTACTATAGTTGGGTCACCAAATACTCGCACACATCAAAATGGTGAACTAGCTGAGGTCGGAGGCACTGAAGGCTCAGAAAGACCTCCAAGCCGAGATCAATCACTTTCGAAAGGATGACGTCAAGACTGACTATCTCTCGAAGAAGAAAGCGGTCGAAGTCGAGGATCTGCAGGAGAAGCTCAAGAAAGAGGAGCTCAGCTTGACGGAGCTGCAGGCCGCCTTAGCCCTGAAGGAGGAAAGGAGGAAGAAGGTTGAGGCAAAGGTCGGCGAGCTGAAGGATCAAGCCTCAAAGCAGATCCTGGAGGCGAAGATCCAGGTCATGGAGGAGTTCAAGGTCTCTTCTGAGATGAGGGACCTAGACGTTGCCTTTGGCCAGGAGGCCTTCTAGAAGGAGTACGAACTTTGTAAGAACCGAGTGATGGCCAAGTTCCCCAAACTCGACCTCAGCTTCTTATATGAGGCGGTCCCTTACAAAGAGGCGGGACCGTCTGCTACCGTGGCCGATCCTTTTCCTTTCGATGCTATCTCCGAGCCCTCCAATCCTACTACTGATGCACCCAAACTTGCACCAAAGCCAAAGGCAGCAGAAACGCTCCGACCTCGACCTCCGCTGTTCCTCCCAAGGTTTAGAATCTTAAATGATTGTATTTTTTCTTTCTTTTTCATGTATCTCCAAATATTTTGAGAAATGAAAATGAATTGCCTTCTCCTCGTAATTATGCTATGGTGAATGTTATTCAGCATCCTTCTAGTGGCCAAAGTCAAGGCCAATCATCTCCAACCAACACCGAGTCACCCCTTGAAGGTATCCCTCTAAGACCTATAGCGAAGGATTTGAAGATAAAAATCCATCATCTAGAAAAGAAGTTGAAAAAGATAGAGAACAAGCTCCAGAGGTCCAAGAAGAACGCCTCAAAGGCGATGGTTGAAGTTACTCGCCTTCGCCAGCTATACATAAAAGAGTCCACGAGCTTCAGCATCAAGAAGGATAACTTCGAAAAAGAGTTGGCCGAGCTTAGAAATAGCGCCAGTGAGAAGTCCTGCACGTTAACTGCGAAGGCCAACTCCCTCGAAGTCGAGCTCAAGGCAATGAAGGAAAAAATTCATCTGCTAAAGGGGAGTTCGTCGTGGTCTTCTGACAAGGCTCGATTTGAATGGGACTGGTCGTAGAGATTTTTTGCCCTCCAAAAGCAATTGCATGATGCCGAGCTTGCCTACGAGACCTATCGGTCGAGCTGGTGTGGGAGGATATCCTCGCTTGAGTAGAAGCTTTGTACCGCTAACAGTGAGGTAGCTCGACTTCAACAGTAGCTCATCGATAATTATGAATCCGACACCAACAGGAAGTCGGAGGAGATCGCCACTACAACAAAATAGGTTTTTAGTGATGCAAATATTTATGATGAAATAATTTACGTTGCAAATACGATTATTAGCGACGAAAAAATATTTCCATCGCAAAAAAAAATATTAGCGATGGAAAAAAAATTTCATCGCTAATAATTTATTATTTATGATAGAAATTTTTTTAGATCGCAAATAACTATTATTATCGATGAAAAATTTTCATCATTAATAAACGATCTTTAATAATTTTTTCTTAAAAAATATTAGATTATTAGCTATGGAAACTTTTTATCGCTAATAATTAATTATTTACGATAAAAAAGATAGTTGCATCATAAATAATTGATTATTAGCAATAAAAAATTTTTATCGCTAATAATCTTTCATTAATAAATATTTTTTTAAAAATTAAATGATAGATTATTAATGATGAAAATTTTTCATCGCTAATAATCAATTATTTGGGACTTAAAACTTTGATCGACTTATTTGCAATGAAATATTAGCAACTGAAATTTTTCACTATTAATATTATTATTTGCGATGGAGAAGATAGTTGTGTCATAAATAATTGATTATTAGTGATGAAAAATTTTCATCACTAATAATCTTCCATTAATAAATATTTTTTAAAAAAATAAATGATAGATTATTAGCGATGAAAATTTTTTATCGCTAATAATCTGTTATTTGTAATGCAACTATCTTTTCCATCATAAATAATTGATTATTAGCGATAGAAAATATTCATCACTAATAAACTACCTTTAATAATTTTTTTTAAAAAATAAAATGGTAGATTATTAGCGATGAAAATTTTTATCGCTAATAATTAATTATTTATGATGTAAATTTTATTTACATTATAAATAATAATATTAATGATAAAAAAATTTTGTCACTAATATTTTATTGCAAATAAGTCGATCAGAGTTTTAAATTAAAAAGAATTATGAACTCCTTTAAAAATAAAAAATCAAAAAAATACGGCATGCAGGGTTGATGCGACGAGGTCAAGGAGTCTGACTGCATTCGCTGTTAGCTCTCCCATAAATAAAATAAGTATATTTTTTTATAATTTTTAAAAATTAGTATTCTTTTAAAAAATTATTTTTTTTGAATATTATATAATTTTATAATTTAAATCTCATCTTCACCGTTCATTATTTAAGTAGTTATCATGCAAGCATCATCATAAAATATCACCTCAATCTGATAGCTCTAGCTATGCAGATCGATAAAATTTGATTTCAATGGTCACGAGCGATCATATGATGATTTGATAGATAAAAATAATCGATGGAATCAAAAATTTACAATGATGATCTCTGTGATATTTTTAGAATTCTATCAAAATTTTACTTCAATTAGATATAATTACGATAGTCAATTTAGCATGAAATGATTTACACCATTAATTAAAATATGAGTGATCAAGAGGCCAAACCACATTTGGTTATAAGATAATTATTGACAAATGATCTTTGCTGATATTTGAATTATCTATATAGTGATGATCATAAAATCTAAACTCCGTATATATGAATCATCCATGTTACATACATTTTACAATAGTGTAAGTATAATTGCTTAGAAATCTTAAGAATGCGTATCAAGAGACGTATAGTTTTAGATAGTTTATATATATATGATTTGTATTTTACGATCATCACCATAAAAATGATCAAAGTATTAGCAAAGATCATTTGTCTTAAAAAATAATCTAATAATCACACACCAATTGGCATTTTAATCACTCATTTTTTATTTAACGATTTAAATCATCATCCCATGCTAAATTGACTATTATAATTATATCCGATTAAAGTAAAATTTTGCTAGTATATTAAAAATATTATAGAGATCATCGGTACAAATTTTTGAACTGATCGATGACTTCTATCTATCAGATCATCATACGATCATTCATAACCATCAAAATTATTTTTTTCAATCTACATAGCTAGTGCAACCTGATCGAGGGGATATTTTATAATGATACTTTCATGATAATTTTTTAAATAATAAATAATGAAGATGGACGTTAAAATTCAAAATCACATGTAATATTCAAAAAAAAGAATTAAATTTTAAAATGATACTAATTCTTTCAAAAATAGAAAAAAAAATTAATTTGCTTATGGGGTATTTAATAGTGAACGCACTTGCACCCATAACCCCATCACATTAGTAAAATATGGCAAATTTTTTTTCTTTTTTTGGTTCTCAAAATAGTGCATATTTTTTTAAAAAAATAGTTATTTATGATGAATTATTAACGATGAAAATAATAAGTCACTAAAAATTAGTTATTTATGATGAATAATTATTTCCATCATAAATAATGAACTATTAGTGATGAAATATTATTTTTATTATAAATAATTTATTTTATTATTTTTTGGAGTGGGAAAAAAAATTTAGTAAAATATTTGATGGAATTATTAGTGATGAAATTATTTGCGATGATAAATTTCATCGTAAATAATTAATATTAGTGATGAATTATTTATTTTTATCATAAATAATATTTTTAGTGATGAAAGTTTCATCGTCAATAATTTCATTGCTAATAATCTTTAAATATCTTTAAATAAATATCTCAACCCACTTCCGCAAAATCCACTTCAGCTCGTCTCCCTCTCTCTCCCCCTCGATCGATATCTCCCCCACCTCTCGGGCTTCCACCAGTCGATGACCACCTTTTTTATTTCCATCATCGTTGTCGCCACTATTGATGCTGCCATCAATGTCGCCATCGTTGTTACCACCGTTGCCCTCACTGCTGTGCATTTTCGACCGATCGATCATCGACGAAGATAAATACTTGTTGGCCGCAGATTAAATTTTATTTTTTTAATTATTCTTTCGATCTGGGAGCCGATGATGTGTGTATTATCGTGCGATGGCTGGTGGCAGATGCCGGCTATAGATGGTGGGTGCCTACTAATGTGCATGGCGGTTAACAGCCCTGATGGAGGTCGTTGGTGGTGGGAGGCGGAGGGCCGGCACCGCAGAGGTTGTGGGGTCGCCAAGGGTGGGGCGCCGAAGGAGGGCCGTAATGGTCGGGTGGAGGGCGGTTGGGGGTGCATTGGGCGTGGAGGAGTGTGCGGCGGTCGATGTTGTCTCTAGTGGGTAGCCACGAGTGGTGGGCGATGGAGGAGAGCTGTAGGGTGTTGGGGGGCCACGACAGCAGGTACGTAGGCAGCGCAGGGGCTGGGGGGCCACGACGACTGGGTGGGGGCCCGATGGGGGTGCATGGGGCGTGGAGGGGCGACGATGATGGCTCGATCGGTGGAGAGCAATGGGTGGTGGGCGGCGGAGGGGCGACGTAGGAGCTAGGGGGCCGGAGGGCCGCAATGGGTGGGGTTGCGGCGTTAGAATACTAATAATAATAATAATAGTAATAAAATAATAATAATAATAATAGTAATAATAATAGTAGTAGTAATAATTAATAAAAATAATAATAATAATAGTAATAGTAAGAATAATAATAGTATTAGTATTAATAATTAATAAAAATTTTAATATTAATAATATTAAAATAAAAAATAATAATAATAATAATAAGAATAATAGTAAAATAATAATAGTAATATTAATAATAATAAAATAAAAAATAGTAATAATAATAATAGTAATAATAAGAGCCATAATAATAATATTATTATTATTAATAATATAATAGTAAGAATAATAATAATAGTTATAGTAATAATTAATTAAAAATAGTAATATTAATAATATTAAAATAAAAAATAGTAGTAGTAATAATAATAATAGCAATAAGAGTAGTAGTAATAATAATAATAATAATATTAATAGTAAGAATAATAATAGTAGTAGTAGTAATAATTAATATAAATAGTAATATTAATAATATTAAAATAAAAAGTAGTAATAATAATAATAATTTTAATAATAATATTAAATTTTAAGATAAAATGATAAAATAATTAAAAATTAGATATTTTTAATAATTAAAATAGTTAGTTTTTTAATTATATTTTTATACTTTTACTTATTATAGTTTAATTTTATTATTTATTTAGTTCCTGTATTCTATGTTGATGATGATTTATTATTTTAATTTAAATTAACTGACTATTTTAATTTCTAATGCATTATAAAATATCTGATCTGGGATCTGGATCGAGCTTCGATCAAGAATATGAGTCGAGATCTCAGTCTGGGATTTGGGTCATGATCCAAGTCGGATCTCGATCTGAGATCTGAATCGAGTTTTAATCAGGGATATGAGTCGGGATCCTATCCAAGATTTGGACCATGATCCAGATCGAATCTCCATCTCGGATCCTATCTGGTAATTATATTATGCATGCAATCATGTTACCTTAGACTTTTATTCAAGAGTCAGTCACAGGGCCCCCAAAATGGACTCTGTGAACAGCTCTTGGATGTCCCGATTTGGATAGTTCAAAAATGCATCAATATTTTGTTGTTGTCATCATGTTCTATATTTTGTTATGGAAAACTCTATCATAGTTATCTCGTTCATTCTCTAGGTACATATTAGATATGGTTAAAATATGATCTATCTATATCGTATACTTGGAGAATTGTAGGAAGATGCTGCCGAATTTTTTTCAGATATGGAACAAAGAACAAAGCTATGGCAATAATAAAAGTAATGCACTTTTGAAAGAGATAAAATCATACCTATTAGGAAGGAGTTGGTGGAGTTAGGATTCATGAATCATTATTCTTTATTGTTAGATTGATATTGACAAAAGTTGGATGAACGTCAAAAATATTTTCTTGTCTGAATATCGAAAAGATGTTCGAGATTTTATTGAATTTGCACGATGTAAGGCTGATAGTATCAGTCAGATAAAGTGTTCATATAAAAGATGTGTTAATATGGTGTATTATCATATATCACTTGTTGAAGAGTATCTGCTACATTTTGGTATGGATAAGAAGTATACTCACTGGATATGGCATAGGAAGGGTGATCCTAATGAAGTTGTATACGACAATGATGATATCGAACATAATATTGATACTGCTAAACCTGTCAAACATGATGGTATAGGTTCGCTACTGGATGATTTACATCAGGATGTTAGTTCAAATGTTCCCATGAATGCTAGTGAATCTCAAGGTAGTTCTGATCATAAATACAATATTAATGAGATAGAAGGGACTTCATAACAATTTACAAAGCTTGTTCGGGATGCACGAGAGCCACTCTACCCAAATTGTGTAAAGTTCTCCAAGTTAGAATTTTTGATAAAATTGCTTCATATTAAAATTATAAATCAATGGAGTCATAAGTCTTTTAATCAAAATTTAGCATTAATTAAAGCAATTTTTCCTGATGGATCGATACTTCCGAAATCATATACTGAAGCAAAAATGTATATGTGGAAATTGGGACTTGACTATATTCCTATACATGCCTGCAAAAATGATTGTATATTAATTAAATGCATACTTTAAGAATTACAGATATGGCGCTAGGAGGGATACGACAACGTTCGACTTTCCAGCCTACCCCTGAGCCTTCCCCCATTTCCACTACTATATCATTGGAGTCATCGGAGGGCCCTGTATAGAGGGATCTGACTGAGATGGGTTCGAGTGATCAGGCAAGCCAGAGTGATATTTTAATATTTTTTATATTATAAAATTTAATTTTAATTTATCTATTAGATTAATAGATTGCTAATATACTAATAATTTATTCATTATTTTTTCAGGCCTTTCTATTTTGGTGGTGAGGCGAGGGCGAGGTCCATCAAAAAATCTCGTTCTTGAGCGTTTGAGACGCGAGCACGAGGGACAGCATCTTTGCATCGAGATTTCGTCAGGCTATATCAAACATATTAGGAGATAGTGTGAGTCATGGCAGACTGAGCTGGGCACATTATTTTTTGTAGCTATGCCCCGACGATGCTCTTCGATTGGTGTCAAGTTATATGACCTCAAAGAAAGATCATCTATAGCCACTTACAGGTATAATAATATTTATTTAAATATTTAATTAGTACTATATTCTTATAATATTTGTTATTCATAAGCTATTTTTGATATTTTTTATTTCGAGCACGATCATGTACAGTGAGCTGTAGATGATCATTTATGCTCGTATTTCAAGAAGTACCGACATCGCATTCATCTCCACTGGTATACTGTAGTGCATGACCAGGGGGCGGCGGCGGCGTGACAATGGCCATATGAAAGCATCACTATGGAGGACCGGGCTATCATATGCCGCACGTACGAGGATCCGACATATCAAGTAACTTCTTCTTATTTAGAATTTAATAATTAAATATTATTTATTTTTAAATTTAATTATTTATTGATTAATTTGAATGTTAACTATGCAGGATCGATGTGCCAAGAATGCTGCAAATCGGGCGAGACAAACAGTCTCGCATTATGGAGGTTCGAGGCCATTCGCTCGCCATATGTAATTTTTATTTATCATATATTAACTCTTTAACTATTTAATTTTTTTTATTTATTATACTTAAATTATAGAGAGATGTAGAGAGTGGTGAGCTTCCTGGTAGGATCAATATGTACCAACGGACACATTAGCGACGGTTAGGAGGATGGACAATCGGAAGCCAGGAGCTTTATGTAAGTTTTTCTAACTATTTGTGTATTTACATTTTGATTTTCAATACAAACTTAGAATAGTTATAAATTAAATTTTCAGAATCGTATGATAGATATTAGATCCCAACCTATCCTAGAGGGCTCGACCGCACCCATAGATGATGAGATCTGTGATCGGATGCTTGGTACGAGATCCTATTATGTTAGGAGGCTAGAGCATGGGATTAGAGCTCCTGTATCTTCACATCCTTCTAGGACTGATATCCATGCTACCTATGATATCTGGCTGACAGAGATACATAGGCAAACTGCTGAGGATCGATAGCAGGCTGCTAATTTGAGTGCACGCATCGACGAG
Organism: Cocos nucifera; assembly: GCA_006176705.1. Taxonomy (NCBI): domain Eukaryota; kingdom Viridiplantae; phylum Streptophyta; class Magnoliopsida; order Arecales; family Arecaceae; genus Cocos; species Cocos nucifera. The sequence continues at coordinate 1,366,489 of QRFJ01000100.1, read as the reverse complement.
TACCACATATTTCAGACACAGATGATGGAGCGGATGGCACAAATGGTGTAGATGATGCACATGATGAGGCAACAGCAGACCGATCCAAGCTTTTCTGAGTGCTCTCCTCCTTTGATCCATTCTTCTTCTTTAAATATTGCCGGTGCTTGATGTTGGCTACTTATTTCTGTATATTTTTATTTTAGATATTTTGTATTTACAAAAAATGCTTTTTGTAATTAAATTTTTATGTAATGAAAAATAAAATTTATTTATGGATGAATGAAATGATGACATTTATTTATGTTTATTTATGGATGAATGAAATGATGATATTTATTTATATTTTTTTATTTTTTAAAATTAAAAAATAATATAAAAATATTTTTTTATTTTTTTAAAATATTATTTATGATGTAATTATTTATGATAAAAAAATTTTATCATAGATAATTAATTATTTATGATGAAAAATTTTCATCATAGATAATAGATTATCTGCAACGAAATTATTTTCATCGTAGATAATCAACTATCTGTGACAAAAATTTTTCATCATAGATAATCAAATATCTGCAATGAAAATTTTTCGTCATAGATAATCAATTATCTACAACAAAAATTTTCTATCATAAATAATCATTATCTGCAACGAAATTATTTCCATCATAAATAATTTTTTATCTATGATAAAAAAAAATTTATCGATAAAAATATTATTTTTGATGAAAAAAATTATTTCCATCATAAATAATTTCATCGTAGAAAAGGCGATGAATGTAAAAATTTTTTACCGACGAAAAATTTTCATCATAAACAATTGTTATTAGCGATGAAAAGAAAATTTTATCGTTAATAATTATCTGTGATCCCATTTTTTGCGACTAAGAATTAGCAATGAAAATTTCATTACTAATAATTATTAGCGATGAAAATTAATTATTAGCGATGAAAATTTTGTATCGCTAAAAATTTATTTTGTTGTAGTGCGCCTCTTTGAAGAGGATCGCAGGTGAGCTCTCAGAGTCGATCGAGATGGAGAAGGTCGAAGTTCAACGACTAAAGCTTTAGCTGATTTGCAAGCAACAAACTGTCAAAGATGCTGAAGTGAAATCAAAAGTTTTAAGAAAGAAACTGCGAGCATCAGAGAAAAACTATCGAAGGGCTAACAAGATGTTCCACGACAATATAATGAGGAGAAAAGAGCTCGAGGAGGAGATCGTCAGCCTAAAAAAATCTCTGATGATGGCTAGCAGTCCGAAGTCTGAAAAAACTCAATCCTTCTTAGAACTTTGGTTTACTCTGATTTTTTTATAATCAGTCTTGTAGATCCTTGTCTAGTAATCAACTCTTTCTTTAATGAAGCTGTACTTTCTTCAATCATCCTTTTATTCTATTCATGTTCAATGTTCGCTCACCTCTTTATTCCCTTTGTTTTTCTCTTATTCATAATCGAAGATCTTCTCACGTGTCGGGACAAAGTTCTTCTTCCATTCCTGACATGATTGATCTTTCTTTGTTAGGATGAGGTCCTCCTTCTATCCTTAATAAAGATAAAGGAGCACAAAAGGATCATTGTAAGGGCCTCTCTCCTTCTTCTATCTTAAATAACTAAAGATCTTCATTGCCCATGTCAGGACGAGGTTCTCCTATTTCTGACATGATTGGCCTTTCTTTGTTAGGATGAGATTTTCTTCCTATCCCTAACAAAGGTATAAGGGCATAAAAGAACCATTGTAGAAGCCTCTTTCCTCCTCCTATCTTAAATAATCAGAGGTCTTCATTGCTCGTGCCTGAACGAGGTCCTCCTCCTGTTTCTAATATGATTGGCCTTTTTGTCCTTCTATCAGGATGAGGTCCTCCTCCTGTTCCTGAAGGAGTTGGCCTTTCTTGGTTAGAACGAGGTTCTTCTCCTATCCCTAACAAAGATATAGGGGTACAAAAGGACCATTGTAAGGGCCTCTTCCCTCCTCCTATCTTAAATAACCAGAGATCTCTATTGCCCATGTCAGAATGAGGTCCTCCTCCTATTTCTGACGGAATTGACCATTCTTTGCTAGGATGAGGTCCTCTTCTTATCCCTAACAAAGATATAGGAGCACAAAAGGAATGTTGTAAGGGCCTCTTCCCTCCTCCTATCTTAAATAATCAAAGGTCTTCATTTTTCATGCCAGTATAAGATCCTCCTCCTATTTCTGATATGGTTGATCTTTTTATCTTCCTATCAGGACGAGGATCTTCTTATGTTCCTAACGAGGTTGGCCTTCGTTTGTTAAGACAAGGTTCATCTCCTATCCCTAACAAAGGTATAAAGATATAAAAGGATCGTTGTAAGGGCCTCTTCTCTTCTCCTATCTTAAATAACTAGAGATCTTCATTGTCCATACCAGGACGAGGTCCTCCTCCTATTCTTGATATGATTGGCCTTTTTATCCTCCTATCAGGATAAGATTCTCCTCCTATTCCTGATGGGGTTGGCCTTCCTTTGTTAGGATGAGATTCACCTCCTATTCCTAACAAAGGTATAGGAGCACAAAAGAACTGTTGTAAGGGCCTCTCTCCTCCTGTTTTAAATAATCGATAGTCTTTATTATTCATGCTAGGATGAGGTCCTCCTATTTCTGACATGGTTGATCTTTTTGTCCCCCTATCAGGACGAGGTCCTCTTTCTATTTCTGATGGGATGGCTTTTTCTTATTAGGGCAAGGTTCGCCTCCTGTCCCTAACAAATGTATAACAGCACAAAAGAGCTATTATAAGGATCTCTCCTCTCCTCCTGTCTTAAATAACTAGAAGTCTTCTACTAAGTTTATTGACAAAGTTCGGCCAGGTGATTTTCTATCATCACATGATTTCATGGCAAAAAGAAAACAAAAATATCGAAATAAGAAGATTTTATTAGGATTTGAATTACTGATAGTACATTCACAATTTTTCGAATTTCAAGACCGTGGGAGCATTGATCCTCCGAGCTTCTTCAAATAATATGTTTCTGGTTGGACAATTTTCACTATCTTATAAGGGCCTTCCCAGTTTGGGACAAGTTTTTCTTGATTCTAGGGCTGCGAAACTTCGCTCATCGAAGTACGAGATCTCCTATTTTGAAGGTTTTGCTTCTGATCCTCGAATTGTAGTAGCGAGCTATCCTCTACTTGTAAGCTATCATTCGAATATGTGCTTTCTCTCCTTTTTTTTTTCAATAGATCAAGATTAGCTTGGAGGTCCTATGAGTTGTCTCGTTCATTAAAGGCCTCTACTTGTGCTGAGGGGAGTTCAAGTTCGACCGGGATAACCTTCTCTATCCCAAAGGCCAATGCAAAGGATGTTTCTCCAATGGATGATCTTTGGATGGTTTGGTAAGCTCAGAGCATATGATAGAGTTCATCCATCCAGATCTCTTTTGCTCTCTTCAGTCTGACCTTTATCCCTTAAAACAAGATCCTATTAGTCACCTCTGCCTCATCATTAGCCTGCGGATGAGCCACTGATGTGAAGTGGTTAGATATATTCAGGCCTTCGTAGAACTCAGTGAACTTTGCACCCACAAACTGACGTCCATTATCGGTGATTAACGTCCGAGGTAGACCAAACTTATAAACAATCAATTTTCAGACGAAGTCCTGTACTTTAGCTTCAATGATTTTTGCTTGAGGTTCGGCCTCGACCCACTTAGTGAAGTAATCCACTGCCACCAATAGAAACTTTCACTATCCAAATGTCATGAAAAAAATTGAGTATGTCCATCTCCTATTATGCAAATGGCCAGGGGGCACTTAGCAGTGTGAGCTACGAAGCCAGCTGTCTCTTGATATTGGCATTTCTTTGATATCTGTCGCATCTTCTCACATAATTCACCGCATCCTGATGCATCATTGGCCAGTAGTATCCCTGATGGAGCAACTTGTATGATAGGAATTTTGCTCCCAAATGATTTCTATAAATCTCCTCATGAACTTTTCTCAGGACATAACTAGCTTCCGAAGGTCGAAGATACTTGAGGAGTGGCAAAGAGTATGACATTTTATACAGCTTACCTTCATGCAGAATGTAGCGAAAAGCTTGATTTCTTAACTTTCGAGCTTCTTTGTAATCTCTGTGGAGAGTCTCTTTCTTGAGATATGCTATCAATGGATCGATTCAGCTGGGCTCATGATCAACTTGCATTATCGCTTGAGGCTCTTCCGAACTTAGGTATTGTAGGACCTCAAAAAGGACTTCTTTTGATAGCTCATTTGAGGCTAAGATGGCTAGTTTCGAGAGAAGGTCGGCTCTGGTATTCTTCGCTCTTGAGATCTGTTGAATGTCGAAGTCATCAAAGGTCAAGCTTTTCATCTTTTCCAAGTACTTTTTTATGCTCTCCTACCGAACTTCAAAGGAGCTATTAACCTGTCCCACTACCAACTGTGAATCACTATATGCCTTCAACTGTTGCACTCCCAGCTCCTTGGCTATCTTCAGTTCTGCAAGTAGAACTTCATATTCTGCTTCATTATTAGTGGTGGAAAAATCAAAGCACAATGCGTACTCCACCATAACTTCTTCTGGATTGATTAGAATTAAGCCCACACCTATCTTGGAAGCACTGGATGAACCATCCACATACAGTGCCCAAAAGTCTTCAAAAAGATCGGCCTTTTCTTCTGAGGAGCTAGAGATGAAGGATTCTTGACGCTTAGGTTTGGTCTCCTCTGAAATAGTATATTCTACTATAAAGTCGATCAGTATTTGAGCTTTAGTGGATGGCCGAGACTGAAAGTAAATATCGAATTCAGTCAACTCGATCGCCCACTTTGCTATCCTATCCGAGGTATCGGATCGATGAAGAACCATCTTGATGGATTGATCAGTAAAGAAAGTAATAGTATATCCCTGAAAATAAGATCGGAGCTTTCTGACTATAATCAATAAGGCATAGATTGGTTTTTCTAATTTGGTGTACCTTATTTCTGCATTCCTCAGGACTCTGCTTATGTAGTAGATCGACTTTTGAATTTTTGCTTCTTTTCTAACTAGTACGACTCTAATTGCTATAGGAGACACGATAAGATACAGGAACAATTCTTTTCCAGATTCAGATTTATCGAGTAGCAGGGGTGAGCTGAGGTAGTTCTTCAGTTCTTTGAGGACTTGTTGATAGTCGGGAGTTCAGCTAAAGTTCTTAGGCTGCTTGAGTACTTGCAAGAAGGGCATGTAGCGCTCCGCCGACCTTGATACGAAGCTATTCAGAGTTGCCACCTTCCCTGTGAGAGGTTGGACTTCTTTTATTATTTTTGGGCCTGTCATTTTTTAAATGGCTTTAATCTTCTCTAGGTTGGCCTTGATGCTGTAACTTGACATCATGAATCCTAAGAACTTCACTGAGGTTACTCCGAAAGCGCATTTCGTAGGGTTCAGCTTCATCTTGTACTTCTAGAGTGTGCTGAAGGTTTCTTCAAGGTCGGTGATATTATTTGGTAAAGATCGGCTTTTGACCAACATGTCATCCACATAAACTTCTATGTTGCGGTCGATCTGCTCCTTGAAGATTTTGTTGACTAGGTGCTGGTATGTCGCACCTGCAATTTTAAGTCCAAATGGTATGATCCTGTAATAATAAAGACTATGGTCAGTAATAAAAGTAGTTTTTTTCTCATCCTCTGGTGCCATATAGATTTGATTATAATCGGAGAAGGCATCCATGAAGGTGAGAAGCTAATGGTCTAAAGTTACGTCCATCAGTTGATCGATTCTGAATAGTGGGTCGCTATCTTTTGGATAGGTCGTGTTTAAATCTATGAAATCTATGCACATTCTTCACTTGCCATTTGCTTTTTTAATCAGAACAACATTTGCGATCTAGTAGGGATAAAGCACTTCTCGAAAAAATCTCATCTTTAGGAGTTTGTCGACTTCGTCCATTATCGCCTTCTACCTTTCTGGTGCAAAGCTGCATTTCTTCTGCTTCATTGATCGTCACTTAATGTATACGCCCAGGCGGTGCTCCATAACTTCTACATCAATTCCAAGTATGTCTGCAGGCGCCCAAGCGAAGACATCAGAGTTTCTTTGCAAAAAGGTGATAAGCTACTTTCTAACTTCTCCTCTTAGGCTCGAGCCGATCTTCACTGTATGTTTTTCATTTTCATCATTCAGAGGAATCTCCACGAGGTCATCGATAGATTCTTCTCTTTCTTCAAATAGATTGTCACGAGCATCAAGTCCATCCACTAGACAAAGGTCTGCTTGTTTTTCTCCCTGTAAAGCAATACTGTAGCAGTGCCGAGATAACACCTGATCTCCTCTAATCTCTCCGACTCCATGCCTAGTCGAAAACTTCATCTTTGGATAGTAAGTAGAAACTACAGCCCGAAGTGCATTCAAACCAGATCAGTCAAGGATCGCATTGTAGGCAAAAGGGACTTTAACTACCAAAAAATCAACTCGTGCTATATATTGCTTCGGATATCGACCGACCATCACAGGCAACGTTATTATCCCTTCCACTGGCACGGCATCTTCCGTTAATCCTACTAATCAGAAATTCATTGGGCCCATCCTATCGTTAGATATGGATATTTTGGAAAAAGCATAATAAAATAAGACATCAGCAGAGCTTCCATTATCATTTAAAATATGGTATATATCATAATCAGCAATATTTAAAGTTACTACAACCACGTCATCATGCGAAAGCTGAACTTCTTGGGTGTCCTCTTCAGTGAAGGTGATGGACTCCTCAGTCTACTATCTCTTCATCAGCTTGACCAATTTGCTAGCCTCCCCTCGCTGGTGTCCCCCAGTGATAGCATTGATGACTCCAAGAGGGGGCCGATCTTCTTGGAGCTCATTCCGTCGAGATGGCCCTGGTAGTGGTGGGACTTTCGGACGATCTTCTCTCCTTTCTGACCAGCATCTGATGAACTGGTCTAGCCGACCTCTCCTAATCAGCACTTCAATCTCATCCTAAAGCTGGATGTATTCTTCAGTATCGTGACCATGATCATAATAGTAGAGGCAATACTTGTTGGAGTTACGTTTGGCTGGGTGAGTCCGCATCTTCTCATGCTTGGCTAGCTACTCCCTTATCTCCATTAGCACCTGAGTCTTGGAGGCGTTTAAAGGGGCATAATTATTGAATCTTCTGGGAGGAAAGTTTCATCGGGTCATCCGATCCGGGCTTCCTTGTCGATGAGCTCGAGGAGGAGTTTGGGCTCATCTATGCTTGGAAGGAGTTCGAAAGCACAACCGAGCTTCACTTGGCTTTCTTTCAGGTGTAGATTGGCTGGGTTCACTCATTTGCCACTCTCTTGTGGCCTCGTCGTCCTTCAATTTGAAGACTTTTTTTGCCCGGGCATAACCTTCAATCCGGACAAGCATATCAGCAAAATTTTGAGATTTTTTCTTTTCAGAGAGGATAGAAGGTCATTTTTTTGGAGGCCATCCTTTAGTGCGGCCATAGCCACAGACTGATCCAGATTCTGGATCTCTAATGTAGCAGCAATAAAATGACTAACATAAACTCGGACTGACTCTCCATCCTTCTGCCTTATGTTGATAAGGAAATTCGAACATCGTCTTGGGCGCTAGCTGCTTATAAAATGAGCCGCAAACTAATGACTCATTTGATCGAAAAAAAAGATCATACTCGGCTTAAAGCTCAAGTATTAGTTTCTTGCTACTTTTTCTAAGATAGATGGGAAAGCTCAACACATGATGGCGTTCGACACGCCATGAAGTAGCATCATCATTCGAAAAGCCTTCAGATGGTCGATCGGATCAAAAATCTCATCGTAGGTCTCGAACTGGGGGAGCTTGAAGTTCAGCGGGATGGACTCTTGCATGATTTAGATAGAAAAAGAAGGATCGATACAGATATCATCATGGTGAGCTGGGGCATCATGGCGGAGCTTCTCAATCCACCGGTTCATGTCTTGAAGTTTTTGATCAAGATCATCATCTCGATCGTGGATCTCAGTTGGTCGCTGACTGTAAATGGGAAAAGTTTTCTTCGAAGAAGAGTCATGATCGGAATAGGAGCTTCCTGCTCTCTGCTTTTCCTTTTCGGAGATGATGGGTCTACTGACCCAGGTTGTTCTTCTTGGCGCTAGTTCCAAAAGCCCCGACTGGGGGTTTTTCGGTTAGGTCGCCACCAGGAGCTGCTGTATGGTCTGCACCATCTTGGTGAGGCCTCAAATCTGCTGCATCAATAGATTGAACTGCTCTGGATCCATCATGACCATCAGTGGAGGAGGTTGGAGAGCGGATGATGGAGCCGAAATGGACGGATCCGGCTCGAATCTGGTAGAGGCGGTAGATCGCCGGGTAGCCATCTTTCTTGAAGGTATTTTTGGGCACTCCTTTTAGAATAAGAGCTCAGAAAAGATCCTTTCTCTAGCGCCAATCCTATTGATACGAAAATCCATGAGGATGCCGAAGATGGCTGGAGTGGAGAAAGCAAGGCCGTCGATGGGATTTGCAAAACAAAATCCAAACCGAAAGAAGGGTGGCTTCAGTAGAACCCTTCGACGCTCAAGTCAATTTTTTGGCCAACTGGAATGGAGTGCTTAGAAAATAAAGAGGCAGAGTATCGAGAAGGAAGAGAGAGCTTAGAAAAAATATATTTGGAGAATTTCTTTTTATAGATGGAGCATGTAACAAACTGATAACGATAGTCGTAACTATCTGATAGTGGACCACTCAGGTCACATGGAGTTTATTACGGAGGATAGTGTTTATTGTTGTAACTTATCAGTCGAGAGTGATGTCTGTTATCGTGACTTGCCAGTCGAGAATGGTGTCTGTTGTCGTGACGTGCCCGTACGTTGGGGATTAATAGTCGAAATTTGTATGGGATAGGCACTGATGGCGAAGAGCCTCAGGTCACAATGGTTTTAAAGAAGTTCGGACTCTTTTGAGGTCACCTGCACATTGGTCAATTCGTGTTGAGCTGGTAGTCGAATTTATGTGAACGACGAGGCTCTTCCAGGTGATTGGAAGAAGGTCGACCGTAGGGGGTTGTTCGAAAGGAGGTCGATCAGAGGGAGGTTATCTGGAAGGGATTCGATTGGAGGAGGTCGTCCAGGAGAAGGTCGACTGGAGGAGATCGTTCAAGAAAAGGTTGACTGGAGAAGGTCATCCGGAAGGAGTTCGATTGGAGGGAGGTTGTCTGAAGGGAATTCGACTGAAGGAGGTCATCTAGGAGGAGATCGACTGGAGAAGGTCATCCGAAAGGAGTTTGATTGGAGGGAGGTCGTCTGAAGGAGATTCGACTAGAGGAAGGTCGTCTAGAGGGGATTCGACTGGAGGAGGTCATCCAGAAGGAGGTCGATTGGAGAAGGTCATCCGAAAGGAGGTCGATTGGAGGAAGGTCGTTCGGAGAGGATTCAACCGAAGGAGGTCCTTTGGAGGAAGTTCCAATGGAGGAGGTCGTCTGGAGGAGATTCGACTGAAGGAAGGTCGTCCAGGAGGAGGTCATCCGAAGGAAGTTCGACTGAAGGAAGATCGTCCAGGAGAAGGTCGATTGGAGAAGGTCATCCGGAGGGAGGCCGATTGGAGGAGGTCGTTCGAAGGAAGGTCGATTGGAGAAAGATCGTTCAAGAGGAGGTTGACTGAAGAAGGTCGTCCGAAAGGAGCGCGAATGGGCTTCAAACCCGTCTTCCATCTTTAATCAAAGGACAAGGTTAGCGTAACAATAATTCTATTTCACTTATTCAAGACCGCACCGCCGAACTTCCGTGCACTTTCGGGAGGTTCCACAGTATGAACTTGTCACTAAAAAGATCGACGAATCTCAATCGAAAGGAGGTCGGCGATCAAAGACTTCGAACAAGAATTTCAACGGGGGCCACTTTTCCCCAAACATGCCCCATGCACCCGAGTCTTGTGTCCTTAAACCCTGGATTTCAATATCTAGGCTCTAATTTCACTTGTCACGACCCAATTAGATCTCACCTCAAAAATATTAATTAGAAGGTATTAATTAATTTTTTTTATTCTATATAAATATACAAGATCAATCCAGTAAATAATCTTTATGGGACTAAATATATGCACATATATATCCTCGTTACAAATTCAAGGCATACTTAATAAAGAGAGAACAAATGTTTTTCCAATTCTCTAGTCCAGCTGAAAATTTTATTATATACATGACTCTTAATGTAAAGCTTTTCTTTTTTTTTTTTCTTTTTATTTTTTTAGGAAAATTATTTACATTCGGTGACTTCTTATGTTATCTTAGATTTTTGCTTGCATGCTTATGTGGAAATATCTTAGTACTCTTTCCATGTTCTTTCTAACATCTTGTCGGCTACTCTCTAGACATTGATGAATGTGCATCTTCACCCTGCATGGAAAGATGTAAGAATACCCCAGGAAGCTTTACCTGCTCTTGTCCTTGGCACATGCATGTATGGAGATGGCAAGAAAAATGGAAGCGGCTACAAATCTATATCCAAGTTCCTCCATTAGCTTCTAAGCAGGGCTCTCTAAACAATCAAACAAAGGGTTATTAAATCTTACTGCATGACATACGTTGCAGATGAAAGGGCCTAGTTAATTCACATGTATATAAGCTTGCAACTTAACCTCCGGTTATTCTTGTAGGTACAGGGTTTGGTCTCTTAATTCTGATTGTCCTTAGCTCTTGGCTTTATTTGGTGATGAAGAAGGGAAGGCACATTAAATTCAAGGAGAAGTTCTTCAAAAAGAATAGAGGTCTTCTGTTACAACAGCAAATCTCTTCGCTGGAAGGTAGTGCTCCAGTGACAAGGATGTTTACTAAAGAGGAGAGCTCGTAAAGGCGACCGACAACTACATGGAGAGCCAAATCCTCGGCCAGGGTGGTGCCGGGACGGTCTATAAAGGAATTCTTCCAGACAAAAGCATCGTGGCAATCAAGAAATCCAAGATATCCGATGATCGCGAAATCGAGCTGTTTATAAATGAGGTGGTGGTTCTTTCCCAGATCAACCACAGATATGTGGTGAAGCTCTTGGGGTGCTGCCTCGAAACCAGAGTTCCATTGCTTGTTTTCGAATTCGTGCGCAATGGAACCCTCTCTCATCACTTACGCAGTGAAGGTCGCAAAGCCTCATTGTCTTTGGAGTGTCGTTTGAGGATCGCAGCAGAAAGTAGCAGGAGCATTGGCTTATCTACACTCCGCAGCCTCCGCGACTATTATTCACAGAGATGTCAAGCCGAGCAACATACTCTTGGATGAGAACCACACGGCTAAAGTATCCGATTTTGGAACTTCAAGGTTGGTTCCATTCAGTCAGAAAGGACTCCAATCTTTGATACGAGGAACCTTTGGATACCTGGATCCTGAATACTTCTTCACAGGCTTGTTTACTGATAAGAGTGATGTCTATAGTTTTGGGGTGGTTCCGGTTGAGCTCCTAATAGGTGAGCAGCCAGTAGTACCAACAAAATCTATGGAGTTCACCAATCTCGCTTTGCAGTTCAGTTCTCATGTGAAGGAAGGTCATGTTTTGAAGATTTTGGAGGAACGTGTGCTGCAAGATGGATCTCCTGAGCTGCTTGCGGCTATTGCAGAGATTGCGAACCGATGCCTGAGATTGAAGGGGGAAGAAAGGCCTGCGATGAAAGAAGTCTCTATGGAACTAGAGGGGCTGAGAACATCCTGCAAGCATCCTCAGGTTGAAAAGAATGAAAAAGAGGGAGACCATTTGTTGATGGCAGCTGAATGCTCCACAAATGGTACCTTTGGTGAGAGCAATTCTTCGACACAACATCATGTTGTCCTTCGGCATCTCACGATGATTGCATGCATTGAATCAAAGTGTTCTGGGATTTAATCTGCTGGACGTTCTATATCTTGTTCTGAAGATGAGGAGATTACAACATGGCAAAACCAAAGATTCTGAAAACTGCATTATGGTCTCTATTCTCTTGGTTTATAAGTAACTTCTTCACCCTGCACGTGTATATTAAGAAACAAGTATATTAGTTCCGCCATCCTGGTGGTCCCAAATTTGGAGCTCAGATCCATGCACACATGTTTCTATCCCATCACATGGAGGAATTTCGTCAAATGTTATAGCTTTCCTACGTTCCCGTAGATAAGATACTCGTGCGTGAGATCAAAAGTAGCGTTCTTTTTCACTGAGATCAGTGATCGTGTATCTTAATCATTTAACCGATCCTGATTTTTTTAGTGGGCCATCCTGATTCAACTATATAGGAACATGACAAGTATTTATATTAGACAATCTGAATCCAAGGCGAGGTAAACAAGATAAAAATTGGACACCAGAATACTAGCAGCCTGGATCAAAAATCTATGAAAAAACATGAAATAGACATCACTATTTTTTGTTTTTTTCATAATCTGCAGCAATTACCAGTGTTTCAATAATGCCACAATCTTGTTATAATGACCTTGAAATAATTTTGAATCCTTATAATGGTTATAGTAGCCATCTGTTCTCCAAATTTGCCTTAATTGGGATTATTTAGGAGTATGAATTGTTCAAATTTTTAAAAACTTAACGCCAAAATTTTTGTTAAGAAATCATATAGAAAAGGAATTGCAAAATATATTGCTCGCCCAAATTTTGAATATATACTGCAAAAGTCTTGCCGGCTTTTGGATCGTGAATGTACGAGCATGCTGGCATGACAGGGCTCTGAACATTACCGGCTAGCGTTGGAGAAAATGCAACTAAAAAAGAGTGTATCGAAATTGGAAATACTAGAAGTAACTGTGTAATCATTTGAAAAATCATCCTAATCATCTAAATATGGTTGAGATAAATGGATTTGCTGGTGCCATATATGAACCAAGCATAGCTTGTGGATAAGACTAGTTCCAGCTTCTACTTCTGGAAAAAAGGGTGTGACCATGTTAAGATTGATGAAGATTAGTCCATGGAAGACATTTAGTGGTAATAGCCAAAGATGATTTAGCATAATCAATGGGATTTTCTGTTAAGATTACGAGCTGTAATATCTTTTATATTTGATTCTATAATATCCTTTGTACTGATACATCATTATTTAAATCAAACAATCTTACCAAGATGTGTGGTGAGAATTACAAACCAATATATTATTCATGGCATCAGAGCACCTCTGTGGGCATATCCTCTTTTTTCTTTAACCTTTACTTTCTCTTTCAAATCAACCCCCTTCCTCCTCGATCACTAAACCTGATTCTCATCAAAATATAGCACAGAAGACTTCCTCCTCCACAACGACAACAACAGCCACTCTTCCCTCCACCATTCCGAATATACCCATCAAACTTGAAGGATCCAACTACCATCGATGGCACAGCATCATGACGGCACTCCTCCAAGCATACAAACTTCTCGGATTTGCACATGGAACCATTCTGGCACTTTCTCAGATGATGCCTGACAAGGACGGTAATGACACACCCAACCCTGCCCATGATCAATGGCTAATTCAAGATCAATTTGCACTCACCATCCTCCTGCTCTCCGTAGATCAAACTGTGGGTGCAAATCTGGTTGGCCTCTCGTCCACTAATGCCATCTGGACCACTCTCTCCAATTTATTCAACACTCACACAATGGCTCAGGAGGTCTTTATCGGTGACAAATGGCATGAACTCCACGAGAACGAGAAATCTATGATGGAATTCCTGAAATCAGTCAAAAAAGTGGCTACTCCCTTCGCTCAAATCGGGAAACCAGTAACTCCGGCCACCCTCAATCAATGGATTCTCTCTGGTCTGGGCCCTGATTGGGAACCCTTGGTCCTAGCCCTAGCCCCGACACTCTCCTCTATGACTACTAAAGATTTTTGTAGGCTCTTCTCCTTCAGCAAGACGCATGACACAATTTTTCCGCCATAAAGGAACGATCACCATCTCTCTCTAGCCTTCTTGATCTAGCCCCGATCCCTACTGCAAACTTTACTGGCGACTGCGGCGGTCGAACCACACGGGGGCATCGCGCTGGTCGCAGTGGTAGGGGATGCTCGAGCTACAACTCCAGAGGATTCTCGCATAGCGTCTTGGACCTCCGACTCCACTAATTGGGTCATACTACTCGTAGATCAGATCAGTACACTCGGCCCATCTTTTCTCATGGGTCTAACTCCCGTAACTTTGGCGGAAACAAGACTTTTCCTGGGCCAGGCCAAAACTTTGCTAGTGTAATTTTTTGTGGGCCTCAACAAATCCAAGATGCTTCTAGATCTAATAAATTTTATACTAGGCCTCAAATTCTATGTCAGTTGTAAAAGGCTTAGCCATATGGCTCCCTTTTGTCATATAGGTTTCTCTCCAACCCAGGCCCATTTAATTCAAGGCCCTATCTCTGGCATACATGATCTAGATTGGTACATTGATTCTAGTGCCATTCATCATGTCACATTGGATCTAGCCAATCTCAGTCTTGGAGATGATCAGTCCAGTACTGATCAAGTTTTTATTGATAATGGTATATGTTTGCATATCCTTGCCTCGAACTCATCCACTTTACTTGCTCCGCAACATACAATATATTTAAACAATATATTTTGTGCTCATAAAATTTTCAAAAATTTGCTATCTATATCTAAATTTGTTCGTGATAATACCTATTTCTTTGAACTCCATCCTACTTATTTTATTGTGAAGGACCATTTATGCCAGGAGCTTTTGCAGGAACTGGTTAAAGATGGATTGTACTGCTTTCAACTCATGACTAGATGTATTTTTGATCCCCAAATTTTTTTTTCCATAGCTGATTCAAAGCATTTTATGGCATTAATGTTTTGGTCATCTTGCTTTTAATATTATTCAATTTACTTTATCTTCTACTATTTTATTAAATAAAGATCATGCTACACATATTTGTTCAGCATGTCAGTTAGGAAAGATTGTTAATTATTCTTCTCTACCTACTATGAATAAAAGCTTCGATTTGTTTGAGCTTATGCAATACTGACATTTGGGGTCCTGTACCATCACTTTTTATTTTGGGCATCTTTACTACATACACTTTTTGGATGACTTTAATAAATATTCATGATTTTTTGTCTTAAAGTCTCTTGCTAATGTTATAAGAGTTTTTCGTGCCTTTTGACTTCAAGTAGAGAATCTTTTTTATCGTAAAATTAAAAATCTTTAGTCTGATAGAGCTAAGAAATTTCTTTCTCATACTTTCCAAAATGAACTATAAGATAATAAAATTTTTTATTGAATGTCCTATCCTCACACTCTTTAGCAAAAAGGCTCAGTTGAGAGAAAACACAAATACATTATTGATATGGGTCTCACTTTTCTTACTCACTCACACTTATCGCCTAAATTTTAGGATTATGCCTTTGAAACATCTTTTTTTTTTATCAATCATCTTCCCACTAGGTCTCTTAACTTTCAATCTCCCTATCAACTTTTACATGGAGATTTCTTTGATTATAATTTTCTTCGTGTCTTTGGTTGTTTATGCTTTTCTTGTCTTCGTCCCTGTACTCATCATAAGTTAGAACCACGATCACATCCCTGTCTTTCTTGAGTATCCTACACACTATAATGGGTATAGATGTTTAGATCTTACTACATGTCATATCTTCATATGTCGAATGGTTGTTTTCAATAAGCACTCTTTTCCATTATCATCTCAATCATCCAACTTAGTCGAACTCAGTACATCATCCCCAATCTCTGTAGATACTATCGGTGCTATTGCTCCTCCCTTTGACCCACCTTATACTTTACATGTTCCATCATCTTTATCTTTCTCTGATCGTCTAGCTACTAGCTCTCTCTCTATGGCTGAGATGTCTCTACTGATGTTTCTGGTTTGTTATCCCAGATTAATAATTAGCACTTTGATCTATTGAAAAATTCAAAGATTCTCAATCACCATAGCATACTCATTATATGATGACCAGCTCCCGTGATGGCTCTCTTCCTCCATCTCGATTTATAATCACTCGACATCCTGCAACTTTCTCTATTTTTGCTGTTTTGTGGGAACCTAAATTATGCGCTATGGCTCGAAAAGATCCTAAATGGATTTAGACAATGCAGAAAGAATATCAGACGCTTTTATTTATAATCACACATAGGATCTGGTGCTACCTTCTCCGATACAAAATATTATTGGCTGCAAATGGGTGTATAAGATCAACCAAAAATTTGATGGATCAATTGATTGCTATAAAGCTCGACTCGTTGCTAAAGAATTTAATCAGCAAGAAGGCCTAGACTATGATGAAACTTATAGCCTGGTCATCAAATCTATTACTATTCACACTATCCTAATTATTGTTGTTTCTCTCGGTTGGCCGGTCTATCAACTTGATGTTAAAAATATGTTTTTGCATGGGCATTTGAATGAAGAAGTATATATACAACAACTACCAGATTTTATTGATTCTTTTCAGCCAGAGTTCATCTATCGTCACTTTATGATCTCAAATAACCACCCTGAGCCTAATTTCAACATCTCAATGCCTTCCTTCAATAGCTTGGCTTTATTAGCTTACTTGCTGATTCTTCTTTATTTATACTTTAGGGATCTAGCTACATGATTTTTCTACTTGTATATGTCGATGATATTATTCTCACTGGTACATCCGGTGCATCTTTTACATCTCTATTAGATGTTTTAAGTCAAGAATTTATTATGAAGGACTTGGATTTGCTTCACTTTTTCCTTGGCATAGAAACCAACTTTAACTCTACGGGCCTTCATCTCATCTAGTCTAAATACATCCACGATGTTCTCACTCGGTGCTCTATGCTTGATTGCAAACCACTCAACACTCCAGTCTTCTTGGGCTCTTGCCTCTCGCTTACGATGGAGATGCTTTTGAGAATCCTTCTCTCTACCATTGCGTTGTTGGCAGTCTGATGTATCTCATACTTACGAGATCTAAAATCACGCACATTTACCGCCAACCAAATATGCCAGTTCATGTATCATCCTACTACTTCTCACTAGGTAGCTGTAAAATAAATTCTTCGTTATTTGAAGGGCACCATTTTTTATGGCCTCCATCTTCAACCAGGTTCTATATCCTCACTACATGGTTTCTTGGATGCAGATTGGGTTACTAATCTTGATGACCGACATTCTGTGAGCGGATTTGGCATCTTTCTAGGGCCTAACTTAATCTCCTGGAGTTCCAAAAAGTAACACGTTGTTGGTCGATCCAACATAGAATCTGAATATAAAAGTCTAGTCAACGTTACGAATGAGATTATTTGGATATAATCACTTCTCTGAAAATTATATTTTTCATTATGGGAACCTCCTATCTTATGGTGGGACAATCTTTCTACCATTTATCTTATAGTGAACTCAATCTTCCATGCTCGTATGAAGCATATTGAAATTGATTATCACTTTATTCGGAAGCGCATCTTTCAAAAATAGTTAACCATTTGCTTCATAAGTTCTGACGATCAACTTGCGGATGGATTAACTAAGCGCCTTGCCTCCTCTCACTTTGTGCATCTTCAGTCCAAGCTCAATGTGATTAGCTCCCCATTGTGCTTATGGGGGGTAATAGCCAAAGATGATTTAGCACAATCAAAGTGGGATTTTCTATTAAAATTATGAGATATAATTACCTTTCGTATTTGATTATGTAGTATCCTTTGTAACCATATTTGTACCAATACATCATTATTTAAATGAAACAATCTCACCTGGTCAGAATTACAAATCAAGGATAAAACATGGGGCTATCCATTCAAACAATTAGTGATAGGGGACCAAAATGGGTGCCCCGTGAGCTCCTCTCTTGAGAAGTTTCACCTAGCATCAAACAAGTCTTTTGATACTGCCAATTTCCCATTGGACATGTTACATGGCAATATTAGTTTGATATGGATAGCGTTTAGTCCATATAATATGTGCGATGTACTTTCATGTATCAACAAATCTTGCCCCAAGCATTGGATAGATCTTTCATATCTCCAGTCTTAGAACATCGGCCAGTCCACAAGCTGAGTTTGGAATACACTGCTAGTTTTTTTAAGAAAAGTTCTGATGTCCTCTTGCATTCAGAGATGGAAGTGATGTCACGGTCTCGCGGAGTCACGCCCGAGATTCGTATAGAATAAAATGTGTTTTAAGAATTCATGAGAAAATATTTGCTAGAATGCAATTTCAGGCTACATATATCCAAAATTTCCATCAGAAAAAAAACAGACACAAGGCTCAAACTGCAAAATTTTGCAAGGGAGCCAATCTCTTTCATCTCTATGTTTGATGATAGTTCTAAAAATTTCAAGTAAGAAACATTTCTTAAATGAGCTAGACCAAATTAAGGAGTACCATCGTGCAAACAATGAGCACTTCAGATGCAGAATTAAGTATGCTATAATCCAATTATATAATGTATGATGCCTGAAATCATTATTGGGCATTATAATTGCCATATGTTATTTATGCAAATATGCCTGGACTTGGATTTTTCAGGATTAACCTACTGACTATTGTCATGGTCATTATCTATCATTATAACGTAAAATAATAGTCAATAAATAAAAAATAAAAAAATTATCTATAAGTCCCTCAATTGATTTGGACTTATTTTTAAGTTCTTGGATCCCATGGATGGAATGAACTGTACAGAAAATTATTTTTAGATCTTTGATTTCATTCGTGTAACCAGAGATCAACCCGTGTAATCAAAATTCGTGTAATTAGAGTTAAAAAATATGTAATCAAAAATTATAAATATGTAACCTGAGATGAAAATCATTTAATCAAAAATCATAAATACATAATCAGATTTAAAAATATGTAATCAAAAATCATAATTACATGCATAACCAAACATCAAAATAGTAGGAATGTAAAAATAACTTTTCATGTAGTTCAGAAAGATTTTATTCCATCCATGAGATTCAGGGACTTAAAAATAAGTCTAGATCAATCGAGAGACTTATAGATAATTTTTTTTAAAAAAATGCATTGATATTATCCACCCAAATAATTATTCACTAGATAAAATATCGTTATAATTTTTCTATAGTTAGTTTACATATTTGAATTTTTAAAAGATTAGATATATTAAATAATAGCTAAATATAATTAAATAATGGTCAAAATATTAAATTTTTGTGATTAATACGTACAACCTAATGGACCACCTCCAAAACCATTGCAACAATGACAACTTAACATTATAATTACGATATATTTGTTCCAAAATGTTCTTCGTGCATAAGAGAAAAAGGCCCTAGTGTTTAAGCTGAGCCAAGGTTCATCGACTTTTGGTGGAGGGGGTTTATTCCTACTTTATTCTATACAACTTGCTAAATATTGAGTTTTGGTATTGGAATAGGTTATATGCCTATACCCACCAAGTTATGGTCAACACCCTATTATTCCAATTAAACCGGATTTAAGTTGGTTCAAATTCCCCTCCTTTCCCTGCCATTTTAAGATGACAGGACCAATTTAGCCTCCTACAGTATTAATATAACATCAATACTTTTATGATATATAATACACAATAATATTATGTGATATGCTAAATATAATGTTATATAATACAATATTATAGTGTGGATATATAATATTACATATTATATAGTAATAGAGATAGAAGGGCAATCTCGTCCAATTAAATATAAAATTATCTATTTTTTTGTAACTTATTTCTAATAACATCCAAAAAATATGTTGCTTAAAACATAACTTTGTCCTTGAAAAATCCAAAAAAAAAAAAAATCCATCCCCATGCCAAACGGTCTTCATGATCTCATTATATGGCCAAGTACAATCTCAAGTCAACATGATGATAACTTTGTCCCCAAGATTGGAGTCTAAGCTTTCAATAAGGAAAAAAAGGGAAAGGAGGATTGTGCTTTAATAAAGTTGGCGTTGGGATGAAAAATCTCTCCAATGGAAGCATCATGGGGAGCATCATAGAGAGCGACAGGCTTATCAGGGAGCCTGGCTACCGGGTGCGACAGCGAGGCCTGCGGCCCCGGATGCCACGGTAGAGGAGGGGAGAAGGTCACGGCTTCACGTGGAGTTGGTGGGGACTCTTGTGGCTGTGGCTTCCGGGCCGGCCGCTTGGCTATCTCACGTCCTAGCAGAAAAAAAAAACAAATTCTCTACGCAACACAACCTAGACGGCAATTAAGCAAACCTCCTCTCTCTATCTCTCTCCGCAATAACGAAGGATGGGATTAGGAGACAAACTTCTTTATCTCAGGTGATGGCTGTGTACCCTCAATGGAGGATCATGCACCACATGCTGCATGGTCCTTTTTCCAAAGAAAGAAGATAAGGCGTCTTCTTCTCCCCAATTCCTTCAAGTAAAACAAATTGGCTAGATAAACATATGGAAGTTTGGAGGAAGACCTATACATACACACATGGTGAGATTTTACTAGCTAAAAGATTTCGTGCCACTTTGGATTCAACAAAGAAGTTCACTTAAAATTTTTCTAACCTATATAAAGCTACATTAATTGTAAATGAATTGTCAGAATTTTAAGCAACTATAGTCGTACCGAATGTGCGACAAACTTGAAATGTTAGGCTCCTTCGAATGTTCTAACCTGATGATCTCTGTCTAGATCAGGGATATCTTAACTTGTCATTGTCTCAGTTTTGTTATATGTGGGACTGAGCATGCGAATGATACGATAGTATCTCGTACACATTTGATATGATGATCGCTCGAGAACATGCTTTAAAAAAAAGATGCTTGCTGGAGAACAAGCATGGCATCCATGTCATGCTTCCATTGAGTAGGACTATTCGTTACTAAGTTGATTGAAGCTGGATGGATTTTTTTCGCAGCAAATACATGATACAATAAAAAGGAAATATCACTCACTCCATCAGAAAATCATTTGTTTTCGGTGGTGTGTGCCCGTTCCATTGGAGAGTGAAAATTGGCCAATATCTTTGCAACATTATGTGAGTAGCATAACTACTTCGACTAGGGTAATATATACTTAAAAGTTTTTTTTTAAGTTGCATTAAGATAAATGCTCCATAGAAATTGTGCATTGCATTAGAAGTTGATCTATATCGAATCTGTCTTCATTGTTTGATTGAGGGTGACTCTTCAATCAATCACAATTATCAATCTCTTGCATATCACATGAAAAATTTAAAATCCATTTTGGTAGAAAAGACCATTTGTTTGTTCCCGCTCTACTCCATGTTTTAACCATGACATGCTTGGTATCGCTCCAAAATATTGTATAGGAACACTTAATAAAGTTATTACAAACTACCTATGATGCATGGACAATCTATAATTCATAGCTAGCCCTCTAGTCATTAACCAACCTATAATTAGGTTGTGGATTTTTTCTACAATATGGCAGAGGTACTCTAGACTTTATGCTCAAAAGATTTTCCAACCAAAACCTATCATAATGAAGGTACGACTTAGATTGACCCAAGTCGGATTTTCTCATGCTTCCAAATTTTGGAATTTGATCATATTTGATTTTGGATCACCCATTTTCCAATCCAGGGCAAGCTATTTGTTGGTCAAGCCTAAGCCACAGCTCTACTCTTAACTAAGAGTCATGATGAGAGATGATAGCTAGCCTCAATCCATTGTCTTTTAGGTTTGAGTACGCAAAATGGATCTAATTTAGCTATTGGGTTGGTTTCAAGATGCACAAGTGTCACTGGATCTGCTAGGTTGGTATCAAGTCTTACAAACAGATTCAAATTTAAGTACATGCTATGGATTTTGTTGAACAAAACCCAAATTTGAGATATACCATTCTTACCCTCAATTTGCATTTGCATTATCTTCAACATTCGAAGGTACCAGTCCACCCCTCGAGCTAGTCCATTCTTCCTCCATTTTTTCAAAAAAAAAAAAAAAAGACTCAAGCTCTAAAACGAAGTCGAAGTTTTATTCCAAATATAACAAAAACCATGCAGTTAAGAACTTAAGATACCATCCTACTTTTGTGTGTAAGGATCTAAGCAATAAAATAGCTAATGCACCGGACGCCAGATTCCGGGGCGCATCATCTTTCGGATTTATGGGTCCCACCTTATGTGATTGTCACCTGTTACTGAGAGGGTGTCTCTCTGGGTCCCCCATTAGCCAGGTATGTAGACGTACCGCTATAAAAGCATCCGGGACCGCACGGGAACCAAGCGCATAAAATTAAAAATACAGTAATGTGGAATGGACAGCCGTTGTCAACAAGCCTTGTTTTTTTGGAAAAAAAGACAAAAAAATGAGAAAGGGAAGGGACTCAAAAAATGACAGCCGCAGAAACAGGGGATGGTTGTACAAGAATCATGCTGTCACGCGTCTCCCATGCGCACCCAAATCCAACCATAGGACTCGGGGAAAAATCGGATAAATCGACAAAAAGTACGGCCAAGATCCGACGGTCTGAGCTGGCGCGCTGGGATTAACGGTCAAGAGTGTTATTTAATTTTGGGCTCTTAAAGTCGTGGTGGTAGGTGGAGGGCTATTAAACGGCGGGCTTATCGCCTGTTTCTGGGTCGCCGCCGTTATTCTTTTTCTCTCTTTCTTTTTTTTTTGGCTTTTCTTCTTCCTTTTGAGCGATATGTTAGCTTAAACGGAGGATAATGCAGCAAGCGCTCAAGTCGGAGTTCTTGAAGCTGTGCCATAGGTGTTTGCACTCCACTTCTGGAGGCTTCTAGAAGGTCTTTGTTGCTTATCTCTATTATTGTTATTATTATTTATTTATGTATAAATATTTTCGAAAACGTTTCTTGCATGCTGTGTGAAATATTGAAGGAAAGCATTCCCTACTCCTTGCTTTGAACTCACTAGCACTGTTTTTCTATCTCTCTCTCTTTTTTAATCAGTTTTAATTTTTTGTCTGGTTATGCTGTATTGGAAAAAAGATATTTGAAATGAGATAATTGAAGGAATATCTCCTGTGATTGGAAGTCAAGCTTTTGCAGAGCATCTGGTTGTGGTGTTTTGAAGCAACTACTAGTAGTTTTGTAATGTTGAGACTGAACAGTTCATTTATTTATTTATTTTGTCCCACCTTTTCTCCATAACTTTTTCTTTCTTTTGTTTTTTTTGTGGGGGGGGTGGGGGACAAGTGTGTCTTAGCCGTTGTTTCATAAACAAAGCCGAGTGTCATAGATGTTTGATTTCAGGTTTCAGCACATTATTTTCTATAAAATTGATTCTGCCCTCAAATTTTTCTAAGTGGGTTTCCTTTAGTTTCCATGTTTCTCTGCATGAAATTGGAAATTTCTTTTCTGATGCAAAAGGGTGGTTTTATTTTCATTATTGAATTTGAGTTAAAATTAGTAGTTTCTGGCATTGGTTTTGACGTGGTATCTAGTGCATCTACAGGGCTGTCAATATTGAAGTCAAGCAACTGGTCACCGACCATTGAAGACACCAAGTCCAGAGGCTCAATTTGGAATAAGTCATTGAATGATGATAACAAGCTCATCCAAGAATGCACATGAAGGTGGACGGTCCTCCAGCTCTAAACCCATCGAAAAGTGGATGGCATTTCCTGCTGTAGAATCTAAAACACATTCAAATGAAATAATCGAAGAATCAAAGGACACTGGAAGCAATCAATTGGTGGCTGAAAGGGCAGCAGAATGGGGACTAAGTGGAAATCTTTATAGTCAAATTGTGGGCTTAAGGTCATCAGGAGAGGGAACCAAGTTATCCATGGAAAGGACTCTAGAATCAACAAGGACATCGAATGAGTCAAGTAATACTCTGGAGTCAAGCTTGCCTAGGGTCTCTCAGGAACTGAAGGATGCATTGTCAACACTGAAGCAGACTTTTGTTGTATCAGATGCAACCAGGCCTGATTGCCCTATCATGTATGCTAGTGCTGGGTTTTTCAGCATGACAGGCTACTCGTCGAAGGAGGTTATTGGAAAAAACTGGTGCGACCCATGTCTGATAGCATCTACTTACTAAAATGTTTACCTGGAAATCAAATTCAGCTGCAGCTCAAAAAGAGCATTAACATCTACAATTAGGACATCAAGTGGTACTTCAGCTATGTTTGAAGGTTTTTAGATTCAAAATTATGATTTTATCCTTTTCCTATAGGTTTAATACTTTGGAGGTGAGATATTTTATGAGGTGTTTGGTTGTCAAAGGGAAGGTTCAAACATAGTAAGACATAAGAACATGAATTTGAAAGATTCTATGCAAGTAGAGGGTTTATCTTGTAAAATTTCATGATAGAGCCAAACACTTGGTCCTATAAAATCACAAGTTCTAGTTTCCAAAAACATGCAATGTTACAACTATAATAATTCTAGTAGTGATTCTTCTGAAAAGCAACTTGTACTAGATTTACAGTTCTAGCTTCTTTGAACCTTTGGAAATATTTCATTCATTCATTCATTTCGTTTTTTGATTTTTATTTTTATCTTTTTTTTTTTTTTGTCGGGGCGAGGTGTTGGGGTTGGGTGGATGGGATGAGGGGGTGAATGTACTGATATCATAGGTTTATTGAATAGATAGGCAGTTTATATCTTTGGAATTATGACTAGCATTTTTGTACTATAAGGAAGTAAAATAGTTTGATATGAAGTAACACTTCATGCAAATAACTAACTCATCAATTGTATTGTCGAATCAAGTGCACCTAGCATTATCAATTCTATTATGTTCATGCAACTCTTTTATTTCTTTCTTTCTTTTTCTTTTTTCTTTTTTCAGTCGGTTTCTTCAGGGACCAGATACAGACAAGCAGGAAGTTGCAAAAATAAGAGAAGCTGTGAGGACAGGAAAAAGCTACTGTGGCCGGCTCTTGAATTACAAGAAGGATGGCACGCCGTTTTGGAACCTTCTTACGGTGACACCCATAAAAGATGACCATGGGAAGGTTATCAAATTTATAGGGTGAGGTTATTTCTCCTGTAACTAATGCATTTCTGATAGTTTTCACTTGCTTGACAAACTGCAACCCATGATGAAATGTGCTGTCATATACCTGCTAAGAATTAATTCCATTACTGTAGCTTCAAGAAGCCCTTGATATTGTTTAGCAAATACTAGAGGCTCACCGAGGCCAAATGCTGCATAGTTTTTTTGAGTCTGCATCTAAGGATTTAGTTTATTTCACCTAATGTCCAATTATCACTAGAATCTATAAGGTCATGGTGAGTAAACTTCAATATCCCTGGCAATTTCAGATATTCAGTTGTGCACTTTCCAATCATCTATGACCAATGCCAACTTTCATAATCGGATACCATAAAACATAACATGCTTGGCAATCATATTCATGAAAGATCTCATCGAACAAATGCTTTTCAATAATGTTTCTCAAATTTATATGTGTTGCATTTTGAAGTCTTCTGGGTCCTCTGATCTTATTGTTGCCTTAAATTTTAAATACAACTATCTAGCTGAGACATATGTTGTTTCAGAGATGACTTTTTTTACATACCTTGCTACAACTTTTTTACATTACTTTCTACACTTTTCTACATACCTTTCAACATACCTTTCTACCAACATGTCTGAATCATTTAGATTGTAATATTTCAGAATGCAAGTTGAGGTCAGCAAATATACAGAAGGTCTAAATGAGAAAACATTGCGTCCAAATGCTTTGCCAGTATCACTAATTCATTATGATGGTGAGCAGACCCATCAGTTACAGTCTAAATATTGAAAATATTGAATCTGCTGAATATGACAATTTTTTGCATCAGCAAGACAAAAAGAGAAGGCCCTATCGTCTATGACAGAGGTTGTCCAGACTGTGAAGCATCCCCGATCTCACTCACAAGCTGCAGATGAGTTTGCTGTCAAGCTTGATGAGCATGAAAAGTTTTATGTTGACTCTCCTCCTCAAAAGTCTTCAGACATCAAAAATCTCAAGTCACCAGGTAGACTGACTCCTCTACAGGATGCCAAAAGTGAGTCACCAAGAATGAGCATTAGAAAGTCAGGCCGTTCTTCCTTAATAGGGTGAGTTCATCATTTTTTAGCTTCAGAGTGTCAAAAGGGGAAAAAATGAAAAGGATCACTTCATTAGTATATTGAAAATTTAGAGAATAAAGTGTGAGATGCAGAATTTCGTATCAACTTACATGACTGCTGTTACTTTTATCTTTCCACATAGGACTATATATTATGGGGGGGGGGACAAGCTCTAAGGAAGATTGATGAAAAGAAAGGAAGATTGATGAAAAGAATATCAAATGGTTTTTCTTCTATATAAATGAAGTTATTTCTATCTTTCCACATCAGACTAGATATTGCAGGAGGAGAACAGGGTTACTTGGAAAGCACTCCCTAAAGAAGATCGATAAAAAGAATATTAAATGGAAAAATCCTGAACTAATCAGCTTCCATTCCATGGAAAGAACTGAGAGTAAATTTCTAACCTGTCTCCACAATTATGAATAACTGAAAAAAAAATAATTGTTAAAAGTAATTTCCATCACTTGCAGAGTGAAAACTTAAAAGTAACGGTAATGGGGAATAAAACTAAACTTTCTCAATACGAAAATCTACCATAAACATTGGACTAATGAACAAATAGTCCTTTTAACTTATCTAGAGGTCGGCAAACCAAATTACCTGCTTTTTTCAAGCTCAAAAACATTTAGAAGACCAGGATACTCCTGCTCTATCCTCCAAACTTGACTATAACAAAGCTGAGCTCAGTACAGGAGAAGATCTAAAGGAGTGTTTTCAACTAGTTTCAGGTTTGTTTGTGGTGTAAAAAAGAGAAAAGAAAACAAAAGGGGAACCTACTCCCCACTACTTGGTTGCAGGGGAAAAGAAAAGACACTGAATTTTAAGTAACATCTCAAAATAGGTGCAATTGTGATAGGATATCAACTATTAAAACTAAAGGAATATCTAGAGATCTACATAAAAGAAAAGGAATATTAAGAGATCTTTGGTATCTAGTATCCCATGAAGGCATGAACACAACCACCGTCAGTGAAAAAATCACCATGTAGTGACTAATTGACCATTATTACCAGCACCACCAGCTCTGCCACCATCCTCATGATCATTGATGCCCCCAATTCCATGAATCAAACCGCCATCACCTCTGCTACCACCAACTCTCACCAGCACCTTTGTTGATGCCAGTCATGCTGCTAATTGCCACCATCACCACTGCAGCTATCACTGCTGATACTCTAATTCTACAACCACAAGAACCACCAATACCTGCGCTAATGGTGTTGTTACCATCATCACCTACAACACCGTCAATGCCACTGGAACTACCAAATACTGCTGTTGCCGCTCTCAATATCATCAGCAAGCATACAGCCATCATACCACAGCACTCACTTCAACTTTTGCTTCTATTGTATGCTTCTAAATGATAAAAAACTTCTTTCCTCTATTTTCAGTTTATCTTTAAGAGTTTCTGTTTCTCTCCTTTACAACCATCTAGTGTAAGCTGTAACTATAATGCGCCAAAGGTTTCCTAACACACGAGCAGCAACCTTTGGCATTTTTGATAAAACACTCTGGTTGTTTGCAGGTTTAAAGGAAGAAAGCAGAGTTCTGTAGAAAAGCGTGAATCTCTTGTCAAGCCAGAGATTTTAATGACGAAAGAAGTTCAACGCACAGAAAGCTGGGATCATGTGGAAAGAGAAAAAGATATACGACAAGGAATTGATTTGGCTACAACATTGGAGCGCATTGAAAAGAATTTTGTTATAACAGATCCCAGACTTCCTGATAATCCAATAGTAAGATCAAGTTGGCAAAATATAATCTGATATTATCCATAATGTCACAATTAGAGGGATATAAGCTAGTCATGCACATGTGCAAATGTGTGCATGAATACATAAGTACATACATGCATACCCATTGTATACATTTTCACATATTGTTGCTTACCAATCTCATCAGCACTTAATTCAAATTCAACTGTTAGGTTAGAGTGTTTTTGCTCTGGATTCATTTGGTGATGCTTGAGCTAGCCTTAAAAATGCATTTGGTTGAGTTATGTTTAAAATAGAGGGAAAATGATCTCCTTAAGTTGTTCATCTAAAGCAACTTATGACAGCAAGCTGACAGATGCTATATGCTTCATTAGTTTAGAACACAATAACCATTTAACATTATGATTCCTATAATTTTCTAATATTACCTATAATGTCCACTTAAAGCTTATGTCCTGTTTTGTTGTCTAGACCAAAAAAGCTAAATCATGCTTGGTGTTATGCTCTGCAGATATTTGCATCTGATAGCTTTCTTGAACTGACAGAATATTCACGGGAAGAAATCTTAGGAAGAAACTGCCGGTATGGAAAAATGCAAACCTCCTGTCCATCTTTAGTGTTATCTATTACAGTATTGCTATTGATTCTTGATCCGTTTGATGTTGTGAATATCATTTTTGGTTTTCCAAAGTCCCACTAGATTATTTGCTCAAAAAAATGTCCCACTAGATTATACAATATGTGGAAGGGTAAAGGCTCTTTACACAAGTGGTGTCTAGCAAAATGTTGTAACACAATATGAAATTTTGGTCTTCCATAAAAAAGTGATAGAACATTTTCTAACCAAAGAGATACGTACATTCTATTTTCTCTTTAACTGTGATTGGTTTAGCCTGACCTCTATAATTCTTTGGGAAAGTATTGCTATACTACAAGAACCTAGGCTAACAAAAATAATAATAGTAACAAATAAAAAAATCATGAAAGCCAATGCTAGGGGAGACTAGATGATCTCTTAGTAAAGTTGATAGTTGTAGATGGCCCCTGATTCATATGGGGAGAGATTCTACCAATGCTTGGAGGATGTACCAACATTCGGTATGCCGAATTGGCTCCCATACAAACGTACCGACACGGTGACAGGGTGGCATTGGTATGGAGCCCGGTATCGAGACGATGTACCTTGTATATATGTATGAATATATATGTATGTGTCTTTGTGTGTATAATGTAGTGTACGATATGATAAGATTTGCTTTTGTCTAGGCTCACCAAGTAACCTATTGACCAACTATAGGCACATGCCTCCTTTTAATGCTAATGAATCATGCATGTTGATGGTCAATGATTGTCCAGTCTTCTTACAAAATATGATGATTATCGATGTCTATGGTTATTTTTATTTATAACCTTAAATAAAATTTTTCATAAGGAAAATATATACCATTAGATCTAACCATTGTGCTGATAAGATTGAGTGTCTGTGAGTGAGAGGTAAGCTAAACAAATTGGAGCATAGTTTGAGAGTTGATACATAATTCCATAAAAGAATAAATAAACATAGATAGACTTTTTACATGCAACAAGCAAATTAGTTAGGCAAATGGCTATTTTTTATTGAAGATATTCAAGAAATGTGACATTATAGGTGAACAAATTCGTTAGTCCTTGTCCCCCTTGGACATAGAACATGGTGGTCAAGCAATTATTGAGATATGGAGCTATTTAATGAACAATGAAATTTTCATCATTGAAGAGAGCTTTTTCTTCTATCATCCAAATATGTTTAAAGCAGTAATGGAAATTGCAGTAAACACACCAAAAACTAGAAGCTGTAGCCATTATCATGTTTATAGCATCACTATCTATACCTTTTGCGATAGTTTTTAGAAAGAGTTATGTTATCAACGTGATGGCTTTCTAAGATAGAAGACACAGTTAGCATGATAGTTTGCTTGTAGCTGATCAATTTGATATAAATTTACAATGCTATAGGCCAATACTCTAATTATTAATTCTTTCCTTTGTGAAATTTCATGCTATTAACACTTCTCTCACTGCTGTGAAAACCATATTTTTAATATAAGGAAGGTAAATGTATTCTTTTCATAGTTGTCATATCCTATCACAAAGTTGACCATATAGTTCATTTTCTATCATAGTTTCATCTAAACTTTAACTGCAAGTTTAGAATATGAGCACATATATATTTCTACTATGACATTATGTCGCTTTGCATTTTGTCAGTAGTTTGATATGTGATTACTGTATACACTCCAGCAATAATCTTCCTATGGTATTCCAGGTTTCTTCAGGGACCCGAAACAGATCAAGGAACTGTTGCAAAGATAAGAGATGCTATAAGAGAACAACGGGAAATCACTGTCCAACTAATTAATTATACAAAGAGTGGTATATAAGTACTTTCTAAGCTATTTAAGGTTTGGCTTTGATTTTAATAATGCAAAAACTGACCTAAAGTAGTGCATCAAATTTGATAACCTTCCAAATAGCAACTTATGCAGTTTTTCTTCTTTTTATAATTTCAATGTTTGACTGAGATAATAAGTTGCAACTTTGCTGCTAACTAGCAAGGTGTATGGTGAAATGAATGGGATTGGGATCCATATGGATGCAAATAAGAATTCTTATTTGAACTAAAATATAGTCAATTTTTGGGGACTCACAGGACAGCGGCCTTTCTAGAGACTGCTTGAGCTATACATGTGTATTTGAGGCACATGGGTGCTCCTTTGAAGCTGTCTTTGAGTTGTAAATGTTTTCTAATTTGAGTTTTAGCTAGTGTTTACATTTTGATGGTCAAAAGCTTGCACGAAGTTCCACTATGGGATTAGAATTGAGTTTTGAGTCAAATTAGAAAAGTTCTTTAGTGGTTTTTGGGCTGAATCAAGATTTGTAGATGGTCAAGTTTATTTTAGGAAGTGTTTGCCATGTCTCCTGTTTAGTTTAGGAGTTGTTTAAGTGGGTTTATATATTACAAAAGCCATAGTTACGAATTTACAAAATTAATGCTTCTTTAAGTAACATTGGTCAGAATCCTGGAAGTACTAGTTCTCACTGTTGGTTCACTTGATGCAGGAAAAAAATTTTGGAACTTATTCCACTTGCAACCCATGCGTGACCAAAAGGTAGCAGATAATATCCTTTCCTTGGACCATCATTGTCTGCGATCATTCTATTTTACCAAAAGAATGTAGATTTTTCAGTTCATGATTGGCCCCAATATTGTTAGGGTGAGCTTCAATACTTCATTGGTGTGCAACTAGATGGAAGTGGTCATGTTGAACCCCTTCGAAATCGCCTCTCAGAGATGACAGAGATAGAAAGTGCTAAGATGGTAAATAGTAAACCACTTCCTTTTAATATCTGCATTCTTCTGGGCATTGTGTACATAGGAATGTATGAATCATGCTCTAACTGTTCTATGTTAGGGGGGAGGGTGTGGGGGGGTGGATTGCACATTTATGCAAACTTGTTAAAGTCACGTCTTGCCCACTTAATTCTTTTACTCACTTCCAGGTTATAATTCTAGGAAATGCAATTATCCATGAAGTTACATCTCTTGAAAAGTATTTCATATTTACGTGTCATCCTTTAGAAGTTGCTAATCAAAGCCATAACCTTCTTTTCCTCCACCTTTCAGAGACTGAGTTTTCCTTTTCTTCCTTATTAAGAGATAAAACACATTATATATTGGTCCACTGAATCCACATAAAGTGGGTGCTATATGTTTATACAATGAGAAAATTCAAACCTTTCATAGGATAAGTCTAACCAAAAATTATTCTTGAATGTGCTGCAGTTGGTTAAGTTTGGGCATTTGAGGAGAAAATATACCAAGTTTAAGGAAAATTCTTTATTCAATATATTTTGACTGTATGACTCCTATTTATGAAACTAGACTAATTAATTTTGTACCAATCATTTGTACAGATCTCAACTATTGTATGTAAGTAATACAAAATTGTTTAATACTAGATGCTAATACATTGTATTATGCTTATCAACCAATTTTTCTTAAATTTCTAACATATAAATAACATTTAGCTACTATTCAGTGGTCTAACATTCATATGACATGGAAAATGAAGAGTTTTGATTTTGACTTTCATGTTCTTAAGGAAATTTTTGTTTTCACCTGACAACTATTTTCTCATATTCATTACTCCAGTACTCTAAAAGGAGGTGTAATGATTTACCATGTAATCCACCTTGTAACTTCTTACCCAGGTTAAAGCTACAGCAGAGAATGTTGATGAAGCTGTCAGAGAGCTTCCTGATGCCAACTTGGTAAGGTACTTTTTAAATTGTTTTTCTATTTGGATAGACTGAGAACTGAAAGACTTGTCATTTTCTTGGTGCTCATGTTCCGTTTATTTTTAATTTTGTTGTAATAAGATGAACAAGCAATGATAGGAAAATGATTTACTAATTGTTAAATCTTATGCCGTTCAAGTAATAAAAACTATGCTAGAAGAAAATTAAACCATTTGAAAGAACACAGGCATGTCTTTGGAATTGCTCTAATCTTAAAATGCTATAAAAGGTGATGAATAACTATGTTATTCAAAACTGAACACCAGATATAAGCCTGCAGCTATGAGGTCTCAGTTTTCTGGAGTCTGGACCATTCTTCTGAAAGGTTTTTTTTTTTCACTGGGTCTGCAGCTATGAGGTCTCAGTATTCTGGAGTCTGGACCATTCTTCTGAAAGGTTTTTTTTTTTCACTGGGTACAACTTAGCAAAAGATCAGTATGCTTACGGCAGGGGAAGGCTGAGCTTATCAATTGGCTGTTTGTAAGCAAATATAGAGTACTCAGTCTACAATTAAGTGGCAAATATAGGTTTGCTAGTTCTATATGCAGTACACAACATCAAATTACCTCCAGATTTCTTGGTGACATCTGAGAGCTTTTGCTAGTACTTCTTGCTATCAATAATGATGGAAAGTGTATGTCTAATATAACCTGCCTAGCTATTTCTGCAATCAGCAAGGGTAAAAGATTGAAAATTCTGCAAGGAAAGTGAATGGCAATATGGCATTACTGTCAAGCGGTGTGAAATATTTGGGAATGTAAAGGAAGGGAATGCTAAGCTAACATGGATGGGAGCTGTGAGTATTGGAAAAGCCTGTAGCAAAACTAGAGTTATCACTTTTTAGAAAGAACTAATGAATAAGGATTCGTAAAGCCAAAACCAAATAGATGGGTCAAGGCTTGGTTCTTGTACGGAATTTAAGTCGATCATGGAGTCACTCTGTGTAAATCATAGATTATGATTAAGAAGAATATGCACTATTATATCTTTGTTTCTTTGTGTGAGGAATGCTTTACAATAATGCTGGCTATGGATAAAATATGACATCCACGGACCATGAAGCCTGAAATGGTCTTTTAAATGTAACCAAATTAAAATTTTTTTAAGCTGAAGTTATCTCCCTTTACTAACATGAGAGGCCAGCTGGTATTACATATGAGTTATGATAATTGCATGGTCTTCCTTGAACTTTGTGAGTTCATCAGGTGGAGTTGAAAACATCAATCAGAGAAAGGGCCTAGTTAGGTATTCGGGGAAGAAAGCATGCGTAATAGCCATGTGTTGGTGGAGCAAAGGAAATGTAAAACTATGAAGGTGGATTTCCTTGGCTGCCAATTTAGAAATGATAGATTAAGACAAGGTAGTTATTCTTTATTGAAGCAACTGACCATTTGAGCTCTTCTTGCTCTTCAGCTATTGGCAAGTCATGGTTTCATCCATCAACTGCTCACGTTTCTCTACACTCTCTTCTATAATGCTTTTTCTTTTCTCTTTGCTCCTAAGCACCTTGCTTAGGAAATAGGAAAGCTTTCTTCTCCTTCATTTTCAGAATGAAGTAGGTGGAGCTAGTCTCCTCCTTTGCCTCAAAGAAAGAAGATGCAGATGGCTTGTGAAGTGTTGGATAGGCAGTTACCTAGGCATGAACTTATGCAACGCACTGGTGGTCATGAAAAGATAATACTAATGGGCTATTTTAGACAGCACATAGATCCCTAAAAGGCAACTAGTTCTCAGGAGTGGTTTGACAGCTGGAGATTCAAGGATGAATAAATGGATCATCTACTGGTTTGTTGAATCAATATGATAGGAAGAGGTCATCATGCAATAATGAAGGGACAAGGGCTACAAGCTAAGCTGACTAAATAATGAGAGGTAACCGTCAAAGAGAACCTAAAAAAGAAGTGATGATTTTGGTATCTTGGATGTTCATAGGAAGACCATAGAACATTTCTAAACTCCCTTGAAGAAACGTAGGAGAACCCTATGTTTCCAATCGAGCTTAGTAACTTCAAAGAATTTGTTGTCTGCTAGAGAAACATCAAACTCACCAAGACCAGAACTGATTATTTCTGGTCAAAACTGCTGAATCTAGACATACCAAAACAATTTTATCCCACCTTGCTATTCGGAATGTATGCCTTCATTGAACATGGGATCTACGAGACACTGAAGAAAGCATATCCTGTTTTACTATCTTTAAGTTTAGCACAGACTATCATTGGTGGTTGCTTTATTTAAATCTTTTACATTGCACAACTATACTAAACTGGGTATGTGCTTAACATTTGAAGATTTTGTTTTCAAATTAAAGGTGTATGCTTCAATGACCCAAATATTGAACTATTACTTTCAGAGACCGGAGGATTTGTGGGCAATCCATTCCCGACCTGTCTTTCCAAAGCCCCACAAAAGGAATAACTCTTCTTGGATAGCTATAGAGAAGGTGTGTCATCTTTAACTTCTAATGTTTAATCATTTATTAATGCAGCCACATTGGATTTGTCATAGACAGATACCATGATAGTCTGCTTTTCATTGCATATCTAACATGATAAATGAAGATATATTCTCCTTGAAGCCTTCCTGAAATGCTAATTGCTGAATGGCCCATTCTTTTCCCCTAAATGTTTAGCCAGCTTATCAAATAATATAAATGGCTCTACATGCCATTTCAGATTTTTACCTCATGCTGTCAAGTCTCACCTCATCACTTAGTAATTTCTTGATCAGCAGCAAGTAAATATATACAAAATTCAGTTCAAGCTTAGCATGTCTACATCAAAAATTGAACCCACTTGCTTTATGCAAATATTGACAATGAACTGAAACATATTTGCAAAATATTGGTAACGTTATCAATATATATAGTTGTGTCATTCTATTTTTATGAACACATGAAATGCATGCTTGTTATATTAAAGCTCAAAAATAAAAATGAATTAAAGTGAATCAGCAACACAAAGACCAGAGTTTGATATGAGAATTTAAGTACTAATAAGTGCTTTTGAAAGATGATCTCAAAATTAAACTATATGCTATTGCTAATCTTCCATATTTTACCTTGCTCTAGGTGCAATATTTTCAAATTTTATTTTTCTTTTGATAGAATCTAACATAAAGCAATCAAAATGATACATAAGGAAAAAAGCTTTTTTGAAAACAAAAAAAGAGGAAACAGAACATGTTTAGAAACCACAATGAGCTAGAAAAAGCATCCATAAAGGCGACTGTGTCATAAATTCCCACATAAACCTAATTGAAACTTTTTCAAAAGCTTGAGACGATAAACTTTCATTCATGGATTGACATACTGGTGCATCCTGGCCACAGCATACTGGCAAAGTATTGGTACCGGTAGACCCCTTGATATCATACTGTACTATGTTGGTACAGCCTCTTAATTCTGTTGTACCCTCAGCAACAGCCATACCATATGAAGATATGGTACTGTAACATACTGGTAATGTTACTGGTGCCTATACTTTTTTTGGAATGAAATGGAGGAAGCAATGAGCTTCCCCCATTGTACCTGTACTTTAAACCTTGATTTCATGAATTTCTCAAATATCAATAAATTTCCAAATGAGAGCTTTCTACTGCGACACAAACTTGGGCTCATGTCTGTCCCTATTGAGAGACCTCTAGTGTTTTTCTAAAGAAAAAAGGATACAAAAGAATCTTAAAATTTTTTTCTAACATGAAATTATATTTCCTAAAGCAGCTCATGCATCATATCCCTAGACCATTTGTAGAGATTTTATTGTATCAAAAGCTTGACATGCTCTACAGTAATCTCTCTTCTACCTTAAGGATGTCTAATATACGTTAGATAGTGATGAATGGGTCACCATGATATTGATAATCAATCTTATTATACAGGAAAGCATATAGAGACATTCAGCTTTTGATCTTATCATTGTCCTTAGGAGTTAGGACTTTAGTTTAGAAGGATAGTGATTCCCTTGACACCAAGATTTTTCATAAAGTTTTAATTATTACAAAGACTATAACATTCAATGAAGTAGTCATGCAATGTTCATTCCATTTCTCTTTGAAACTTGATGAGGAAATATAGGAGTTGATGCATGATCTTGTTAGAACATGAAATTGTTTTATGTTGTAACACTTGTAAGCAAGATATACACTAGGATTGCTGGTAATTACATATGTTATAATCCATGTACAACTCATACAAACAACACAAACATGCATTAAGACTAACATAGTTAGCATGCATATGTTGTACATATGATATAGTATGCTACTGGATTAGTATATCAACTATGAGAAAATCATGACTGATTATACACCAAAAGAATTATTGCCATGATACAGATGTATCAACCATGAGATGAACTGTGTATCCAGTATCCACTGAAGATGTCACAAAAGTGGGGAATGGAGCAGAGATAGCATGGTAGCCTTTTCTTTTAGAAGATCAAACAACGGAATGACACCACTGGGGATGGAACCAGAATTCTGGTTCTGTAGACCAGCGCCTTATCCACAAGGCAATGGAGTCCTTAGCCCGGTAGCCATGTCATGAGCATTTTGGCTAGATAAGAATTGTATAGCTCTCACAACGACTGGAGTTTAAGATAGGCAGAGAGATTTCTGTAGGATGCTAACATAAGTGGTAGATAATTATCAATCAAGAAGGCTGGTGGGGCCAGATAATGAGTGAATCAGTTAGAAGCAAGGTGAGGTTACTGTCAAGTGTCAATATCAACACATCAACTAGTAGTAACGTGCAGTGGCATGGAACTGCAATGCACATCACGAGCAAATTATGCCAGGCGTCTGCAAGTGGACATTGACATGAGTGCATAGGTGGGCAAGTGTGTGTGCATCAGTGGGAGAGAGAAAATTAGAAACCAATATTATCAGAATATAAACAGGGGAGATTGTGCATTTGTGT
The DNA here is from genome assembly GCA_006176705.1 of Cocos nucifera. Classification (NCBI taxonomy): domain Eukaryota; kingdom Viridiplantae; phylum Streptophyta; class Magnoliopsida; order Arecales; family Arecaceae; genus Cocos; species Cocos nucifera. The sequence goes on along the minus strand of QRFJ01000100.1, from coordinate 1,329,661 downwards.
TACCATGAACATATTGATAATTCATAAACCTTGATGGCTATCATTTTGCCTTTTGCATTCAGCAAATTTTTGTTGACCTTGATTTATCCATCATGGCCACTTTACACTTTTCACTTTTGGAAGCTTGGGTGGGAAGGGTGCACATTATTATATATTACCTTCAAAATATTGTCTGCCATACCAAGGTTTCTCTTAAATATGCTGCGAAAATGCATTTTATGAATTTCATTATGATGATCAAATCTACTTGTTCTTTTGTTACATTAACAAGTACATAGCTGATAGCTTCATTCTCCAACTTTAAATATATAAGCTCTTGTACTCTTCTTTGTCTTCACAGATCACTAGGAAAGGTGAACATATTGGTTTGAAACATTTCAAGCCTATAAGACCCCTAGGTTGTGGGGATACTGGCAGGTATTGCTGTTAACCAATCTCAAACATATATGTTATTTGAATATTTTATAAGTACTCTAGACATATTTTCAATTAGCTAAGTTCTTCGTAACAGTTAATTGTAACTTACCTGCAACTTATCCTTAAGAAGAATTCAGTTTCTCTTATGTGTAGGTAACTTCACGAGCTTGCATGTCATTTTCCATCCCTTTCGTATGTCAATACCTAATGTTGTGGTAATATCCGATCATTGCAAACACACTGGTCATAAACCTATCATTGTGACTTTATGATTGAAGAACTAAACTTTTATGTAAGGATTGTCGACTCAAAATAAGACCCCATGCCAGCCGGTTGGCCAACAGTATGAGTCAGTACGCCCCGTATTGGGACGAACTGACATGAAAATGAGGGATGAACCGAGCAGAAAAAGAGAGAGGGGGGGGAGGGAGTAAGAGAAAGGAAAGAAAAGAGAGGCTAGCGGAGATGTAGGCGGTGGCCACCAAAGGGCCGTTGGGGCCTCCCAGATTCCATGGTCCTTTGCGAGAGGAAATGAGGAGAGAGAGAGAGGGGAAGGGAGAGAAGAGGAGTGAGGGTAAGGCACAGGGGAGGTTGCTGGAGGGCCGTCGGGTGACCGTCGAACAGCCCAAAACCATGCCACGGCCGCTATGGGTTTGAAACAGGGGTGAAGTCCCTATTTTATTGTGTTTTTTTTAAAAACACAATAAACAATGAAGCTGACAATGGGTTTGTTTATCATTTTTTTAAAAAAACATGACGAAATAGGAGCTTCGTCCCTGTTTCGATCCTGCGGTGGCTGCGGAGCAGTTTTGGGTTGTCCGGTGGCCATGGTTTTCTCTAGCGGTCTCCGTGCCGCCTTCCCCTTAGTCTGCTTCTCTCCCTTTCCCTGGAGGTCTCTACGGTCCTCCAACTGCGTCGATGGGCCACCGCCTGCCTTTCTCTCTCCTCTCCCCTCCTTTCTCTCTTCCTCTCTTTCCTTCTCTTTGGCTCCGTTTTTGCTAGTGTTCCGAATTGAAAGCACAAATCAAATTGGTTAGCCACCAGTATGGTTTGGCATGCCCCGAACTAAGTGGTTCGGCAAATTATCTTTTACAATTCTATTTTTCTTTTTGTCTCTAAGGACAAAACCTGAGTCATCAGGATCATATGTGAATTCTTAATAGTTATATTCTCTTCATCTTAGAAGTACATTATCTTCTCTTTAGATAATCTGACATGCTTTTGTTAGTACAATGGTAGAAGCTGTGTTTAGTAAGCAGTACTTGGAGGAAGTAGATTGTTAAATAAGTTATTTAAGAGCCCATTCTATTTTGTTGTGGCAAGATTCCATATCATAATTGGTGTCCTAAACAAAAAGATTAGGGAAAGTGGGAACCTCTTGAACCTTATGTTGGGAATAGTATCCCAAAGCCAATCGTCGGTCTGTTGACGATTGAGCTAATTAATATAATTATATATGAATTATTAATTGAATAAAAGTTATTCTGGCTTTTTCATCATAAATCTTTCATCTTCTAATGAACTCCTGTCTGATGTGATGAAGTCCTTAGGACAATTTAGAATCGACAAAGGAGGATTTTTCGTTTAGTCCTTAAAATAGTTCGCGATCAATGATACGTTATTACCAAAAACGACAACGTTTATCGAGTATAGATCGTTGTATGCCATATAAGTTGGTTGTTCTCTTAACCAAGGAGTGTGGAGACACTGGTATGGCATGCAAGTGAGATGTAGAGGTACATCTGCACTGAATATGACCGACTCTAGAGCTTTTCTACTGTCAAGAATTGCTCTAATGGAATATGGGCATAAATGTCCTTCTGACTTGAGATCACCATGATGACTTCTAAGCAACTCACTGTGCTTTGATGTCGGATTATCTGAATTTCTAATTCAGTGACGAAATGTTTCTAGGTACAGTTAAATATTTGAGTCGGTGCGTGAGTCAAGATGGGATTAACTACTCCTGGACTTAGGAGTTGTGCTCAATAGTATTTCAATTTAGCAAAGCCTTGGTCAGGGTAGTCCTTGTGAGGGGTCACAGGACTAATTGCTTTGAGACACGATTTGGATGTATCTTTTAGGATTGATAATTAAACCTTAAGTCATCCTATGCATAGAGGTCAAAGGGATGAATTATGCGGTAATCATATTCACGTAGGTTCTAAATATTGCGACTGCACCATTTGGCCTATCCGGACGTCGAGTACCATTGCTAGATGGTCACTTCGATTAATATAGGAAATTGGTTCTTATGCTACTGGCTTAGGTTCGAACCTGCAGGATCACACATACTAGAGGTTCCTACTCGATCTAATGGCTGATTAATGAAAGATTAATTAGTGATTTGATCACTAATTAATTCAATTTGATTGAGTGATTATTTTTTATCAAAACCAATAGAATTAGATTCATTTGGATTTGACCCGATTAGGTTATGAGATGATCTAATCATCAAGGAGGTTTGATCTCTGATCTGATCAAAGGTTTGGCTTGATTAATTCTTGATTTGATTAGGATTTAACTAAGCCTAATTAAGCCTAAATTAGTTGGATTTATTCTGATCTAATTGGGCCTAATCAATTTGGATTGGATTGGTTCAATTGGATGTCAAATAAAAGGCTAGTTTAACTAGTCTTCCCATGCGCCACATCATCCAAATATTGCACCATCTATTCTCCACGAGAATTGAGAATTTTCATGAAGAATTCCATGCACAAGAGGGCGCACGCCCTCCTTTCTCACGTCCCAAATGGATAGGTTTAATCTGGTTACAAGTTTAATTCAAATAGGATTTGAGTTTGAATAGATAACCACTTAATCTAGACCTCTCCCTCACGCCTCTCTTATTTGTGCGCATCTATAAAATACTTGATTTTATGGGCGTATAGATTAGAACTCAGAAAAGAGAGAGAACGTGTGAGTGAGAAAAAGAAGAGAGGGTCTCTTCTCTACGTGAGGAATTCTAGGCGCAAGGTTCTTGGGTGAGTGCATACCCTAGAATCCATCTAGGGTTTGGGTTCTAGATTATGAGCAACGAGGGTCGTGAGTTCATAGATCTGGAAGGAGAACCTCCTGTATTTCTTATCTACATCGACAAACCGGAGCGTCCGAAGAGCTAGTGAAGATCGGAGTTCAATTTGATATCAGCCATCAAAGGTTCCTGCAGCGAGCTAGCACTCGGAAGGAACTGATCAAGATCAGGGCCTCGTGTAGATCACCCATAGAGGCCAGACGTGTGTGGCTGCATCGCGGCGATCAGATCTACATCGAGGAGATCAATTTGCGGAGATCATCTACCCACGAAAAGATAACGTGTTCTGAACACAGTAGTAAAATAATTTTACTGTACTTGATATTTATTTTTCAGATATGCATGCATATATATGTACGTTAGATCTTGTATAGTATAGGATTTTTAGATTAGATCTATAGCTTTTATTATTAATATGATTAATAATCGTTTTCGCTGTGTAATCTTTGGAAAAAGTTTTCAAAATCAAAGCTAGAAACCCTACGCGTTCCCTTTAATTAGTATTAGAGCAATAGGTTCTTTGATGTGTTATATGTGCATGTTTTAGATTATTTTTAGATTAGATCTAAATAATAATCTGATTTGAAAAATAAAAAGCGATGATCGCACGGATTGTAGGTTGTCCTGCTGTAAGGTTTGCCCCTTGCAGTGGAAAGGTTGTCCTACTACATTGTGATCTATAATACTAATCATAAAAACTTTAGATTAGATCTAATGATTTTTATGATATGTTTGAACATGTTTAATTTGAATTTTATCATGATTTAGTATTTAGATTAGATCTAAATATTTTCATGATTTTTTATGTAGAGTACATAGATTTAGATTAAACATGAATAGGATCTTAGGAAGGTTCTGTTTGCCAATCGAGCTGGCTCACTCAGGAATCGATCCAGCTCAACTAGCATGCCAGCCATGATACGCTTTCTGGATTAATGCTTCAGTCGGCTCGGTTCAGCGTGCCAATCATGATACGCTTTCTGGATTGATGCTTCAGTCGGCTCGGTCAGGAACCGAGTCGGCTCGGCTTCAATTCGGGCCTGCTCGGATAGGATCCGAGCATGCTCGATGGGAATGTTAGGCTTCTGGCTTTTTGCCCGAGCTGATTGTCTCAGAAATTGAGCCGACTCGGCTTTTGTTCGAGCCAGCTCGATTGGAATCCGAGCCAGCCCGACTGAGAAGTTGGCTCAATGTCCATTGACTGGTTTTATGTAATCAAACATTCATCTAGTGCTTGTTTATGAAATAAGCCAACCCATTTTTGAAATGAGTCGACCTATTTAGTAAAACAATGCTAGGATGTAGATAACCTTTCAAAATTTGATAAAGATGTTTTCGAAATGGCGAACCTTAACCCTCAGCCTTAAACTTAATTGAGAATTAAGCATGATTAATAAGGATCTAGAATTATGAATTAAAGATCCTAAGACATTGATCATAAAATTGTGGGTTATTGGATTAGTCGAATTAGATCCATTAATTGGATTAGACCTAAGGTTAGTTAAAGAATGGACTAAATTAGAGTAATTGATCAAATCTAACCAAATGTTGATTTAGATTAGGTTAAGGATTCTTTAGACCAAATTATAATAGTTATAGTTGGTCAAGCCCATGCTTTTAACAAGGACCAAATGGACTTTGATTCGTGGCTTCACGGTCGAACGTAAAATTGCTAGGTTGGTCAAAATTGAAACTAATAAACCGGTTGGTGTTTAAGGTAAGTCTGGCAGTTCAAATCAGTGGTTTTTAATTGGAAGCTACTCGCACTGATTCTGTCTTTGACGAGTTAATGGCATAACCCTTCCATTGATCTCACTTACCTGGTGAATTAGGTTTTGATTAAACCACTTGGTGATTTGGGCTCACCTATGCTAATTAGGTAAATTAGTTTGACTGATTTAGGTGCTTCTAATGCTGGCTTTAATTAGATCCTTATCGACCTAACTTGGTGAAGTCAATGGAAGGATCCAAATTGGCTGGTTAATTCTTTTTTAAAATTAGTTAATAAAATTTTTTAAAATAATTAGGTCCTTAAAATGATAAAGTTACGGTGATAACTAAGTCATAGCCTCCTATTAAGTTGAGTGATAATGGGTCCATTAGTTTAATAATCATTGGAGGTTCAAAGATCTGATGCTTATTGACTAATGAAATTATCATTCATAATATGATAATTTGGTCATGTCTTTCTAATGGTGGTCAGATTGGCCAGTCAAAGTCGGGCCTAATTATTCATTGGTTTGATGCACAAAATGTGGTCATGTTAATAGTTGGATCTAACTGGATCTTTTCAGTGGAGGCCAAAGCCTACTGATTGGACTTCTAGAGCAAAATTAAAAACTACTAGAAGTTATTTGGTGAAGCAGTTGATTATGAACCTACCCATAGGTGCACACGGATTGACCAACCAAAGTTGGGCTCGTGTATAGTCTATGTGAATTCTAGTACCCACTAAAAAATTAGGGGTAATTCTTCGAATTGGAGGTAGAGGCTATCGATTCGAACAAAATAGTGGGAGAACCTTTAGACTAAAGTCCAAGTCTTTAGAGTAAATAATTCATATACTAATTAGGTCTATAGTTTTTCTTTTGTATAGAAATGGCCACTATCCTGTCGCTTCGATCATTGTTGGACAATGACAAACTCATGGGACCTAACTTCGATTACTAGTATCGAAAGTTGATTGTCCTGGAGCATGAACGGATCTTATATATATTGACTAATCTGGCACCTAAGAAGCCAATCCCGAATGATATTGACGTGGTGAGAGACATTTACCAGAAGTGGCTTAATGACTGCACCACTGTTTGATGCATTATGCTAGCGGCAATGAATGATGAGTTCAGCCGTAGGTTCGAGGATGCCCAGCTCGAGAAGATGCTTCAAATGTTGAACGACTCCTTTGGCATGTCTGACGACGTTGAAAGGCATAAGACTAGTTATGCCATTTTCAATGCTCGTATGAGGGACGGGGCATCAGTCACTGATCATGTATTGTACATGATCGAGTTGTTTGAACGCTTGAGTAAGCTGGATTTTTTTCTGCATGAGCAGCTCGGGAAGGATGCGATCCTAAATTCGTTGCCTAAGTCCTTCCTCTCATTTCTTACTCATTTCAGAATGACAAAGCCTGCAGTGAACTACCATGGGTTATTAGGGTTGTTGCAGAATTTTGAGAAGGATCATCAGCTCCAAAAGGAGTCGGTGAATGTTGTGAGAGGATCTTCTTCTAGTCAATCCTTTAAGAAAGGAAAGAAGAATAAGAAGAAGAAGAGCAAGAAGGTGTAGCCGCATGTTGGGACGTCTGCACAGGATCAAACCAAATAGCGCAAGCCTGACCAGAGCCAGGTGAAGTGCTTCTTTTGCAAGAAGCAGGGGCATTGGAAGAGAAACTGTCCTCAATACATTGCCACCCTGGATCCAAACAGGCCAAGGAAGAAGCAAGTAGTTGCTGGGCAAGGTAATTATATGATAACACTTTGCAACTTCTCAATTTGTGATACTACTACCTGGATATTAGATACCGGAAGCCCTTATCATATTTATAATTTGATGCAGGATTTTCAGGTCAGTAGGAGATTTGGTGAAGGCGAGAGATTCCTAAACGTTGGAGATGGAAGACAAGTTTTAGTTCTAGCTTTAGGAGTCATGAACCTTGTAATCAATTCTCATAGAGTTATTCTTAGTGATTGTCACTTTTGTCCAAGTTTTTTATTGAATGTAATTTTTGTAAACCTTTTGGCCAAGAACAGTTATCAGTTTTCAATAAAAGCAAATTTTTGTGATATCATTTTGAATGGTGTTACAGTTTGTGTTGGATAATTAAATAACGGAATTTATCTATTATCACAGTCTGTTAACATAGTCCAAACCTTTGATAAATGCCCTAGAATAGATGATGTTTCAGATGTCTACCTTTGGCATTGTAGGCTAGGTCACATCAATAAGAATAGAATAAACAGGTTGGCTCAAAAAGGAATTCTTGAGGTCAGTGATTGTGAATCACCACCGACCTGTGAGTCCTGTCTTCTTGGGAAGATGACCAAGTCATCTTTTATTGGAAAGGATGAACGTGCTAGTGAACTCCTGGGTCTAGTACATACTGATGTATGTGGATTCATGAGTACAAGCACTAGAGATGGATATTTCTACTTCATAACCTTCACAGACGACCTATCGAGGTATGGGTACGTCTATTTAATGAAGCATAAGTCGGAGTCGTTTGAAATGTTCAAAGTATTCCATAATGAAGTAGAAAAGCAAACTGAAAAGAGTATTAAAACTCTTTAATCTGACCAAGGGGGTGAGTATCTTTCCAGTGATTTTCTGACATATCTTGGGGAGAATGAGATTCTCTTCTAATGGACTCCTTCTGGAACACCACAGCATAATGGTGTATTCGAAAGGAGGAATCGGATCCTATTGGATATGGTTCGATCTATGATGGGGTTTGTCGGTCTGCCGATCTTCTTTTAGGGATATGCGCTCAAGTCAGCTTGTTATGTTCTGAATAGGGTTTTGAGTAAGTTTATTTCTAAAATGCCATATGAGATATAAATAGGGCGTAAACCAGTACTCTCACACCTTAGGATTTGGGGGTGTCTAGCTTATGTCAAATGTTTAGTAACGGACAAGCTCGGACCTAGGTCTGACAAGTGTAGCTTTATAGAATATCCAAAAAAGACCAAAGGATATTACTTCTACCTAGCTGATGAACATAAGATGTTTGTCAGCCTTAAGGCAGTCTTTTTAGAAAGAAAGCTTCTTGGTGAAGAGACTAATGCCTCTAAGATCGAACTTGAGGAAGTTCGACAAGTGGAAGAACCAACACAAGTAGCTGAACCTGAACCGGATTTGATTCGATCAGACCCGGAGCCTACTGAACTTGCATCCTTAAGGCGATCTAGTAGAGTACCACATCAGCCAGACAGATACTATGGTTTCTTGATCCGGGATGGAGATCCTGTTGAACTCGATGAGAACGACAAGGATCCGATCACCTACATGGATGCAATACAGAGATCCAACTCTGAAAAATGGTTTGAGGCCATGAGATTCGAAATGGAGTCCATGAAGCTCAACAATGTATGGACATTGGTTGACCCATCCAAAGGGGTAAAACCCATAGGGTGTAAGTGGGTCTTCAAAAGAAAAAGAGGCGCAAATGAAAAGATGGAGATCTATAAAGTTCGTCTGATTGTTAAAGGATATCGTCAACGTTATGGTATTGAGTATGGCGAGACGTTTTTTCTTATGGCAATGCTCAAATCTATTCAAATCATGCTTGCGATAGCTGCACATCTAGATTATGAAATCTGACAAATGAATATGAAAATGGCTTTCTTAAATGGAGAGCTGGCTGAAGAAGTGTATATGATATAATCTAAAGGTTTCACATCCACAGATGAGTCTAAGGTGTGCAAGCTTCAAAGATCTATTTATGGATTGAAGCGGGCATCTCGGAGTTGGAACATACATTTTGATAGGACGATCAAGACATATGGCTTCGTTAAGAACGAAGAAGAGCCCTGCATACATAAGTGGGCTAATGGTCCAGCAGTTGTATTCCTCGTTCTGTATGTGGATGATATTCTCTTAATCGGGAATAATGTTCTTACGTTACAAGGAATAAAGATTTGGTTGTCGTCATAGTTCTTCATGAAGAATCTGGGAGAAGCTTCCTACATCTTAGGGATGAAGATCTATAGAGATAGATTTAAAAGGTTGCTTGGATTGTGTCAATCCACGTACATAGACACTGTGCTGAAGAGGTTCAGCATGGAGAATTTTAAGAAGGGCTATCTACCGATAGGCCATGAAATTTCTCTTTCGAAGAGGAATTGTCCGACAACATCTCAAGAAAGAGAGCGTATGAATAGAATTTCATATGCTTTGACAGTGGGTTCTATTATGGACGTCATGACATGTATGCGATCAGATGTGGCATACTCACTAGGGATAGTGAGTAGATACCAATCTGATCCAGGGGAGAACTACTGGAAGGTTGTTAAAACCATCTTAGAGTATTTAAGAAATACTAAGGACCAGTGGCTTGTTTGTGGTGAATCAGACTTGAAACTTATAGGATTTATAGACTCTAGTTTTCAGTCTGATCATGATGAGAGAAAAAGCATGTCGGGGTATGTGTTTATCCTTAATGGTGGTGCTGTCTGCTAGAAAAGTTTCAAGCAGCACACTGTGGTCGATTTAGTGTGCGAGGCAGAGTATGTTGCTGCATCAGATGCTGCCAAAGAAGCGGTATAGCTGAAGAAGTTCATCACCGAGCTCGGAGAAGCATCCTTCCTAGATGGTCCAGTTCTGCTCTTTTACAACAGCTCTAGAGCCATTGCTTAGGCGAAGGAATTCCAAGCACACCAATGGATGAAGCACATTCTGCGTCGCTTCCACCTTGTCTGAAAAATAATGGATCGAGATGACGTTGATCTTCAGAAGATCGATGGGAAGGAGAACCTGGCCGACCCATTCACTAAAGCTGTTGTGATGAAGAAGTTCGATGACTTCAAGTCGAAGATGGATATAAGAAATTGCACCGATTGGCTTTAGGCCAAGTGGGAGATTGTTGGGAATAGTGTCCCAAAGCCAATCGTCAGTCTGTTGATGATTGAGCTAATTAATGTAATTGTATATGAATTATTAATTGAATAAAAATTATTCTGGCATTTTCATGACAAATCTTTTATCTTCTAATGAACTCCTGTCTAATGTGATGAAGTCCTTAGGACAATTTAAAATCAACAAAGGAGGATTTATCGTTTAGTCTTTAAAATAGTTCGCGATCAATAATACATTGTTACCAAAGACGATAACATTTATCGAGTATAGATTGTTGTATGTCATATAGGTTGGTTGTCCTCTTAACCAAGGAGTGTGGAGACATTGGTATGGCATGCAGGTGAGATGTAAAGGTACATTTGCACTGAACGTGACCGACTCTAGAGCTTTTCTACTGTCAAGAATTGCTCTGATGGAATATGGGCATAAATGTCCCTCCAACCTGAGATCATCATGGTGACTTCCAAGCAACTCACTATACTTTGGTGCCGGACTCTCTGAATTTCTAATTCAGTGACGGAAGATTTCTGGGTACAGTCAAGTACTTGAGGAGTCGGTGCGTAAGTCAAGATGGGATTGACCACTCCTAGGCTCAGGAGCTGTGCTCAATAGTATTTCAATTTAGCAAAGCCTTGGCTAGAGTAGTCCTTGTGAGAGATCACAAGATTAATTATTTTGAGACACGATTTGGATATATCTTCTAGGATTGACAGTTAAACCCTAAGTCATCCTATGCATAGAGGTCAAAGGGATGAATTATGCGATAATCATATTCACATAGGTTCTGAATGTTGCGACTGCACCATTCGGTCTATTCGGACGTTGGGTACCATTGTTAGATGATCACTTCAATTAGTATAGAAAATTGGTTCCTGGGCTATCGGCTTAGGTTCAAACCTGCGGGGTCACACATACTAGAGGTTCCTACTCGATCTAATGGCTGATCAATGAAAGATTAATTAGTGATTTGATCGCTAATTAACTCAATTTGATTGAGTGATTATTTTTTATCAAAATCAATTGAATTGGATTCATTTGGATTTGACCCGATTAGATTATGAGATGATCTAATCGTCAATCGTCAAGGAGGTTTGATCTCCGATCTGATCAAAGGTTTGGCTTGATTAATTCCTGATTTGATTAGGATTTAATTAAGACTAATTAAGCCTAAATAAGTTGGATTTATTCTGATCTAATTGGGCCTAACCAATTTGGATTGGATTGGTTCAATTGGATGTCAAATAAGAGACTAGTTTAACTAGTCTTTCCATGCGCCACATCATCCAAATATTGCACCATCTATTCTCCACGAGAATTGAGAATTTTCGTAAAGAATTCCATGCACAAGAGGGCGCACGCCCTCCCTTCTCACGTCCCAAATGGATAGGTTTAATCTGGTTACAAGTTCAATTCAAATATGATTTGAGTTTGAATGGATAACCACTTAATCTAGACCTCTCCCTCATGCCTCTCTTATTTGTGCGCATCTATAAAATACCTGATTTTATGGGCATGTAGATTAGAACTCAGAAAAGAGAGAGAACGTGTGAGAAAAAGAAGAGAGGGTCTCTTCTCTGCGTGAGGAATTCTAGGCGCAAGTTTCTTGGGTGAGTGCATACCCTAGAATCCATCTAGGGTTTGGGTTCTAAATTATGAGCAACGAGGGTCGTGAGTTCATAGATCTGGAAGGAGAACCTCATGTATTTTTTTTATACATCGACAAACCGGAGTGTTCGAAGAGCTGGTGAAGAAGATCGAAGGAGTTCGATCTAATATCAGCCATCAAAGGTCCCTACAGCGAGCTAGCACTTGGGAGGAATTGATCGAGATCAGGGCCTCGTGTGGATCACCCGTGGAGGCCAGACGCGTATATGGCTGCGTCTTGACGATTAGATCTACACCGAGGAGATCAATTTACGGAGATCATTTATCCGCGAAAAAGTAACGTGTTCTGAACACGTAGAAGCTGTAAAATAGTTTTATTGCACTTGATATTTTATTTTTCAGATATGCATGCATATATATGTACATTAGATCCTGTGTAATTTTGGATTTTCAGATTAGATCTATAGCTTTTATTATTAATACGATTAATAATTGTTTCCGCTGTGCAATCTTTGGAAAAAAATTTTAAAATTAAAGCTAGAAATCCTGCGCGTTCGCTTCACCCTAGAGCACCTATTGTTGAGATTGGTCCAGACTGAGTCCTTGTCAACAAGTCTTTATGAAGGGTATAACATAGGACACTCCCAATCCCTTTCAACTGTCTCCTCTTCCTATCTTGCTCGGGAGGATTATTTTTTGAACACTTCAGTCGATCAATTTATTTATGTGATGAGTATAGTAATAAATTCTATAATGTCTAATCTGCAATAGGACATTAACAAAGATACCTGCTAAGTAGATCATGTGTTGACCTTGTGTGAATCTAGTTTACCTTTTCATTTGGATCTAATCATAGGCATGGCTCTTATATACAATGTACACCAAGAGATCAAATATTTATATTCTACTTACTTTAGTATAAAAATTATTAAAAGAAACATTTTTATCTTCTCTTAGATGGTTCAATTTGCGCTTGCTTTGCCACATGTCATTAGCTTGCTGAGTTGCGGACAATTTCAAAGTGAAATTTGAGATGCCATTACCATTGCCAATAGTCCAAATTTTGCTAGAGATATGACTTGTGCATTGTTTGTCTTTTCTTGTTCCGTTGAACCTATTACTTGTAACTTGCAGATAACCAATGATAGTGTATATGCGTTGTTAGAATGCTGCTTAGTTAGTATGCTTGGATGCTAAGATGTTCCATTGGGATAGAATAGACTTAAAACTTCAATAAGTGTATTGGTAGCATTAAATTAAATATTCTTTGTTAAAAGTTGGCAATTGGAAATCCAGGAATTATATCCATACATAATATTAGCAAAAAGATGTTACAAGTAATCCTTTTCTTCTAGATTTGACATACTAATCATTTGTATTATACTGTGTAGTCATGTGTATCCATAGTTCATGGAATATTGCATAGAAGAATTACTGCTCTTCAAAATTGGAAAAGTTTAGTTCTTCCACTAAATGGATAGGTCTGTTGGCTGTTTATTGCAGTGTACATATGGTGGAACTGCAAGGTACCGGTGAATTATTTGCTATGAAGGCAATGGACAAATCAGTAATGTTAAATCGTAACAAGGTCCTGTAGATATTCATCAATTCTTTCTCAATAATGATTATATTGCTTTTCTGAATAAAAATTCTTAGTGAAGTCTCAAACTGATGAAGGACAAGAACACATACTGTATATTGCACTCATATTGATCAAGGACCACAAAGTCCACACTCAATACCTTACTTCACTGACTAATCATGTAGATCACAAAAAGTTACATGACACTATTGAGTATTGACAAATATGCTAAAGGCATGCTTAGATATGCTAGGGAAATATATTCTTTTGTATTTAGGCTACTTTTTATTTCTTTCTAGGGAGAGGTGGACTTGTCTTGAGCATATAAACAGATATTTGACTCTTTTATATATCAATTCGGGTCAAAATGTTGTTGAGGAATCCGATGGAAGCTTAAGAAATTATCTTTTTTTTTTTTTTGAAAAAATTCAATGTACAAATTAACAGTAATTAGCATATTAACAGATTAAAAGAAATCAAGAAAATTGTTCAAGTTTTGCACTAAAACCTTACTGATTGTACCTAATATTATTGATTCTAATTAAAGAACAACTATGACAGCTAATAACTTATATGAAAAATTGTGGGCTGTTCAGGTTCTTTATAACCCACAAAAACAAATTCCAAACTGATGAGGTATTGCTTGTGCTGACCTGCATCATTTTGAATTGCTATGATACACTATGTCAAGAATGATGTGAATTACATCCCACCAATATGGGCCGGTGCAGGGAACACATCCACCTGGGCTATAGATTCTTAGAAATCAATGGTTAGGCACCTTTGGCATGTTTTGAACTTTGAAGCAAATTCTAAGTATTGGTGCCAGTGGGTGCGCCAGTCACACGCCAGCACAATGCATGCATGCTGTACCAGAATGCATGCCATACTGTGCCAAAACAAAAAATAACAAGAGGATTTTAAAACCCTTTTTAATTAACAATAGTTAAATAGATGCTATTCCAATCCATTCCAGGTGCCGATACTGGCTCAGCATGGCCAGCACTTGAAACCTGGTTTGAAGATTGTGAGAAACCACCGTGCAAGAACATCTGCACTTGCATGTGACTTTACTACATGATATTACCATTTTCGAAACCATTCAATAAGATATGTACAGAACTCAGAGAGATTTTAGGGGATAACATGATGTAAACGAAAAATAAATGAAGAACAAAAAATAAAATTAAAAAGAAAAGAAAGAAAGGAAACAAAAAAAATAAAAATTCAAAAGAAAAACAAAGATTCAAAGCCTGAAATTTCAGGGTTTCAATTGATCAATCATTCAAGTCTGTTTTTTTCTAGACAGGTGAAGCCTTTAAATTTTAGGAATAAAAAATAATCTAATAGGACTCTAACAGGTGACTTGAAACTTAATAGAACTTCATTTACTGAGTTCTAACAAAATAAAAGGTCCTAAAAAAAATAAATAAAATAAAAATTTTATAAAATTAAATTAGGGTTAGGATTTCTCAATAACGCTTTCTCCTTGAGTACGTGTATAAATCCTATTCCTATCATAACAACTATGCCACCAAAGGAAATATGTGGTGCAATGCCTCAAATCTCATCAGAAGGTGCCAGTTATCAGAAAGAAAAAGGAGATGTAATGTGCTATAATCTTGCTTATGATGAGTTTCCAATCTCAATTTACATATATTTTTATTAAATATCTACATATGAAGCAATTGTTAGATATTATCTGTTTCCATGGAAAGTAGGTTTACTGTCTCTGTGCCCATGCAGGTTCATCGAGCATGCATAGAGAGAGAAATTTATTCGTTATTGGATCATCCCTTTCTTCCAACACTGTACACTTCCTTTCAGGTTAACATTTTTATTCACTAAACTTACCTTCTAATGCACTAAAGTATATGTGGAAAATATTATGCTTTATGGAACATTGTAGATGCAGCATGCTGAAAATACATATATAATACTATAATCAGAGTTCAACTTATGCAAAAATTCTTTTATATGTAAAAAAGAGTATTTACAACCAATTTCATTAATGATTTCTGATATACTCTTATTATTCTCACTTTCATCCGGTGTCAATGTTCCCTTGCATGGGCCAGGTTATCTAACCAAGTTTCATTAAAAGAAGCATGAATTAGGCATTAGTCCATTAATTTGTGAGGTTTCTCATCAAAACTGTTCTCTGAAACATTTTTTCTCACATGGTGGTGTTGTCATAACAAAGTCATTGTTGTTAGTTAAGTCTTTATTATATAACATCTACCAGCATCATACACGAATTTTCCTTTCTTTTCTTTTATCTGCAGCACAATCCTGCAAATTTTAGTTGCTTTTATCTGATAAAACTTTTCATAACTTTGGAATCTCTTGAACTTGTGAATTGTTTGAAAAGAAACTGGTAGATTTATAGGCAAGCCTGAGAAATAGCTAATCCTAAAACCACAGAAAATGGAGCTATAATATGGATAAGTCAGTTAGCATCATTAGTTAAAGTTATCTCTAGAGAAAAGAGGGGTAGAAAATGTAATTCTTAGCAGGCCTGTAATGTTGTTCAGGGTCCATCTGTTGAATCTATGTTGCTCTACTCTCGAAATACAATGCCTGTCTTGTCACTATCTTAACCTAGATTATTCTAAACAGGACAGAGGATGTCTTAGATAATGATGAGGTACTCATCAGCCCACTCACAGGTGATGAAGATCACTGATCGCAATTGTGCTAAGCATGAATTTCAATATGAAACTAAACTCAATTATCAAACCACTTTGCTCCCTTTTCTATTAATTCTTCTCTGTGAGCACATCTTTTGAAGACTTTACCTCTTAATTCCAATTTTACTTAGGTATTTGACTCTTCTCCCTGACCATCATAATTCTCCTATTGGGCCTCCTCCAGTCTTCATTGAATAAGATTATACTATACAATTAAGTTCTCCACACTTTTATCTTGTGCTGCATTAATTCTGAAACCTTTCCAGTTGGACTCAATTCAAATAGTATTATTCATTGTTTTGCTACACATCCACCTAACTTGTCATCTTTGCAATGCGCTTTTGATCATCCAACAAATGATATGCATTTCTGCATGATTGTCTTATTTTGTCCGAAACCCTATAAGCATGCAGAGAGGACTCATCAAGAATTTTACATTGTTTACCTTGCTATAGATATATATGTCTGATCTTCATTCATCTGACCATTCTACTTTCTACGATGTGATATATTCCAGACTGACACAAATCAGCTTGGGATATTTTACATTCATTAACTTTATTTTCAAATCCTCAGAGTGTCTGTGTTAGGGCTTCAAGTACATGTCTGTCTTGCTGGTTCACTTCTTCATTTAGAGGAATTTCATGATGATGCAAAGATCTGGCATGGGAATAGATATCTGACATATGAGTAAATGTTTTCCTTAGAGCCTACATGATGAGCATGCTATTCTTTTGTCACTTTACAATGAACAATTCTTTCATATAAAACAATGTAAATACAATTTGTTACAAGGGATTACGTAACTGTACATAATCCAAATAAGTGTGGATAAGATACTGCGATAACAAATAGAAGTACCAAAGATAAACATTGTATTACAGTAATTCATTCATGACTTGTGCTATTATGTCAAAGTGAAGATAGAGGATCATATGAATTCCTTCATTTAGCAAAAATCATTCCACATTAATGTCAACATCAAATTATCTTAACTTTAAAGTATCCTTAAAATGGAAATATAATTATGATAAGATCTTGAGATTGGTTCTAACAAATGCAAGAGTTTGATGGCTAGGGAATTTGAATTTGCTTGCATATTTATATGCCCAGGTAGACAACTACAAGTATTGTTGACAATTTCTGAAATTTTCTGCTTGCAATCTAGCGAAACAGTTACTTTTATCTCTAACTTCCAACCTCCATGGCATTCATGATGATATATTCTAGTTTCAAGTTGCTTTACATCATTTTGTTATGCATATTTTATCTCATCAAATACAATTTACTGATTTGTCTTCTCCACAGACACCAACACACGTTTGTTTAATAACAGACTTTTGCCCTGGGGGAGAGCTATTTGCATTGCTTGACAAGCAACCTATGAAGATGTTCAAAGAAGAAGCTGCAAGGTACAAACAAAATAGTGTCTAGATTTCATTCTATTTTGATAGCTTAACTAAAACTATTACTATACTATCTATTAAAATTTTTTCTAGTTGGCATGCTTGTCCCTGCTAAGAGTGACACTTTTACAGATTTGTATAAGTTGAGATACAAACCTATTGATAGGGTTTATGGAAAATAGACAATATTCTCCTTATTCAAGAACCAGAGAGTTAACCATGATCTACAACAACTAAACATACAAAAGACAAGCAAAAAGGGGAGATTTATCACCCATGCATTAAGTGGACAAAGAAATAGTTTTAACTTTTAAATGTTAATGATGGCTTAATTTGATTAACGTTCAGAAGTATCAGAACATTCTGAACTTTGGTACATATATGTTTTAAGATGTGTAGATGAAGCTAGCATAGGAGATTTTCAATTTATATGGCCCATCATGCATGTAACCTAGCTCTACTGGTACCTTCCGTTGTGTCCACTCGATGCACAGGTAATAAATCTCCACAAAAAGGTTGATTTTTTGGTTTTTGAGCATTTTCAGCATCACATCATGTTGGCAAAAAGAAAAATGTTATATATCAAAATTAATCATGCGGGTTCTAAATTAGATATAGTCCATGTAGTTTGCATTAGTGAGTTTTGGGCTCAAATCATATAATACATCTCTCTCTCTCTCTCTCTCTCTCTCTCTCTCTCTCTCTGTGTGTGTGCATGCGCGCGTGCGTGCGTGTGTTTTAGCTAGTAAGCCAAATCATCTAACCAGTAATCAGATTTCTTATGATTTATATATGCCTTCGTGTTAATTATTTCAACTGTGATGTCTTGTAGCCATGTTAAACTTTGTGCCTGACCTAATTAAACTCCTAGCTGAGCCATTTGATCTCAAACATGTTTGTCATCAATGTAATTTAATCAGCTGAAGCTTGTCCTTTTCTCATGAAAGCATTTCTCATAAGCTTCAAGTTGAGTTATTCTTAACAGTATTTGCATGCTTCATGCATGGCATTGCTGTTCCCCTAATTCAATTTTAATCCTAAAATTTTCCAGGTTCTATGCTGCAGAGGTTGTAGTTGGTGTGGAATACCTTCATTGTCTAGGTATATCTGTCAACTTATAAATGGTGTATACTAGAATTACCAAAAGTTCTTCAACTTATTCTGCATTTGGTTTCTGAATTTTCTTGATTAAGGTGTTTACATTGTTGAACAAGAACACCCGTACAGCGATGGTTTGACAATGACCGATGGTTTTACAAACAAATAATTTTGTTAAAATATGAGCTCTGCAAGTAATCTAAATGAAATTGTTACAGTCAAGGGCTTAGATGGTGTGGATGGGTCGGATGGCTCAATCTCTGCGCTTGCGCGCGTGAGGTATTATCCATTTTGGCCTAGATCCATGCCAAGTGCCATGTTAGGCCTTACAGTTTTGCCCTTTAAAAGGTGTCTCATGGGGAGAGAGATGACCACAATCCCATATGAGCCAGAGTCTCCCTTGATGCGATCGCCACTCAACTCCGGCCATCCCAACTAGGGTTGGAATTCTGTAGCTATAAAAATTAATGGAAATTAATAAATTATGTAATGTAAATTAATTAATTAAAATATTGAAGTGGACTATGAAAAAATTCAAACTTTATTTTAGACAGATTTAAGAATAAAGGTATGCACCTGTACCGATCATTGGCTTTGCAGCCATAGAATTTAGACTCTTTTCAACCATAGGATAAAGGCCTAGATCTCCTGGAAACTGCATGAGCCATTCATCAATTGGCCATCTTGGTTCTATGGTAGGATCCTTCTTGTCTAAAGCTTCCTCAGACAGGAATGTAGTAATTAATGCATTAAGGATTGACACCAAGTGCAGAGATGGTCATCAAATGATATAGTGGATCATACCTTGATCAGTTATGCCAACCCTATATAAATGAAGAAGGTTTTTTTGGTTAAGTTTAATTACATGACCTCCATCTTCACTTGGTTGTTTTGTACAAATATATTTACCAAGATGACCTCAAACTAAAGGGACAAGACTCATGGTTATGGTTTCTTGTACACAAATCCCATTGCCTTTTACAAATCACATGCTTTTAGAGACAGCAGATTATATGGACTCACAATCCTGGAGAATGATATATTAACTAACTCTCCTATGGTGGATGCAAGGTGAATCGAAACTTGAGGCTTCAACATGGGCTGACATAATCATGCTCAGTCTTATCCTTTCTTTTCATTTTGAATGCACAGGATAGAATCATGTTATATCAATGATGCTATTCATCACAGTTATAGAAGTTCCATTTTCCACTAAGAGTTAAGAAAACTTACTGGATGAATACTTGGATTTCTTTATGTGCTTTTTTTTTCATTAACATTTATACATATGTTTCCAATAAATGGAAATTAGCACCAGGATTAACAACTGAAAATTTTTCCCTGGTAGTCTGAATCATCAGCAGATGAGTTGCAGAAGCAATTTTAAATTGTTAAAATGTGCAGAAGATTAGCAAAAGGTAATTGTATTTTTGTATCTTTATTATGTAGGAATTATATATCGTGATCTGAAGCCTGAGAATATATTACTCCAAAAGGATGGGCATGTCGTATTGGCTGACTTTGATCTGTCATTTTTGACATCTTGTAAACCTCAGGTATCTTTTCCTATTTCATTTGAAAAGTAGTTAGTTCCTTGCATGTATCTTATGTTTCTTTTTGTTGGAAGAATTTCTTATTACTGTCAAATGATAATTTTCTTATTAATGGCTCTTGACTGGAAGGTCTACCATTGTCTCTGGCCATTCAACATTCTGAACTGATTTGTTTAACGAACTTCTAAACTGATTTTTCAAATGATCATTTATATTTTTCATAAAGTGATTCTGTATTAAAACTATTACATTACCTTTTTTCGATCAGTTTTATAATGATTTTATTGTTAGCAGTGGAATCGAGGAAGGTAAAAAGATAGAAAATAATACATTCCTTCATTCACAATGAGAGAGAGGATAGATAGGTAGTTTTTTCAATTTGTTATTTCATTTCTTTTCAGAAAGTGGCTCTGTATTTTATATTATATCACCTTTTTGGATCCGTTTTATAATGATTTTACAGTGAGCAGTAGAACAGAGAAAGGCAAAAGATAGAAGATAAATAATTCCTTCATTCACAGTGGTAGATATATAGATAAATAGGATACTTTGTTGAAAATTTTGTTGGAAAATTTTGCAAGATCCATTGTTGATTAAGATAGTGCATCAACAAAATTTTGCAAGATCTATTGCTAATAAAGGTGGTGCCTTCCTCTAGAATCATGATAGCCAGCATCTTCAACAAGGTGTTCATTTTGACTTCTAGGGGTTTAGGGTATTCATTGTAGTGCATATACTAGTCTTGGTTCTTTTACTAATACTTTGCATGTCTCTATGTATGTATGTGTTTGCGGTCATGATTAACTGATGATCAGTAATGACCACTGTGGGAGAAAAGCATGTGTGTTTGCGGTCATGATTAACTGATGATCAGTAATGACCACTGTGGGAGAAAAGCCTTTCACTCAACTCAAAAAGGACCATTATGTGAAGTGAAAACAAATTATAGGAAGCGAGGTAGAGAGGAGAGTGACGGAATCAATTGTAGCCTAAAATTCAACTTTGATTTTGAAAAACTTTATCATTGTCATAGCAGACATTTAATGAAATTGAAAACAGGAAGATGGCTCCCTGAATTCAACTTGCATGCAAACATTTCTGTAAGGAGAGTATGTTTACTGGAAGTTGCATCATTTATTAACCGGGTTGCAAGAACTGTAGCTTGAGTTAGTGACTTCTAGTCCCCTTTTTCATGGAGTCGTTTCAGGCACTGAAAGTTGAGTTTTTTATTTTATCTCATCATGTTCCCTGGTAACTTCTTCTATATGTTGGTGGAGAGAATTGCAACTCCAAAATAGGTGAGAGACCTATGGCAAAAATAAGTGGCAAAGATTGAAAATATTTTATTTGTCATTTCTCAGAAAACTGCTGCTGCTAGTTGAATTCATGGTTGCTACAACATTTTCCCATGGACAAACATGAGAAAGAATGATGATCCACTTGTAAAAAGCAGTGAGAGCATCATCAGCAGTTGTTTTATGATTGTTCCTTTTTTCTTGGGTCTGCACATGCTTAATAGGCACTCTACTGTTCAAGTATTTCATACCATTCACTTGAGTGCTTCTGTTAATTTAGGTGATTTATTGAAGGCATCAATTGGCCTTAGATAGATTTACCCTTTCTCTGTGGGAGAGTTTTGAACAATCTTTCCATTATTGCACAAGCAGTCCAACTACAATATCTTTGAGGGTGCAGCTAAGAACACGACACATTTGTACTTGGCATGGTTTGAGGCGCTGCTCTGTTTGCTCCATCACAACACAACTTGATGTGTCTTTATTGCTTAGCTACTAAGCTCCCTATGGTGCACTCATTTTATTAGAATTACACAAGTTATATTAGTTGTAACTTGTAAGGAATGGGTTTAGCTCACCACCCATGGCTACTTGTGCACGGATAGTGATGTAAGACCCTGTTTGCTTGATGCACACCTATGTTTGTGTGTGGGCAAGTGCAGTACATGGGGTGCACCATGCATCAGGTCTGCAGGCCCTCCATCATTGCACGCATGAGGAAGCACCCACCACTTGTGATGAGCCAAGCAGCTTCCTAGTTGTAAATGTGGAATTGATATTAAATAGTTCAAACCAGTATAATTTGATGTTATCAATATATAATAAATTGCAGTTACATTCTATCATTAGAGCTACCAACATCTGCTATTTGAGTGTTTTCAAACATCTATCTGTGTTTTTAATTTCTTAACCATGAAAGCTTTCTAATATAATTGACATTTTGCAGGTTATAAAACATGTATCTCCATCTAAGAGAAGAAAATCCAGAGATCACCTTCCTCCAACCTTTGTTGCAGAACCTAGTACACAATCAAATTCATTCGTTGGAACAGAAGAGTATATAGCTCCTGTATGAACTTCTGTCAACTCATGGTCTATTTAGTTGTTTTAATACTACCTATGCTCTCTGTCATACACTAACAGTTAAAATTATGAGGAAGAGATAGTATTGATTAGTGTGATTCTTAAAAAACACAATCAAGAACCCTATAACATCACTTCGGGGTTAGCTATATATACTCCACTTCACCCTATACAAAGTCGAAATATTACCTCTTTAATCTAAATATTCTTTTGTCTTCCCTCTTTTATGGATGTTCAACTTGTACCAGAAACCACCTCCACCTCTGTGTTGTCTGTAGCCAAGTTGCAACAAGGCTTGACCATCAAAAAGGCTTTTCTGCCCTAGTTTGTTTTATGGCTTCTAATCTAACTCCCCACATGTCAAAACACAATCCAGAACTAATTTCAGACCTATGAAAGTATAGAGGAAAGCAACATTTACAAATGCAATATGCTACATTGCTCAAAGAAAAAAAAAAAAGCATTGTATCCCATAGCTCCCTGATTATGTGGATCCACCTGAACCTTGAATATAAGGCCCATACATCCAATGGAGGGCTGTGCGGTACCTTGCATGCGTGTGGGTGAAAGTCACCCATGCATGCTTGTGGCTCCACTATCCTATGTATGATATACCTTTTACTATAAAAAAAACAAAAATTCAATTTCCTCAAAACCGAATGGAGGCTTGATTTAGTATGAGAGACACACACATACTGCACTGAACATGATTTCACATTTGATGTGATGCAATGTAGGAAAGGAACCTGTCTGCAACTAGTAAAGGGTCCAAAATTGATCCATGAAAGGTATTGGAACATCCCTTGTACCTGATATTGATCTTATGGTATACCTAGCCATTCCAAAGTAACTATGAACCAGATTCTTACAGAGGAGAGGAAAACAAACCCTCAATTTCCCCTATACAGAATATTTCTTAAGAACCAAGAAACAAATTAAAACAAGCAAGTTATTGAAATTGTTACATTGTTTAGGTCGATTTATTCAGGTTTTTATCAAAGTCATAATTCTGCTATTGATTATTTATGTAATTGAAACCTGTAGACATCTTATTTTGGAGTGTCATCCTGTTATTTTGTGATTTATCATTCCATGCCTTACAATTTTATGTGCTTTCCGTGAGCCCTAGAATTCTTATGCTTCTGCTGGTTATAGACACTATCAGGCATCTACATTAGCTAATAGATAATGTCAGAATTCTTAAGGAACCTCTGTATCCTCTCACATCTCTTTCTTTCAGGAGATTATCACAGGAGCAGGACATAGTAGTGCCATAGATTGGTGGGCTCTTGGTAAGCATTTAACCATATGGTAGCATCCATTACTTTGTCTCTTTGCTTGAAGATGTATGCATCCAAAAGTATGTTTCTTTGACAACTAACAATAAACAATTTTTCTTATCAAACTTTCTCATGTGAAATTTTAATGTCTAGCATGTGGCCGTCAAATAAGTCTAAATTTTGTGGGAAAACGGGACACTAGAATGGGCTTATTTATTATAGGCAATATTATATGTTCCTTCCGTAAAAGAATTTCCTTTCTAAGGCAAGATGACAATAACTCCTTGCTTCTTGCTTCCTAATAGCATGTTGACCATCATAAGGATCGTGCAAGGTTAAAGTACTGAGGAGCAGACTTGTATCTGGAGCAGGCTTGTACAGTCCACGATGAACAGGGAAATACCAGGCCCTCAGACCTTGACGTGACCATAAGTTACATGTATAAAGCAATTATAACATTAGGTGAGGTCAACAAGCAGTTGAAGTAGCAAGGTATCCGGTTCTACAGCAAAAGATTTCATCGAATCTGCCAACCGTAGGAACTAGAAACTGCAAGGGGGTGGGAACTTTAACATTTTCCAATATTCACTTTAAGCTCTTCTATCAACTTTGGACCAAATCCTTGATCATTTTAAATCCTCTCAAACCTTATGGATGGTCAGTAATTCTCTACCAATCCTACCTCAATTACTCAATGAACAGTGTTTGTGATTACAAAAATATATATCCCTCCCGTTAAAAACATTAGATGCTCAAATAAATGGTAAGGAAAATTTTCAATTCCCAAGTGGAACAAAAAGCCATAAGAATTCTATCACACGTGCAATAATAATTATAATAATTGGCTTGCTATTGGGGAAGAGTGTAGCTCAATATGATGGTATCTATATTCACTAAGATATCCTGTAATAAACTTACGCTATGCTTGTATAACAAGCACCTACCACATTTTAATAAGCAAGTTTAATAACCATTAAGGTTCTTTACTGGCCCTCAGAATCCTATAATTACTCATATACCAATGTTAATGTCTATAACAGCAGACCAAAAACAATCTTAGTCATCAAAATGGTTGTATGCAGCAGAAAACATCTACTTTTGGTTTGGAGAAAATTAGATACATTGTAGAAAGGGAGAACTTGAAATTACCTGCTCAACATACTTATGGAATGCCTTTATGATTGAAGGTACACATATGCATCTTTATGCAACTTGCAAACAGAAATAGTTGAGTGAATTTTGTACACCTAGTTGAGTGAATTTGCTCCTGTAACTAATGCTCCTTGCGACAAAATAAAATGTATATTCTCATCTAAATATACAAATAGGGACCAGTGGTGCATTATCCAACGCATGTAAAACCTCAATTATCAACCATCAAGACATCAGTCACTGAACTACTTTACAAGTAGCTCTAATCACCTATTTAATCCATGTCTTAGTAAGCTTCTATTCAATCTTTGTAATAACTGAGAGCAAATTAGCCTATTGACTACTATTTCAAACTGCAGGTATTTTGTTGTATGAGATGTTATATGGTCGTACACCTTTTCGAGGAAAGAACAGGCAAAGGACATTTGCCAACATTTTGCACAAAGACCTCACATTCCCTAGTAGCATTCCAGTAAGAAAATGCCTCCAATCAGCTCTTGTAATTATTCATTCTCTAAATTTAGTCTACAGCTCGTGCCTAACCAGTTCTTTTACTTGTTTTATAACATATAATCTCCAATTTTATATTATCAGCTTACATTAAGGCATTGGTTGTCACAATTCTATTTCAGTTAGGCAACAAGGCAGGCTCTGACTATCAAAAGGGGGTTGACTCTAAGCTAGGATGGCACTGCAAAAGGATTTAGCACATACAATTAGATTTCAAGCTTCCTCATGTAGTTGGGAAATGTTATATGTTAATGTGCAAAGCATCAGGTTCCTTGCTAAGGCTTCGTTAGCATGTAGGACGCCCCAGTTTCAAACTGACCCAACAGTGACAAACAGACAGACATACTTGACTCTATATAGATCCAATAAGTGATTCCTAATTGTGTTCAAATTTGTTATCAACAAACAAAGTTGAAAATTGAGGTTCCTGACCAGGGCTCATTAGCATGTCGGAAAGTTCCCTCATATCTGAAAGGTGCCTCCAAACCAGTTTACAAACTCATTCCTCAGAATCCCACAGAAGTCTGCTACTTTATGCTAAAAATAAGTCATGTTTATACCAATTATGAATTTCTCATTTCCTTTCACTCTCATTTTTATAAGTTGTAAGTTGTACCATTCCACAAAAATGGCAATGTCTATATCGCATGTCTAGTGAACAAATAATGCCAAAGTGAATTTCCTCCATCTAAGGATTTAATTATTAGTTTTAGCTGTTAGTCCTATCATTCCTATAATGCTTAGATGGTAAAATGTTTGAACTTAGATAGTTCTGCATGGTCTTCCACAACCATGATAGAAACAATGCATCAGAGCTGCCAAAAGAAAATGGAGTCCAGTTAGCACTAAAGCTGGCAGAACCAGACAAGCCAATCAGATGATTTTTAAAGTGTTCCTTCTGATTGTAATTCTAGAAGATTCTCCATATAATGAATAGATCCATTTGGAGGTCCCAGCCTTCCAGGCTCATAACTAAGAGTTCTTTTGTAGCCAAGTCTCCACCAAGGCAGCATAGGTATCTTAGAGCTATGTCAAAACAAGAAGGAATTTAATCTCAAATTCTCTCCTTTCTAAACACATTGATGTTATAGCCACTTTGCTGCCTGCCGAGTCATCATCCAACAAAAGTGACCTTAACCTTTTGACACATTAGAGTGGCTCTTGAAGTCTTGCCAAATATTCTACTCAGCCAATCAGGCAGTACCTCTACCATGGATGAACCTTCTGAACTTTGGTTCCAGACTAACCGACCATCAAACACTCTACATTGAGATCTCATCTTGGCATTAGTGTCCCAAGCAACTTGAAAGAGATCAGAAATCTGCTAAAATGTGAACAGTTCCCCAACAATATACCTCTCCAAGAGCGACACAATTTGCCATCATCAACTGAACATTAGTGGCACACAAAAACATCTGCTGACTTCATCACACCAATGAGGAGGCTCTTTTTGAGGAAACAAGGTTGAAAACTAATGCAGGGTTACCTCTAAAATAAACTGCTTTAATGACACTAGGCCATAAGTTAGGAGAATCATCATCAAGCAATCTCTAGAGACACTTGCCAAATAAAATCCTTAAGGGTAAGGATGGGTAGGGGATAAACTCCATTTATCTAAGTAAATCCAGGAACAAGTGCCAAACAGGAGTTTAGACCAGGAGGTTGGCTACAACCAACAATCTAGTCAAACCAGGTTTAAAAGGTTTAATTCAATAATGAGGGGGGCTGCTATGGGCATTCATCAGTTGGTTTAAGTCATCTTTTATTCCAAAAATGCCTCTCATTCCTACTTAGAGAATGCACCGTATTTATTAATAGCTTTATTATCTTATAATATTATTATAGTTTAAAATTTCAACATCTTGGTATAATATATTAGGTCATATCATACCATATACTATGATATTATGGTGTAATATTATATCATATTATGTTATTGCATGCTTTATCAATTTACAGCTTTATCAGGGTTAATATAATATTAAGATATTCTAATATTAAATGGCTTAAGGATAAAGAAAATTGCAACAGCAAATTTATCTATCACAGCAAAATATTACCTTTTTCTTTTCTTACCCTTGGTATCCAAATTCCAGACAATACAACAACAAAATCACAACTATTACTTGGTTACAGCAGCATTTACCCCAAACAGATGGAATACTTATCCCAACTAAATCGATCTAAAATTAAGTCTACCTGTACCTGGTATAAGGCCTACCTATCCCCATAAAATACCAACCCATTTTCATACTGGGTCCAAATGCTTTTTCTAGTACTCTCATCGAAAGAATAAAAGTTGATGAAGTTGATTCCTACTTGGCTAATTGTGTATATACCGGGCAGGTTAGCCTTGCAGCCAGGCAGTTAATCCATGGATTGCTCAACAGAGACCCTGCTTATCGTTTGGGATCAAATACTGGTGCAAATGAAATCAAACAGCATCCTTTCTTCCGTGAAATTAATTGGCCTCTCATTCGTTGCATGGTAATTTAGATCAGAGTGATCAATATTTATTCTCCTTTGGAAGGCAATAATTCATGAAAGCATCTACATATATTCATATATTTATATTTTTGCAGACTCCACCACAGCTAGATGTTCCTCTTCGACTGATTGGGAAAGAACATGATCCAAAAGCTAAGGATATACAGTGGGATGATCAGGAAATGCTTGTTCAAAGTCTAGAAACATTTTAAGGGTGAGAATTATTTTCCCATCTAAATAACATCCATATGCAATATCTTGCCAGGTATAAGCATGGGCTAGTCAAAGAAATGCTCCTTATATCTTAAAACTTCTGTTTATGGAAAACAAAATTCTCTTAGAACAGAGCAACTGAGGCAGGAAATGCTGAACATATGCCAGATAAGCCCCTCAAGGATTCTGGCATGTCAGACTAGTTGCTCTCTGATTTTTATAAGCTAGATACTTTTTGGAAGCAAGATTCCTTTCTGGGATCATGGTTAAATGCCCATATCAAGGCATGTCCAACTTGCAGATCCAAGCTACACAGTTCTGAGCCATGTATCATCTTTCAAGAGACCTGATAAGAAATGGCCACCTTCTAAATATTTATCTTGCAGTATATCCACATCAAGCATGCCAAGCTACCAGCAACCAGCTTTTGTTAATCATCATGATCCCTTTTTCACAACATTTGGACCTCATAAATGATAATTGTAGAACAATAAAAAAGAAACAGTTTTGTTTTTTTTCTTTTTCTAACTACTGATTTTGCATAAATAAACAGTGCAGGTAGTTTCTCAGGTGACAGGATCTAGTGCTTTTCTTCTCTCACAGATTTTCCAGTCCAATTACTTTGTTAAGAGATTGTCGTCCTAAAGGGAAACGGACAGGTCATCATGTACATCAACGAGAAGTGATATATATTACTTTGTTATTTTGGGTGAGGAAAATGCTATACCGTAATCAGAGAACAAAAGGAGAGTTTCATGTCAGGGTGTTCAAGATTTCTTTGTTGCTGAGGACCACTTCACCCCTGAAACATAAGATACTCTTTCAGAAAGGACAATCAAAGGCTAGCACAAGGGCACATTTCTGTACATAGGAGATTATGTGCTAAATACTTTTGTACTTTTATCTGGTTTAAATAAAATTGTGATCTATAATTGTATGAACATGCATGGGAGGACATATCATTAGGTTTTACTGTATGCATGGCCTGCTAGATGGGAAGTAATATTAAGTATCTTCATCTTTTGAAGACCATAAGACTGAAGGCTTCAACATCCAACCTTACCTGAGAAATACGGAGGGGGCTCCCCAACTTCAGGATTTGAACTCTTGTCCTCTCCATTTGGGAAAAGGATGCCAACAGGCTGAGAGAAGGCTGGTTTCGTGGTTTAACATCAATCTTGTGAGCTTAAAGGCAATGAAAAATTTGATCAATATTGTAGCTAATTTATTCTCATTTGAGTCCAACTTCGCAGTTTCATTGACTCACCTGAACAAACTTCTTGTAGAAGACTTTCATACATGTCCGCAAAAGTCTATCCATGCAGAAATGCTAGTGAATGTGGGTGGAAGCTTGCTGAAGGAGAATACTACGAGGGTACAGGTGAAGGCTCTCTCAGTTACTGAGTTTTGCAATTTATTACCAATATAATATAACTAAAATTGTGGAGTTTAAATTATAGAGCAAGTCAGAAGGTTATTGGCGTAACAAGTCAGTCACTTGATGATCAAGCTTACGTGTTTTCGAAGCAGCTTAAATCTTAACAGATCAGCTTGGAACATATATTATATTGACGAATAAATGAAAAGAGTTGGAAATGAAGGATTTCATAGATGAGATACACGAAGGTTCATGTACACTCAACTGCTATATGTGCAAACTGGGATGGTAGACCAAAACCTAACCCTGAGAGGGAGAAAAAAAAAATGATGTTTGAAATCCTGCAATCTCAACTTCAAGCTAACATTAAGTCTGTATTCATATACTAGAGCAGAATTAGTAAGTCAGTTGGGTCGAAAAGTAGAACTAGACCTGACTCGGCTCCATCTCTGCAATATGCATTCAGAATTACTTCAGCCTAACCAGCCAACCAGATCCATTAAGAAAAAAGATTTGGAAAAGGCTAATAAGTTAAACTCAAAGTTCAACCAGATTAGGTCATGATCTTGTGGAATCCCCACCCGTATCTGTAGCACTCATGATCTCCATTCTAAAATCTCCTGTATTAAGCTTTCCAACTAGATCTCGCATATGACTGTAATACAAGCTGAAGGCCCTATCCATGAAGTTATCAGAAGAATGCCATACGTTGTCTGCAATATAATTTTCCAGGAATAAAAGTCGCCCATTCAACTAAACTAAAGTTGGTCAATATTGGTGATGATAGACATAGTGCCAATATCACACAATAAGGGTAAGGGCTAGTAACTCAATAAGCACTGGCATAATATAATCCGGCATAATATAATCCTTTTTCAGTGAATCCATTCAAAGTAGAGATTATTCCATGATGAGTAAAAATTGAAGGAGAATTTTGTGCTGTTTGTCATTCACTTATATCAGCTGTATGTATGAGCAAGGTCTTCAAGCAACAAGCTTCCAGAGTACCATCTCATCTTGATAAGATAATTGCATGAATCCTTGTTTGGTGGGATTAATGCACCCACTAATTAATAGAAACTTATGGAAGGGGAAAAGCTCGTGTACCACTGCGGGTGCATAAACTCAAGTAAAGCAGAAGAGCTAAGTTTCATATGCCCATAAGAGAAGAAAGTAAAACCAAGTAAATCTCTGACCTGTATTCACAGATAAGTGGCTCTGAAGTGATACATCAGATTTAAGCAATGGTCGTAGTTTCAAAATTCAGATTACAAAGGTGATGGGATGGAAAGTTAATGTGATACTAGAACCAGCCAATCAACTGCCAGCAGCTTTTACACAATTTTCAGGCAACTAAGAATCCGGTGAGCATGAACTTGGGGGCATTAATGCTATAGCTTCAATAAGACCGAACAGTATGAAAATAAAGTAATGAAGATCCAAACTGATGATAGGATACTTCCAAAAGCCTGCAAAGAAGAAAATAAGTGGTTGTGGTTGAAGTTGAGAGCCTACCTCTAAACATGGGAAGGCTATTAGAAACCAAAGATATGTCAATGGCTCTAAAGCCAGCCCTAATTTAGAATCTAATTAGTTGAAATATAAAGAAAAATGCTTGAAACATATGAAGAAATCAAGATTTTATATACCAGTACCAGACACTATGCCGGTTACTAATCGGTACGGCACCATACTGGTCCATACCGATAATAAAAAATTCAAAAAAATTCTATCCAACAATCAAAAAAAAAAAAAAAAAAAAGAAAACCGAACCGAATCAAACTGAACTGGGCCAAACCATACCAAACCGTATCCAAACCGACAAAACTGAAAAACCGGCCAAAATCTTCCCGATTCCTTGCCGGTCCGACTCGGTTCACCCTGTACTGGCTGGTTCGGTCTGGTACAGTAAACCATGGAAAAAAACAATGCACATCTCAGTATTTTATCTATTAAATTCACCAATTAAAAGCAGAATGACCTAAAAATTATTCTTTACCTATTTTTTTTCAGTTTCAAAATCGTAGAAAAGTAATGAATTGAGCTAGAATAACTCATATGGTATGTGAATTATACACAGCACATTATCTCAGAATTTATGGAGGCAAAGGATTCATTTAAGGATATTCAAAGGCTTTCACTGATCCAATGGAAAGTAGAGCATGCAATGCCCTCAGCCAGAGGTGATGGCTGCATCTTTAATATTCTCAAATGGTTCAATCACTCCTATTCTCATATACTCACTCCCACTTTACTGTAGGTCCCTTTTCTGAAAGTTGCAACTGATGTTGCAGCCATGGAGTAGAATGATGGTAATGGTAAAATTAACTGGTAAGAAGTCACTAAATGTTGCGGTTGTTTTAGAAGTTTAAGATTTAGCACTCCACCATAGAGAGTTTTTAGGTTCTTTGGGTGTTGCTTAGTGGTGCAAACAAGCCAGCCAAGCTGAATGGTAAGCCGCTCAGATTCATCTTTATGTAGAAGAGGAATCAAAGCACATACTGAGCTTGACAACAAATGTTCAAGCTCATCTTGCTAATTAACTGGATCAACAAACTTGTTATCAAATCGAGACAAGCTTCTATTTATTTTTGTGAGCCCACCATGTTCAGGCTTGGCCCTTTTATGAATCGAACAATAAAATATGTTTGAGTTTTATTCACTTGCTAGTCAAACAACTTCGACAAGTATGTCATCAAGGTGAGCCTGAGCTGTTCATGAAATGCTTACTCAATTGCTACTTGGTGTTATGTAGAATAAAGAAGGGAATAAATCTTACTTGTACATGCTTTATTTTGTTGTTGGTGGTAGTGGTGGTGATAGCTAGGGGTATTCTTGAGTAAGGGAGGATTCTTGGCAGATAATAACTTGTTTTGTTGATAGGTTGGATTAGAGCAGAAATAAATAGCCTATGCTACATGTATCTTTTATTTCTAGCTTCTAGGAGTAGTTCTATAATTTCGTGGGCCAGATGTGAAAGATAAGCAAAGGAAGGATGGATGTGCCGCCTGTACCAATCCTGGCCTATATTGTGCCGGTGTTGGACTAGTACAATGCATGATAGCTTGCCCAACCACACTCAAGCCATGGAGAATTAGTATCCATATTTTCAAGTGAGACAAACATTGGCATGACATGGAACATGTCTTACTAATGCTAGGTGGGAAGAACACCGACAGACAACACCTAAAACCTTGGGTCAAAGGGTCTTGCTGGGTCTATTGTTTAGTCGATTGTCTCAATTTTGGTAATGCCAAGATAGGCTTGTTGTAAAGGGAAGGATGATATATAGGGTGTATTTAAAGGAGTAGAATGGCAAATAACCTAGATAGATAAAATCAAATGAAAAATATCATATTCGGAAAGCAAAGCAACATGCTAGGCAGTTCAAGATTATCAAATTTTGGGAGATAGCAGACTGGTATAGCATATAAGGAAGATTATCACAGGGAATCTTAGAGGTTTTCTGGGTGGGGAAGCTTCGAATTAAAAAAAAGAAAAAAAGCAAAGAAAGAGGATCTAGAAAAAGCAACAAACATATAAGATGAAAGTAGTTCCCCCTTAGAGTTATGTTGAAGTGATCATTCAACTTCCATTGCATTAGTGAAAGTAAGGTTTGTTATTTTTCATACAGTGACATCGAAAAAGTCTGTCTAAATCACTGGTAAGGTGAATTTGCATATGTAGTGATCTTTAAGGAATTAAATGACAAATTGATCATGCCCTACTTATGTTATGGGCTAGATGATCAGGCACTTTTGGACTAGCCAAATAGGAGTAAAGAGAACTGGATCGGCCGTTATTGTTGCTAGAAAATTGGCATTAATTTTCTTACATGAGTTTGTGCCAAAAATTGATAAGATTGTGCAAGTATAAAGATGAATATGATTGTTAAAATTATTAGCATCGAGAATACAGCCTTAAAGGCACCCATATGATGGTAGAATTGTAAATATAGAAGACACCAATAAGAATGCTATAAATCATAGTTTTGGATCACAGTAAGACATCCTAAGGGATGCTAGGATGGGGTAGCAACTGAAGTGTTTTGGATAGGATCATCCCATCATCAGCCTAGTGTCCTGATTAGTGCATCTTAGGACATCCCCAGTCCTATGTGCCATGATAGGCTATGGAAAAATCAGGATACCATAGGTTTAAAACCATGATACAAGTATTCAAATTTTAAAACAAGTGTCTCTCAACCTGTATGAATTCTCAAACAATCAGAAGATATTATTTCAAAGGTTTGGTAGGCTTTGGTAGGCCAAAATCCAAAGCATTTAGCTTCTTACTCAATGAATTTCTGGACCATACCCTTACTTGATCTCAAGGAATATTGAACATAATTGCAAATTGAAATGCAGTTTGGTGAAGATATGAAAAGAAAGGTATAAGAAGTGTATCAAAAGAAAATAGTTGCTGCCAAAGTGGCGTAATAAACAATAAAATTTAACCTTCCTTCAGGCTGCCTTTTCTTTTTATTTGTATTTTCACTTGTTACATTTATATTCTTTTTCTTGGGTCTTTCTCCTAAAATATTATTGACAATAGCTGATATATGTCTTTGTGCATGCTTCCTTTACTAAAATAATAGTTTATTCTTCCTATCTCAAAAAAAAAAAAAAAAAAAAATCATTTTGCACATCTCTTCAAGCAACTTAATAATGTCAAAGTATCCAAAGAGAAAAATACAAGAGACTTACAGGACAGCAATAAGAGACATATTATTCTAACTACAGACTACAAGATAGAAATCACAAAGATGTAAAGGACTTGCATTGAAGGGGGAACCAGCCACTGGAGGAATCAAGTGGTAAAAAGTGACTCACAAAGCCAACCACCAAAATTTAGGGAGACCAGGTGATAGTGATTACACAATTATCTTAACACAGTAGCATTTCAATGATCATGAATTACTAGGGCTAATGATCGCAAGGATGTCATTTTTTTTACCTAAATAATTTAAGGAATTCGATCTTTTTGCCACAAGTTTCTCAATTTAATCAAGAATAATATCTCTGCATTTTCGTATTCTTGGGGGAAAATTAAACACCTGGAATACTTCTCATCATAAGAGAATGGGTGGCATCAAAGTAGTTTCGTTAGTGAAGTAAAAGTCGAACATCATCATGGAGGTAATTAAAAGCACAAGCCAGCAACAGGAATGGGAACAAAGAAAACATGACAAGATTTTCATAAATCTGTTAAAAGAGAAGTTTCTCATTTTCTTTCTCATAATTTCCATAATTCTAGTTCTCTCCATCACATTTACTAGCATCCATTGACAATACACAGATGCAATATGATTATCATCAATACTCTTCAGTAGAGTCATTCGCGCATGTGAAATTGTACTAAAAATTATAGAACAACATCAAGAAGAGTACATCAATAGCAACTAGATAAGAGGTTGCGCTCACCAATTAATCCCACGATGAGATCAAAAGGGTCTCTGAGAGTTCTTCTTTCCGAAGATGGCCTCCCAAACCGTTGGAGAGAATGGGCCTTTCTTGTCCAAATGCTCTCTAACAGCTTTCTCATCCATAGCAAAACCTCTCTCCCTCAAAGTCCTTACCAGGCTCCCAGCTTCCTCCACCCCCTTCTCCTTGCAATACCTATCAACCAAACCAGTGAAGGTTGCTGCACTGGGTAAATGCCCAGCATCCAACATCTCCATGCAGTACTCAACAGAATCCTCCAATTTCCCCCCTTTGCACAAGCCCTGAATCAGAACTGCATAGCTAAAAGCATTCGGCATGATCCCATTTTTCTGCATCTTCCTGAAAATCCTCTTTGCATCATCAAACTTTGCTGCCTTGCAGAACCCTTCCACAACCGCCGTGTAAATCACAACCTCAGGGATTGTTCCCTTCTCACGCATTAACCCGAATAGCTTCATTGCTTCTTGAACCAATCCATCTTTGCAGAGCCCATCAAGCATGGCGACTGCATTTGGGATGAGCCCCGTCTCCTTCATCTTCTTGAAAATATCATCGGCGTCTTCCGGTGGGGACTCGGGCACCATGGAGTCAGGTCCAGATGATTGTTTCGTTTGCTTCTGAGGAGCTTCCTCCACCTTTCCACCACGGTCGGCATCACCAAGATTCAATTTTTTGAAGAGGGTATCTCCAGTCTTAACACCACCTTTCTCTATCTCAGCAGAATCTTTCAACTGATCACCAACTGATTCGTTGATTTTCTCTTCACTTTTGGGTCCATCGGAGAACAGAGATGCCGTTTTTGCTCCTGAAATTCCAAAATTTCCCTCATAATCTTCGCCATGATTCCTGAACCTCCGGCGAGAATAGCCAGAATCTTCCCTCCGTTCTCCCCTCAAGGGTCTTTCATGGATTCGGCTCTCCGTAGTTCGGCGGCCTCTACCCGGTATCCCATCCTCATCTTTGAGACCATGGAAGAGATCTCCGGATCCTCCATCGGCTCTCCTCTCCCCCCTCAAAGGCCTCGTCTTCTCCGTCCTCTCCTCATCATCATCTTCCCCAAAGTTGAGACTTTTAAGGAAGAGATCTTCCGAGGGGTCCTCTCTTCTTCTCTCGCCTCTCATGGGCCTTTTGGGGCTAGTGCTGAAATGGGTATTGGATACAGCGCGGAGGAAGAGAGCCCCAGGCGAAGAGCTCTCCAGGTTCGAAACTTTGGGCAAGTGCGAAAGATTCCAGCATAGAAGCTTGGAAACCCTAACCCTAGCCTGCATTGCTGTTACTCTTTTGCTTCCCTCAGAGAGCGAGAAGGGGTGAGGGTTTAGGGAGGGAATAAAATTGCGGAGATTTCTGGATGACTAAATTACCCATTGTGAGGGCATATTTATAAAGGAGAATGTTATAACATGAGGGTAGTTTGGTCATGAGAAAATTTGATGAGAACGGGGTAAGCTAATATGAGGCAATAAAGGCCCCGTTCGTTTTATCTTGCCCGCAGTTGTTAGAAGTGAGAGCCAAAAGTCCCAGCCATGGCTTCAGGCAGCAGCTTTGGTTGAAATGGAGATTCTTCCCAATAAGGTGAGATTAAAAAAAAAAAAAAAAATTCCCTTCTTCATGTTGGTGGACTATTTCCCTTGTTTTCATTTCTTATTTGATCTTTCTAATATCATTCAAAGCAACACTATTCAAGTTGGGAGATTTATGGACTCAAAACATGATTTCTTTGTAAGGTTGGAGAATTATTATCCATTTCTGTCTCTTATCCATGGGACAACACCGATCACCCGTTTTGAGAATAACCCCGTATCAGATTTTACTCGCAAGTATTCAAACCCAAAACTTGTCCAAATTGTTATTTTTTAGAAAACATGGGAAGTACCAGAAAAAAGAGGATTAAATAGTAGTATTCCTTAGAGAGAGAGGGGGGGGAGGGAGAGGGAGAGAGAGAGAATTTAGTGATCCATTACTTTGCAAGCTGAAGAAGACCTTATTATCTCATTTGGTATTTTTCATAACAGCAATCATCCCTTGGTTCTTCCAATCTGAGCTACTGGTTTTCTTATTGGACTCATTTATCTTATTTGTGGAAGCAGATTAAGAATTTGGCTTTATGCATCAGCTTTGGTTGTGGAAAAAAGTTGCTTTTTCCCAGCAATTTAGTTGTCATCTTGTGTTTCATTGTCTATTCTTCCTCGTAGTTGCTAGTTTGTGAATCATTGTTGAGTTCTTGTCACAGCTACATCCACACTTTGATTAGTCCATTTTGGTGTAGACTTGCATGTGTTCAACATTAGTTTTATTCGACGTCATTTAGAAACCATGGAGAAGAGCAGCAACCAGAAGATTAGTATTATGGGATTCTTTAAAGAGAAAGGGTTTGATGATGGAAGCATACAGAAAATGTTCGAAAGATGCAAGCAGCTAGAGCTCCTTGATGGAGAGAGAGCCTGCGAGAACTGGAATTATTTGAAGAGTGTTGGAATTCAAGAGAGGAAACTTCCCTCTGTTGTTTCCAAGTGCCCAAAGATCCTCACTCTGGGCTTGAATGAGAAGCTTGTGCCTACGGTCCAATGCCTCACAACCTTGGGAACAAAACCTGGTGGAGTGGCTTTGGCCATAGCCAAATTTCCCCACATACTCACCCACAGTGTAGAAGAGAAGCTCTGCCCACTGCTAGCCTTCTTCCAAGCACTGGGAGTCTCTGAAAAGCAACTGGGTAAGTTGCTGTTGGTCAACCCAAGGCTCATCAGTTACAGCATTGAGACTAAATTTTCCCAGATTGTAGATTTCTTTGCAAGCTTAGGACTTAATAAGCAAGGTATGATTGGTAAAATTTTGGTGAAGAACCCATTCATTATGGGTTACAGTGTTGAGAAACGGCTCCGGCCTACAACGGAGTTTCTGAAGTCAATAGGCTTAAATGAGTTTCATCTTCAAAGGGTGGTTCTCAATTTTCCAGAGATACTATGTAGAGATGTGAATAAAGTTTTGAGACCCAATTTAGTTTTCTTAAAGAGTCGTGGGTTTTACCATGAACAAATTGCAGTGATGGTGACCAAATATCCTCCTGTTTTAATCAAGAGCATCAAAAATTCTCTGGAGCCCAGAATCAGATTCTTGGTAGAAGAGATGGGGAGGGAGATCAGTGAGATAGCAGATTATCCTGAATTCTTTCAGCATGGTCTAAAGAAGAGTCTGGAGTTCCGGCAGAAGTTGCTGAAGCAGAAGAATATAGATTGTAGCTTAAGTGAGATGCTTAACTGCAGTCGGAAGAAGTTTATTAACAAGTTCGGCTTGATTGCAGGCTGCTTGTGATTTTTTCCCCCTTCCTTTCTTTTGTTCTTTCACATTTTTATCGTAACAGTTGGAGGATATTTATCTTGTATTTGGACATGCATGAATCGAGTGATACCAGCAAGCCTTGGTTCTTTGGAGTCACCTGCTCCCACCTTACCCCCTTTTTGATGGTTGTGTATTGGATCCTGGGGAGGTTGGAGGTTTAGCGCATCACCCATGTTGAAAGAGCATGCTACCGCCCCGCACTTGGACATTTGATGCCGTTTGTCGGTGCACAGGCAGCCGATCCTTGTCCTTATCAAATGCACGGTGTAAAGTGGTCGGTAATCTTAACCTCAGTCAAGCATTTGATATTTTCTTTGATGAGATGGATAAGGTGGACCGGAAAATATCCGTGGATCCGTTTTCATATCTAAATATATTTAAAGATAGCATTCATTCGATTAATATTTATATCCATCAAAGAAAAATAAATATAGGAATAGATAGTTAACCATCCAATCCATATCTAAATATTTAATTTTATTTATAATCCTATTTAATTTTATATAATATATATTTTTTAAATTTTTTAAAAAATACATATTCATATTTAATTTAATTTATCATCCACTTAGTAATATATTTAATTCTAACATAAAATTTAATTATCCATCTTATATCCGTATATATATATATCCATATTTTTAATATTCGATTGTATCCATATCCATGTAAAATAAATATAAACTAGTCGAAGATTCGTGCGTTGCACAGAATAGATAATTATGACATATAATTATCAAAAAAATTTAATAATAAATATTTTTTTAAAAAAATTTAAAATTTTATTTTATTTATTATTATATATTATATTTTTATTATTTTATAAAATAATATTTTATTTATTTATTTTTTTACTGTTATCGTATCTTCTTCATGCCCATCGGTGCCGCCCCACCATGCCTCTCCTTCTATCTCTACAAACGTCTACAAAAAAAAAAAATTAGTGATTGAAAAATTGGTCACTAATAATATTTATGAATAATTTTGTGACCAAATTAGCAATCAAAAAATTTATAAAAATAATTTAAATTTTATAAAATTTTATTTTTTAAAATCGATTGCAAAATTGATCGATAAAATCATTCACAAAATCGATCTCTATATTTATTAAAATATTTTTAATTAAAAAATTGATCGTAAAATTAGTCACTAATTATTTTTAATTTTTTATTAATAAAATCAATCATAAAATTGATTGCTAATTATTTTTAATTTTTTAATTAATATATCAGTCGCAAAATTGATCGTTAATTATTTTTAAATTTTTTAATTAAAAAATCAATCGTAAAATCAATTGCTATTTATTTTAATTTTTTTATCAATAAAATCGATTGCTAATTATTTTTAATTAATATATTGGTCAGAAAATAGATCGCTAATTTTCTTAAAATATTTTTTATTAATAAAATAAGTCACAAAATTGGTTACTAATTATTTTTAAATTTTTTAATTAAAAAATTGATCGCAAAATCAGTTGCTATTTATTTTTAATTTTTTTTATATATCAATCATAAAATCGATCGCTAATTTTATTAAAATATTTTTTTATTAATAAAATCATTCACAAAATTGATTGCTAATTATTTTTAAAATTTTTTAATTAAAAAATTGATAGCTATTTATTTTTAATTTTTTATTAAAAAATCAATCGCAAAATCGATCGCTATTTATTTTTGAATTTTTTATTAATATAATCGATCACAAAATTGATCGCTAATTATTTTTAGTTTATTTAATTAACATATCAGTCACAAAATTAATCGTTAATTTTGTTAAATATTTTTTTATTAATAAAATCTATCACAAAATTAATGGCTAATTATTTTTAAAATTTTTTAATTAAAAAATTGGTTGTCGCTATTTATTTTTTATAATATTTAAATTTTTAAAATTGATTACAAAATTGATCTCTATTTTTTATTTTTATTTTTTATGTATTTTATTTTTTATAAAATAATAAATTATTAATATTTTTAATAATTTTTAATATTTTATTATTATTTTATTTTGCCGTCCTCCCATGCACCTTCAGCGGCCACCTCCATCGTCGCCCTCACCCGCCCGTGCCACCGTCCTCCGATCCCCCGCACCCCACCCCCGCGCTGCCCCTTAGCCGCCCGTAACCCCTGTCGGTCGCTTACATTGCCCCCTGGCCATCCGCACCGCCCTCCAATTGCCCTAGCTACCCGCACCGCCTGCTGGCCGCTCGTGCTGCCTCCTAGCCACCCGCACCATCCTCCGATCGCTGCTATGCGCCTCTGGCACCACACCCGCACCTCGGTCCCTCGACTATTCGTGCCACCCCCATTTCCCCAACGGCCATTCGCACCCTTCTACTGCAAAATATGTTCATGCATGAATTTCTAAACTTTTTTAAAATATAATACAGTGAAAGTTATAAATTAAATCATTTAATCTACAAATGCATGTAATCAAATTACTAAATCCTACAACTAGGATCTATAACATGTCATAATACATTCTTAAATCTAAAAATAAATACTTTAGTATTAATCAAATCAATACCCTAGATTTAGAATAGTTCTAGATGTAAACCCTAGATCGTATCTAGGTGAGAGAAGAGATCGAATCTCTTACCTTCGCATGGGTCGAAAACTTCATGGTTGATTTTCGTTGTTGTCTTTGGAGCCGCACATGCGTCCGATCTCTACAGGTGATCCATACGAGTCTGCAATAAAATCAAAGGTTCGTCGAACGAAGATCTGCTCGAAGTGCTAGCTTCTCGTGGATCCCTCCAAATGGTTAATCTAAAATTTATTCTTCGGATCTCTTGGATACTCTAAGAGACGAAGAATATAAGGAGAATTAAGGAAAAAATTCAACCTTTGGATCTTTCAAAAATCAAAAATAAAATAGTTAAGAAAGATCCTAAGAGAAGTCATATCTTCTCTTTTCAGGACATCAACCATTGATGTCCTAAATGGATTTTCATACGTGGACAAGAGGAGACCTTTTCTAGAATATTTTCATACTTCCAAATCTCTTCTTTTCTGATTTCTCTCATAAAAAAATCATACATAAATTAAGAAGAAAAAATTTTCAAAAGAATCCTAAGAGAAGACTATCTTTTCTTCACTTTCCTCTTATCAAAACATTATCAAATCATGTCCAAAAAGATCACCATGCCCAACTCTTTGGAGCAACCTTCCCACGCCCTCTTCCTCTCTCTCTCAGATTTTTATCATATAAAAAATATAAAAAATAAAAAATAAATAAATATTGAAAGAGAAATAGATGAGAAGACATTCTTCTTATCTTTGTCTTCATCAAGACATGAATCTTGAAATAGATGAGAAGACATTCTTCTTATCTTTGTCTTCATCAAGACATGAATCTTTCATGTCTTAATGAAGATTTTTTTTCTTCAAAGATGTAGGTGCCCCAAACCTCCACGCCAACTCTCCTTTTCCTTTTGGTTTTATGGTGGTTCTCCCAGAATTTTTTATGCTAAAAAATCATAGAAGGAGGCATCCCCAAACCAATGTAAAACTAGGTCAAAATAAGGGAAGAGTTTTAGTGGATTTGGACTCTATATGATAGAGTTCTTGGGGCATCCAACTCTTGGATGCCCCCTCCTAGACTTTTTGCATGAGAAACAGCAAGGCCACACCCAAAAATCAGGAAATTAGTGGCGCACATAACAAAGGAAAGCATGGAGAAAATTCCATAGAGAGAGGAGGTATTTTGGATAACCAGGATTCCATCAAATAGAATCCTATGCACAACCACTTTCCAATTTTAACTTAGTCAATTACTAAATCAAAATCATCTGATTAAGAGGGCGTGGGGATCTTTCTTAGGTGAGGAATAAATCACGTAGAAATCTGGAAACAAATATGTGGGCGTGGGCTTTCTAAAGTGGCGCAAGGGAGAAGGTGAAATCCTGATCTAACGAGGATTCTCTTATACACTAGCTCAAATCCATTTGGACCCAATCCTAAATTTGATTTAAGTCAACCTAATTAATAGAAAATCATAATCCAATCAGGAGCCTAATTAAATTAGATTTAATCAAATTTAAATCAAGTTTAATTTCTAAGCAAATTAGAAATTAGGTACACTCAAGTCCTAGTCGAACAGAAACTTGCTCTTCCTTACGATTGGCTTATCAAATAAATTAATTAGACTTAATCAAATTAAATCCAAACCAATTAGACTTGATCTCAGTCCCATTGCTTAATCAGATTGAGCCAATTAGCAATCCAATTGCTAATAAACCCTTTTGCAATACTTGCATTAGGTCAAACATCAATTGCATTGAATGTTTGATCTTAGAACGATTCTCCATCATCGATTAACCATCTAATCTGATTACAATCTCTAATATGTGTGACCCCATAAGTTCAAACATAAGCTGATAGCATAGAAACTTTCTATACCAGTCGAAGTAACCATCTAGCAATAGTTCCTGACGTTCGGGTAGGTCGAATGTATGCAAAGCAACATTCTTAGAATCTTGGCTAATGATTATCATATAATTCATCTCTATGATCAATAATGCTCAAGACGACTTCGAGTACACTGTCAATACTCATATAAGTCATCTCTATTGTATCTTAAAATTTTGTAAATCTCGTGACTCCTCACGAGGATTATCTAGGCCTAGGTTTTGCTAAATTGAAACACAATGAGACATTTTCTTTCTAAAGCTAATCAGGAGTGATCAATTTCATCTTGACTCACATACCGACTTCACAAGTACTTGACAGTATCTAGAAATCTTTCGAATCTATATTAGAAATATAGGCAGTCTGGCATCAAAGTACAATAAGTTGCTTGCAAGTCATTGTGGTGATCTCATATTAGAGGGATATTTATACCCATTGATCTTAGCTAGCTACTCTTGATAGTAGAGTGCTACATTGGTCATGTTTAGTACAGATATACTTCTACATCTCATCTGGATGCCATACCAGTATCCCACACCACTTGGTTATGAGGACAACCAATGTATATGGCATACAGCGACCTACACTCGATAAATTATTGTCTTTGTTAATAACTTATCATTTGGTCGTGAACAGTTTAAGAATCATTCAATAAATCCTCCTTTATCGATTGCTAGTGGTTCTAAGGACTTCATCATACTTAGGAGTTCATTTAAGAAAGATAGAACTTCTATAATGAATCAATCAAATAAATATTATCATTAGATAATTCATATATTAATTTCAATCATCTACCATTTAGATGATTGGCTTTGGAACATACTTTCCAACACCCCCGGCCGCTTCTCCGTGCCTCCGGCACCTCCCCCCGAATTCGAACATAAGTTGATAGCACAGGAACTTTCTGTACTAGTTGAAGTAACCATCTAGCAATGGTTCCTGACATCTGGATAGGTCAAATGTATGCAAAGCAACATTCTTAGAACCTTGGCCAATGATTATCATATAATTCATCCCTATGATCAATAATGCTCAAGACGACTTCAAGTATGCTGTCAACACTCATACAAGTCATATCTATTGTATCTTAAAATTTTATAAATCTCGTGACTCCTCACGAGGATTATCCAAGCCTAAGTTTTGCTAAATTGAAACACAACGAGACATTCTCTTTCTAAAGCTAATCAGGAGTGGTCAATTTCATCTTGACTCACATACCGACTTCACAAGTATTTGACAGTACCTAAAAATCTTCCGAACCTATATTAGAAATATAGGTAGTCCGACATCAAAGTATAGTAAGTTGCTTGCAAGTCACCGTGGTGATCTCAGGTCGGAGGGACACTTATACCCATTGACCTTAGCTAGCTACTCTTGATAGTAGAGTACTACATTGGTCATGTTTAATACAGATGTACTTCTATATCCCATCTGAATGCCATACCAATGTTTCACACCATTTGGTTACGAGGACAACCAACGCATATGGCATATAGCGACCTACACTCGATAAATAATCGTCCTTGTTAATAACTTATCATTTGGTTGTGAACGGTTTAAGAACCATCCAATAAATCTTTTTTTATTGATTGATAGTGGTTCTAAGGACTTCATCATAATTTAGGAGTTTATTTAAGAAAGATAGAACTTCTATGATGAATCAGCCAAATAAATATTATCATTAGATAATTCATATATTAATTTCAATCATCTACCACTTAAATGATTGGCTTTAGGACATATTTTCCAACACCCCCACCCCCCCCGACTGCTGCTCCGCGCCTCCAGCACCACACCCCGATCCCCCGACTGCCCGCGTCGCTCCCGTTCCCCTGATGGTGGAGATTAACGGTAGGTAACGACAAGGAGAAGGGGAAGAGGGGCCATCGTTGGCGGCCAACGAGGGGAGGGGGGCGTCGCAGGCCGGAGTGGGGAGAGGAGTCTTTCTTTTTTTTTTTTTTGCCATCAGATTTGGGTTGGCATAATAAAGAAATCTGAATTTTGATTCCGCATGGCACAACAAAGACACCAGGATACTTCTCCACGTAGTATTGTTATATATATATATATATATATATATATATATATATGATATGAATTTTTGTATCTAACTAATATCCATATTTATATTAT
This sequence comes from Cocos nucifera, assembly GCA_006176705.1. Taxonomy (NCBI): domain Eukaryota; kingdom Viridiplantae; phylum Streptophyta; class Magnoliopsida; order Arecales; family Arecaceae; genus Cocos; species Cocos nucifera. Next base: position 1,284,983 of record QRFJ01000100.1, on the reverse strand, counting down.
ATTCATTAGACAAAAGGGAATGATGCGGATATATTGGTATTTGATTAGTATCCGATCCAAGTACAGCCCTAAATGCAAGCTCCAATGGCGCAGCTTTGTAATTTGTTAGGATTAGCATAGCCGCTGTTCGATCATCTATGATCTTGACGTTGATCAAGTGCACTTTGAGTCGCTTGCAGCACTCCCGAAGGTCTTAGCTTCCAAAGCCTCACGGCACCATGCTACAGAAACAAGCTACTACAACACTGGCGCTTATATTTATAATGCACTGAAGTCTGCTTCGTTTCGTGCATTGGTCCAAACTCCAAAGGCCATGACATGAGAGTAACTACGACTAGGGATTTCCAAGGTTTAGCTGGTGGAAGTTCATTGCTGTAGGAGGTTTAGCTTCCCTCAGCTCCGTTCCACAAGAAAAAATCTCTTTCAGGTTTCATTCGGTTAGAAAACGATGCTTCCTTAGCCCTGTAAAACATGGATGAGCATTATGTACATCGAGATCAATTAGAAAATGTTTCTTCCCATTCCTATCACGAGTCACTTACTTGCAAGATTGCCAACAATATTGAAACTCAACAATTGTTCTCAGAATGCAGAGCTGAACTTCATATTCAAGGAAAAGGATTCTTCACATTTCAAGTGGTACAAGGTAAGACAATAGTCCATCCGACTTTATCAACAATTCAGACAAGTCAAAAGAAAGAAATTTAGAAGATTTTCAGGCTGGTGCCACCAGGTATCAGCTTATTCAAGATTGCAGCAGTCTGTGTAACTCTTACCAAGTATGACAAGTTCCATGTTATGCAGCAGGCTCATTGAGTAACCTGAACATTGGCTCAGGTATCAGACAACTCGAAGCAGCTGAAACTTACATGGGCAAATTGCAATTGCATCAGCATTGGCATGACGGTGAAATATGAAGATTATATCCACACCAATGTACATAATCGGCCGATGGTCCTTTCACTTCCCCTCATTTTGGTACACCGAAATACCATTCTTGAGCAGAATGCCCGTAGTGGAAAGAAATCATCAACCTGTAGTTGCCTCACAAAATATAGATCACTCGGATGAACCACTATCATCTTCAGCATTTTCTGATGTTGAATGCTTAGGGAAAAATTCTTCTTGTGGGTACATATTGGTAAATAGCTGCCACATACAGAACAGAGAACCAGAATCTAGTCAGAATTTATGCTAAAAAAAATTATATGGCCATTCAGAAATACATTAGTTTCCTAATATTCTGTTTCAAAGTTTTCTCTCTGAAAATGTAATAAGACGCTGCTGGGTTTTTTTTTTTCTCATTATTTTTCCCATCCTATTGAGCTAAAACATATGTATTTGCTGTCACCTCACAGATGACTGAAGCCAACCAATTTGAAACTGGATTGCAAGTTCAATGGAACAGTATACCAAAACATTGGAAATGTCGAATGAACATATCATCAAGTATTCATGATTGAAGATAGCTGAAGGTCTTGGTAATAAGTTACATTCAAAGTAAAGTTATTGGATTTAGCATCATTGTCCTTGGACAAGACAGTAAAATGGAGACAATTTAAGGTGATAGGAAGTGAAATTAAACAGGAGAATTTGGTATTGCCCCTTGCTACTTATGGAAGATGATTGATGATTTGATGGCCTGCAATCTTTCAGGTTTCACATGTTTGCCATGAGGGAGACCAACCACCTGATTGATTGGCTGGTCATGCTGTTGACATCAATGACACATTTCTATGGATGCATGTCACTAATCATAGCCTTGCTTATTGGTTCAGGTAGATTCAATGGATTGTACTAATGCTTGGATAATGCAATTTTGGGGTCAAATTTCTGTTTTAATTATCCCTAAAAAATAAATGACTATCAGATGCACACACATATTATAATGGAACATCGTAGCCTTGTTGATAGTAAAGATTCTTAGATTCATTTACCAAAAAAAGATTCTTAGATTTATATGGCCCATTGTAGGTAAAGTACCTGTTTTGTTGATTCCAGTATCTTTCTATAGTCAAGATTCTCATCAGGCATGGGACATGAACATACAGCACTAAATGAAGCCTGCAATGATAGAGAAATTTTGTCAAAATGGATAGAAAGAAAAGTGCCAGATCAAAATCTAAGCATGTAGCATCTGCACATATAACCATCCACAGTTTTTTTTTTCTTTTATGTTAGGAATGGTTATCCCTAAATTTTGTTGAGACTTACAGCAGTCATTATTCCCTTTTTTTTTTTAATGCAAACCAACTTCTATCTCACAGAATTAAAAGTTGATGGTCAAAGAATATACCTGTGTTAGCTCTTGAACATGCACACTGCTCCAAAGGAGAGTAGGCCTGGTTTCTCCTTCTGTAACTTCATCACTTGTTGATATACCACCTTCAGAGATGTCTGAGTTCGGAACAATGAAAAGAGCATTCATGGCTGCACGTACATATTCCTTTCCTAAAATGACATCATTACATGGTGTTGAAAGATACACCACAAACCTGCAACAAAACAAACACAAATGACTGAGATCCTAGTACAGATTTGGACAGTTCTAAAATGCATTAGCTTTTCCATTTAAGAGTACTTCCATGCAGATATAATCATTACTCAGTAGAAAATGTAAGCAAGTGAAGCATGTCATTTTCATAAATTATTTATTTGGCATTTTCAGCATGGATTCTTACATAAAATTATCCAAAAGTTATAATTTAAACAAGCTAAAAGATATGAAACTTTCTTGTAGGGAGGTCATAAAACTTACAATCCTGGAGGACAAACTCCTACATTGCTGCTTAACTGAAGTGCTCGAACAGTTGTCAGCTGCCCAGAATGTAGCGCTGTATCAAGAGAATTTTTCAGTTAAAATCCCAGAGCAAATTAGGCATCATGCTCTTCAAGCAAAAAAATTCCAGATGAAAAGGAACTATGGAGAGAGATGAGATATAAATGTACAGAAATGCATGCCTACATAAGAAAACATAAATGTAAATGTAGATCTTACATTTAGGAGGGAAAACCACCAGAATATTTGATGACCCTTGCTGTATAGGACCACTGGTTATGCAGACTCCTCGTGCAGCATACCCAATTAAATTTGAGTCATTCAAACCTTCACATACAGTATTTGAATGTGAGACTGAAGATGGAACTTGAAGTGATGGTTCCATTACCAGGTGATGGCTAAATATATCTTGACCAGATGCCAGTCTGACACCTTTATACTGCCTACTTTCCTGCGCAACATGATAGAATTCTTGTCAACTACACCTCCAATAAAACAGTGGAAATTAAGATTTCTAGATATAAATTGATGAAATATACAGTTAGTCCACAAACAGATGTCAGTGAAAATTATTGTATATGCTTTATCTTCTTCAAAACATAGTCTAGGTAAAGCATAACAAAATGCAATCAGATTTAGAATATCCAGACAATTTAATTTTTGAAAGGTCACAACTCACAACCTACTGGTTTGCTTGCCTTGATATCCCATCAGTTTAGCATAATGCTATGGGACCCCATTCTAATAGCAATTTTTCCTCTGCAGCCCTGGCATGCCCATGAGGCGATTGGTGCGATTGTAGGGTTGGCATGATCCATTTAGGTTTTCTGGTATGAAGCACCAATTACGCTCATGCCATGCAGTTTGCCAGTGGTGCAGAGAAGAAGTTTGATAATAGGGTTGAGGCCTTATAGCATTTTTCATTAGGTTACATTATTGTTGAAATCGAACTTAACATGCTCTATGCCAGGATGGCTAGAAATATGGTTAGAGAAGAAATGTACAAGTTCAAAAAGCTTTTATTTAGGATACATGACTTACTGAAAATCATAAGAACAAAAACTGTGGTAATTGGAATGCCGAGATAATAGTTGCCATACCTTGTCGATGAGAAGGGCAACAATTGGCATCCGCAAAACCTGCATATGCACACACACCAAAAGGGGAAAAAGATCAAGACTCAGACTATACCTCATCTGAAAAACAGAGAAACTTCAGGTGGCCATGGAAAATAACAAAAGGTGGCTCAAATATGAGGACAATTAGATGCAGTAAAAAATTCAGTAAATATAGACTCTAAATTGCCTAAACAACAAGATGCTGCCAAAAGGCTAGAAATCTTCACTTCTTAAAAGCATTATGATTAAATGTTTGACAGATGGTCTTTCAGTCATTTTTCTTCAGATAAAAAGTCCAACAGACTGGCAAGACAAGCTACTTCAAAGTTAGTTAAAAAGACTTACATAAAGAGCACCTTTAACAGCAGCACAACGACAGAAAGCTTGAGGTAGTTCTCCATGGCCATATATAGGATAGATGAATGCGCTTACTGCATTAGGAAACCTGGCACAGTTTCAGAGAGTTAAGAGAAAAAAAATTGAATTCTAGGATCTTTACAGAAATAATCAAGAGCAGTAACTTGAACACATGTTAACTACTACCACATTATGCATAAAAAGATATCAATGACAGAGTAACTTGAACACACATTCTATACCATCACATTGTGCAAGGGACAACAGTATCAGCATACATGCACTACAACATAAGGACAATATGCTTGTGAAGAATTATCAAGAAGGTGCATTGAAGCATTAACTGCACAACTGTATGCACTCTTAAATCATAATCATTGTAACCATCAAGCCTTGTCTGAACTGTCTGGTGTCAGCACTTATAAGCCAAAGCATATCACCACAGCAATCCTTCGCAACAAGAAAGTTTTCTTAGCTGGAACAAAGAATCCACATTCCTTGGATAACCCTTCCTAATGAACTTTTATTTCTTTTGCCTGCATAAGATAGAGATAGTGGACCCTTTGTTGCCAGTGTACATATGCTCATGAGGTGCAGTTTTCATCATTTGTTTAACAATTTGTGGCTCTTTAAGAGAAGGTCAAGGCACTGTTAATCCCAGAAGCTCAATTCTTTCTCTCCTTAGGTACTAAATTTTTTCAGCTTTCTTGATTGCCCACAACTCTTTCAAGTGTTTGATGGAATCCAAGGATATTTGATGATTCATATAGCAAAGTGCAAGAAGAAAGATGAGTTCCTCATTCGATGTGCATTAAAAGGAGCCTTCATGGTGATGTAAATGAAATATGAACACAATGAAATAGGATAGCTAGGAGTCTGAAAAGCTTGGAATTCATAACCCCACAGTTAGCTAAGTTTGATTGTAATCTTTGCTGAGCAAGAATTAAGTAGGGATGAATAAGCAATGGAGCCTGGCTAATGGATCAAACTTTACATTGTTTATGCCAGGGTAATGAGCCAATCATATAGAAAATACTGGACACCCCAGCCCAGACCCATCCATTGTGCATCCCTTATTTTAAGTACTATCAACATTTGGTTATTTCTAAATATTATTATCTCATTTACAAAACCCAACTTCAAGCATATTGACATTGTCAGGCTCTCATTATGCAGAATTTAATTTTTACTTGAGCTACCAAGTTGGAAGTATAAGTTAACTCATGCCAAGTAGTGCCACTCAAATGTTCTTTACGGCAATCTGTTGACCTCATGGATTGTGTTTATGTGGTTCAAGTCCCAAATCAAGTGTAGGCATGATAAGCTTGCAAGTACAATATTAAAAATATCATATGAAGAAGAAATTAGGAAAAAGAGAGATTGGACAAAAAGAACAAGCATGGTGAAGCATTCAATAAAACTAAAGCAAAATTAGCAACTAATCTGAAATATCACTTTAAAATGCACCATTCCAAAGGATAACAGTGAACAAAGATATTAAACATCTTTAAAACCTAGTACCAATGTAATCTTTTACAGTAATTTCTTTGGCGTGGGAGAGGTGGGTGGAATTATAACTTACTGAATACCCACATTAGGGTCCTGCCAATGTCTCTCATTCAAAATAGACTTCAAGCATATCTAAACTCTAGGAGTTCTAAGAGAACCAAAGCATACAAAAAGTTCCAATGCAAATGCATTGCCAACTGACATATAATGTTTCCAGGTCACATGGAGTGTCTCCAGCAAACTCTTTGATTGTGTGAAGTTCATCTTTGAGCACCATGTTGATCATGTTACTAAAATCTTGATGGTGTTGCTCCAAAATAATTAGGTGAGTTAGCTTGACTACTAAACTTAAACTACATAAGATGCGGACAAACTTGCATTTGCATTCAGAAGCTACCAAAGGTATGGGTATCCACTTGCAAAGATGTCTTGGAGCCCCTAACACCCCAGACTAAAGAACCAAAATTGAAACTCACTTGAGCTCATTCTCTTGGGGAAGATCGACAACAGCCTATGAGATGAGGGTCAGAAATAGAAGCTGTGCTCATTCATTGTTGCTCATTGTTTAGGGGCATACATGCTGCTATTTGGATGAGCAGATACTTGACCAATGAATTTCATCTATATAAATAAAGCCTCAAAGTTTGCCAAAACAATCTGGAACAAGTTGACAGAATATAACCCAATAAGGAGGCAAATGAATGAAGCTGCCAATTTTCCCCTCCAACAAATATGTTCAAGATAAACGGAAAATAAGCATAGCATTTCCAGTTCAACAATTTTGATGTAATGGTGGTGGCAATATCATCAATATATGGACAACTTCAGAGAGCGCTGCACAAGATTGGCTAGCTATATCTTTTTTTCTGATAAATCTGAAGAAGCATCTCAGCACATACAAATCAGATATATATTTTGCATTTGAGTTACTTTACACTAAGTGTCATCATATTACTTTTCTTTAAAAATTTCATTCTTCAGAAATATATCTTAGCGTTGAGTCTGAGATGAAAACCCAGTAAAAGTGGAAAAAAAAAAACATATATGTAAGCCTTGAAGCGTACCTCCCAACAGAAGAGTTGTAAAGAGCTAAACTCTCAATGCCCTGTTTTGTTGTGATCAATTTCTTGCAAGACTCTGCATTATCTTGATCATGATTTGCTAGGGCAATTGCATATAGAATAATCCTACAAGAGAATACAGGTCACAGTGGTTAGCTATACAAAGAGTATAAGAACAAACAATAACACCACTAAACAACAAAGGATGAATACAATGAGCAATACAAGTTCAAGCCACATGGAAATAACAAAAAGATAAGACAGCATCGATACAACGAAGAATAGTGGTGGGAAAAATTACAATAGATCAAAAGAGTAAGAAAAAATGGTCTATTTAGCAAAAACAGACTGAAAGAACCACATCAAAATCTCAAAAAACAGAACAAGCATGCAATTTGAAGCACATATACAGAATGCCAAGCAGAAGAAATCCACAGAGCATACAGCGAGGGAAGGGTAAAACAATCCCTACGTTCTAATCTTGGGAGGAAGCCGCTGCTTCTTAAGGAATTCGGCAAACGGGGTCTCCAAATCCTCCGCCGAGATCCCGACAGCCGCCTCCTCCGCCGTCGCTGCCACCTGGCCGTCGCCCGATCCTATGTGCTGCTGAACCAGCTTCAGCAACTTCATCATCTCTCTCTTTTCCGCCAATCCAAGTGTCCGGTCCTTAAAGATCGCCTGCCTCGAGTCCGGCACCGAGCAGAGCCGCCCCTCCCAGTAGATCAGGTTCGCATCCACGCTCTTGAACTCGACGTGGTGGCTCGCCCCTGACCGCAGCATCAGATCTACCGTCTCGTCGGCGCAGTAGAGGACCCTCGGCCCAGCGAGATCCAATAGAAACGCCTTCGAGGGCTCGGGAGAAGATCCGGCGATCTCGATCTCGGAGTACAGGCGGTGGGGACGGAGGTTGACGGCGGCGTAGGAGGAGGAAGGGGAGGGGGCGGAGGGTGGAGTGGACGGATCCGGAGGCAGCGGAGGGGAGTGTAAGAAGGAGGGGGGGAAGGGGAGAGAGAGGGAGGAGAAGTGGGAGCCGTAGAAGGGGTTGTGGTCGAGGTGGAGGACGGATTTCCCGGCGGCAGCGGCGGCGGCAGCGAGGAGGGATTCGGGGAGGCCGGTGCCGAGGACGACGAGATCGAAGGAGGTGGGGTCGATGGTGGGGTAGTCGTTCGGGAAGGAGATGGAGGAGGTCTCGTCCATGGCGAGAGGGGCGGGAAGAAGAAGACTCGTTCGTGGGACTCGGTTCGGTTTATAGCGAACCAGGGCAAAGGCGGAGCGAGTGGGCACCAAGAGCGAGTTTAAGCCAGAGGGGTACGACTCGTCGGGAGGTGACCCCATCAGGTCACCGTTATGGGTGCCCCATGCCCATTTGCTCATTTCATGTTCTCACAAACAAAAATTTTGCAAAGATGATCCTTTTTTATTTTTTCTTTTTTTTTATTTACATATTTTGATCATCTTTAATTTCATTTCTTTCTAAAAAACAGTAGCCATTAAATTATCCAAATGCTTACACACTTTAGCCATATAAGTTAAATACACTATTTTTTTGTAAAGAGTGCATATATTTTTTTTATGAATCAATATAATATTGAATGCATACATTTGTTGAGCATTTGATTCATATTCAAGGATTGAAATATGCACGTAAAATTAGGGATAAAAATATTTAAAAATTTTAAAACTAGATAGTTCTTGCATAAAAAAAAGGATAGTTTAAATATACAAAAATAAAAATAAAGTGGTTGATCTCTATAATTTTTTTTAAAATATCTATTTAAGTAAAGCTATTAACTAAATAAGCTTTTTTTTTTATGTACACATATCAATCTCTATTCTATCCATAATACTCCTAAAAGCAAATAGCAAAAATTTTTTATTATCTTCTTGAAATTATCCAAAATGCCACAACATAAATTTCTCCTATTAGTAATTTCTTAATTAAATATTATAAATATAAAATTAATCAAAGTAGTATAGCTAATTTATTGATTAACTTAAATCAAAACTATAATATTTATGGTCTAAATCTAGTTGATGCATAGGCTAAGCATTTTTAAATTCTATAAATTTTTATGTATAAGTAGTTTAGAGATAGTAAATTACATCTGAGACTAGGATTTTTAATGTTGGACCTCTAGTGTCTGATTTAGATCAGATCGAATCTAAGTAAAAATCTACTTGAGAATAACCAAATTTACATCAATTAAGAATATAATGAAATTTGATAGAGTAAGTATTGAGAAAAATGTCTAAAGATTTGGTTCACAATAAGCCTAAAATAAGATCCAGGATGACGAAAGAAATCCAACGAGCCTAACAACAGTCCAAACGGAGTCCAGATGGAGGAGATACGTGCAAGAAAATAGATCGGGAGCAGGTTGTACGGCCCATGGGCCGGTAGAGGCCAGAGGTGGTGCAGGCCTGGTCCGGTAGCATGCTGGAGTTAGGCCAACAGCAACTGGGCCGGTCCAGATGCATGTGGGATGCATGGGGGTCGAAGCCCACTGGATAGCACGATCCATGATGGACCACCCTCACTACGGCACACGATTGTGCGTGTGGACCGATCGCGATCGGATGGTGGGCATCAATTCTGGATGTGATGAAGCAGCTATTTACGCGATTCGATGGCTCTAGAGTGAGCCGGTCACAATCAAATGGCCCAGAAAGAATCCGGCTTGATCTGGATACTATTTGCATGATCAAATGATTTTGGTTTGAGCAGGTCATAATCGGATGGTCCAGAAGGATTCTTAGATTTGATTCGGACTCAGTCTCCTAGTGAAATACTATTTTAAAATTTTTGAAGGCTATAAAACTCTGATTAACAAGCCATTTATTACATTGAATAGCTGGTGATGTCCTAGTAGTGTAGAAAGGCTTCTTGAGAGATTTCAAAGAGCTTTTATAAGAGTTCTGGGGCTTCTTATTAAGAGATTCTTGTACAAAGGTTGAGTGGTAATTTTTTTTTATATTTGTTTGATTTTGTTTCTCTTATAATGAAGTTTTGTATATCTCATAAAGGTGGGCTTAAGGCCAATCCATATATTTTTATTGTGTTTGTTTGTTGTTCTTTATTCTTTCCTTTCTCGTATGATATCAACATCCACTTTTCATCGTTGTTGTGATCTTGGGCAAGTGATCCATATTCCGCAATAGAGAGATCTACCCCAACAAGTGATATTAGAGCCTGATTAATATAGACAAGTGGTATCAGACGATCTAGATAGAGATGGTATTGATAAAGATTAGAAGATAGAGAAGACAAGCACAATCAAGATGGAGATCAACAGATTCGATGGAAAGAGCAATTTCTCTTTGTGGCAAGTGAGGGTAAAGAACATGCTTATTTAACATGGATTGATCGATGCTCTCTTAAATGAGAAGAAGCCAGCCACCATATAGGAAAAGATCTGAAAGCGGTTACAGATACAGATGGTGAGTACCATCCGCATGTACCTGATGGATGAGGTAATGATTTATGTACTTGGTGAGACTTTCCAATGATGTTGTGATTGAAGCTCAAGGAGTTGTACATGGTGAAGTCTCTTATCAATGCTCTTTTCTTATAGAGGTAGTTCTACCAACTATGAATAGATGAGGGATAGTACATGCAGGAGCATCTCAGCCACTTTTAAAAGATTCTCACCAATCTTCTTGGTGTAGGTGAGAAGATTAAGGAGAAGACCAGGGCAATAGTCTTGCTAGCATCACTTCCTCCTTCGTATGAGTTCTTTGCTCTTCTAGTGGAAAAGATCACTATCAAGATAGACGAGGTCATTACGATGATTCTCCAGAATGAGATTCTTAAGAAGAAGAATTCAGCTTCGAGCTCAAATGGTAGTAGCTTAGCTTTGGCAGTTTTTGAAGAAGTAGATGATAGCAGACGGAGTGGCAAAGGATTACGAAGAGGATGATTTAGGTCCAAGATGAGGGATCCCAACAAGATCAGGTACTATCGGTGTAATGAATTGGTGCATCGTGTCAAAGATTTTTCTTAACTCAGATATTAGATGAGGACTACTGTCGCGACAGCTAGCTAGTAGCGAGTCAAAGGATGATGCCTTGTCGATATCTGATAAGGTATCTACTTCTTTTTAGTAGTGAATTTTAGATTCTATATACATCCATCATGTTTGTTGTAAAGAGAAGCTGTTTGACTCCCTAGAGAGTAGTGAGGATATTGTCTATCTGCCAGATGGATTAAGCTATGCAATCAGAAGCATCGAGATAGTCAGTTGGAGGACATATAATAGTATAGTGAAGAGATTAGAAGAGGTTCGATACATATCCAATTTTAGGTGGAATCTTATCTCACTAAGCAGAATGGATTCAAATGACTATAGGTGGATAGCTAGTGATGGAATCTTGAAGATCATGCATGGTAATAGAATTATTCTAAAGAAAAAAAAGGACAAGAGGATATTACTATCTGGCAGAGAGTCCAATGCAAGTTGGAGCTTCAAGAGCTAGAGAGAGCCTAGTGCGAGATGGAGCTTCAGGTGGAGATGGATCGAGCATAAGATGAGAGACTAGAGAGGATGAGAGACGACATTGCAAAATAAAATTTTTATTGCCATAGGAGATTTCTTCGAGTAGGTCTTTGATCAGAGTAGATACAGCCCATGATAAAAATAGGATCGAGCAGTCTGGCTCGACTCTCATATTTGTCCATCCATGAGATAGCAGGCGTACTCTAGGGCATGGAGGTGAGATGGATCACGAGCTCTCAGAGATAGATAAAAAATGAATATTGAGTCGAGATAGAGATTATTGAGAAAAGTACCTCAAGATTCAGTCCATAATAAGCCTAAAATGAGGTCCAGGATGACGAACGAAATCTAACAAGTTTAAGAATAGCCTAAACAGAATCCAGACGGAGCATATATGTATGAGGAAGCAGGTTGTACGGCCCACGGGCCATCGGAGGGGCTCACGGGCTGGCATAGGCTAGAGGTGGCATGAGCTTGGCTCGGCAGCATGCTGGCACTGGGCCGATAGCATGCTGGTCCGGCCTAGACATGCGCAAGCATGTGGGTGCATGTAGGCTGCGCAAATGCCTTGCCCGCTGGATAGCATGGTCCACGATGGACTGTCCTCACTTTCGTGGTGCACGACTATGTGCATGGACCGATCGTGATCAGATAGTGGGCATCAGTTTTGGGTATGATGAAGTAGCTATTTGCATGATCCGATGGCTCTAGAGCGAGTCGGTTGCAATCCGATGGTTCAAAAAGAATCCAGCTTGATCTGAGCACTATTTGCATGATTGGACACTCTGATTCAAGCTAATCATGATTGGATAGTTTAGAAGGGTTCTAGAATTTGATTCGGACTTAGTCTCCTAATAAAATACTATTTTAAGGTTTTTGGAGGCTATAAAACTCCGATTGACGAATCGTTTATTACATTGAATAGCTGGTAATGTTCTGATGGTGTAGAGAGGCTTTTTGAGAGTTTTTAAAAAGCTTTTGTGAGAGTTTTGGGATTTTTTATTGAGAGACTCTTGTATAAAGGTTGAGTGATAAGTTCTTCTTACGTTTATTTGATTTTGTTTCTCTCATAGTGAAGTTTTGCATGTCCTATGAAGATAGGCTTGAGGCCAATCCACGTATTTTTATTATGTTTATTTATTGTTCTTTCTTCTTTCCTTACTCGCATGGTATCAACTAGGGGTGTAAATGAGTTAGGTCGGACCGGATCATGAGTGATCTCGATCCGACCCGATTCCTTAATTGGGTCCTAATGTTAGATCCAGACCCAATCTAATTGAAAATTGGGTCGGATCGAATCGAATCCATGATCAAAAGTTGGATTAGGTTGGGTCTATATATAACCCGGTCCCAATCTAAAATTTTTAAATCCGATTCAAACCCAAAATTTGGTTGGGCCCAGTTCATATGATAAACTAATATATACGAAGTTTATGGCAAAAGAAAATAAACATTACTTTGCCTTGGCTCTTGATTTATAAACAATTTCTCAAAATCTCACGTTCAAATAGAATAAAACTTTTAAAAAATAACAATGCTACAAGTATCTTTGGAATTCCAATCCAACTATATTTATTTTATAGTTTATATATTGGATTGAATACTGAATTCGGATTGAATCGGATCAGATTGGATCCAAATTCAGTAAAGCCAGATTCGATCTAAAATATTAAATGGGCCTAATTTTAGAACTCAACCCGACTCCATGAGTCTTTTATAATGGATCAGATCGGATCTAAATAGATTGGATTGAATCGGATCATGGGTCCACCCGACCCATTTGCAACCTTAGTCCCAACATCCGCTTCTCATCATTGTTGTGATCTTGGGGCGGTGATTCATGTTCCATAATTTAGGAATCTATCCCAATAATAAGTAAAAAAGAGCAAGTTCTTAATAGCCAAAAAAAAGAAAAAGAAAAGTCAAAATCTCATTAGATGATTTTCTCCCGGTAGGAAAGAAAGCAAACAAAAACAACTGAGAAATAATATCTTTCCAACATTCAAAAGACATATATAAAGAGATTCATGCTCGAAAAAAAAGCACAAGCTTCTTGGTCAAAAGCAAACAACAATATAAAATCTTTCCTACTTCATCTTCAAGTATCTTGGACACTCAAAACCAGCAATACCAAAGAAAATCCAATAACTGATCAATACTATAACACAGCATAATCTTTTGTTGACATCCCACGATACCATTTAAGATAGGTTATTTGGGTCGGTATCATATTATATAGGACACAGCTAGTTTACTTTAATCAAGTGGCTCAATTTCTAGCCACAAGATAGAATTTTGAGTTCACATATATCACTAAATATAGCTGAAAATAAATAATACAAATATTTAATAATAATATTATTATTTTTAAATTTTGACTTTTACCATCAAGTGTTAGAAAAATATGTTCAAATTAATAAGGATCCATTTTAATTGTTAGAATTTATTCTATCAATTGCAACTTTAAATTGCTAAGTAATGTAAATTACTTGATAAAATAAATGGTTTGTTTGCTACCTGAGAAAGAGCATTAGAATTTGAAGTAAATTTTATAATGTTGTTTGCAAGGCTCCGATTACATGACAATTTGTCTACAGATTGCTAGATCACCTCTATCTTAAAGTAATATACATACATACATGTATATGTATACACACACATATATCTGTGTGTGTACATACATACACATACATACATACATATACATACATACATACATACATACATACATATATATATGTATGTATGTATGTATGTATGTATACATATGTGTGTGCGTGTGTGTATTATGTGAACATGTAAGATATTATGTGAACAGCATTTTAGTCTTGGAATTGGTATTGCTGTTATTAGAATTGAAACTTTAAAACTGAGTGAAAGAAGGATGCAAAAGGTACACCTTCATATGGGACATGCATATCCAAGAGTACATCTATCTCCATATATGATCCACCTAAACTCTTACAACAGGGTATTTCATGTTCTAGCAAATAACTGATGAAGCCAAGCTTATGTAAGAGAACAAAACCGACCGTGGCCTTTAGTATAGGAGAGTGCTTGAATTGTAGAGTACCAAAGTCCCAAATTCCAATACACCTTGATAAAGCCTGGATTGGAAATATATAAATCCTAATCTCGAACAAGTTCTAGATATCTAATCTTAAAAGAGAGCAATATTATTTTCAGCATAGATGGTAGGAAACGCAGTCCTCTACTTCAGCCTGATATATATCATTGGCGCTTTTCTTGTGAGCATGTTTTTGACATAAACTAGTTAGTTGACATGGTATTAAAGCTCAGGTAATCCCTTCAAATTGAGTTATTCATTTAATTATCTTTTAAGAGTAATATATATTACTACTTAAGCTTTCGGTTGCAAACTCTTTTATCCAATTCTTTTATATTCTTCTTGCAGAGGAAACTAACATTAAATAAAAAACTAGCATTAGTTACATCCATTTAAACTTTCTTTGAAAAGTAGAGCATATTCGGTATGGAGAATATGGCCACTCTCAATAGTGTAACTAGTACTTTAAACGGCTTACATAGGATTGTAATACTAGAACTAAATAAAGAGCTCAAGGAGAATAATAACCAAATAAACATTTCAATACAATAGTACTTAGGGCTATTTCCACCAACATAAAATGTTCGTGAAATATTCTCATTCTTTCAATAAACTCCGAACTTCCTCATTCATCCATCCGTATAGACCTCTTGCACAATCTAACGGTGGATTTATGTGAACAAAGGTAAATACTTCTTATGTAGGAGCTAGATAGCTGATATGAAAGTGGAAGATCTTGAATTGAGACAAAAGATTAATTATTTTGTAATAAGATGGAGAAAAGTTTATAAAGATGATTATAAAGAGAAGGAGAAAGTGAAAGAGTAGTATAAGAGAATTTAGACTTCTATTACTTTCTCTCAAACATCATGGTTATAAATGGAGAATGTCCTAAATAGAGGTCCAAGTAGATTCTAGATACATGATTTTTTTATCCCTAGATAAATCTAGATATTAGTGGCATAGATATTTTACAATGCTTAGTTATTTTTTTGGATCTATCTAAAATATTGGCCTATGTGAGCTTGTGCTATTTTTTTGGATCTATCTAAAATTTTGAATTGGATTCGAATTCGATTTTAATTAGATTCGGATCGAACTTAATCTTAGATTTTAAAATTCAATTGAATTAGGATTGATAGATTTTCTAATTGGATTCTAATCAATTTGAATTGGATTTGAATTAAATTTAAATTAAAATTTTTTTTTTAATTAATTTAAATCAATTTTAATTTAATTAATTTTGACTTAGTTTGAGGTCAATTGGATTTTATAATCCATGTAGGATTTAGATTTGAAGCCTAACTGAATTAGGTTTGATAGGATTTCTAATTGAATTCGAATGTAATCATGGATCAAGTTCTGATTGATTTAAATCAACTTAAATTTAATTAGTCTAGACTTATTTGAAGATAATTAAATTTTACTATCCAAGTAGGATTTGAATTAAAAGTCTAATTAAATTTAGATTAACATAATTTTAAATTGAATTCAAATCGAATTCGAATTGGATTCAAATCTAATTCAAATTAAAAATTATTATTTTTAATTATTTAAATTAACTTAAATTTAATTAGGTTTGACTTAATTTAAAGGTAATTGAATTTTACTATTCAAGTAGGACTTGAATTAATAGTCTAATTAAATTAGGATTGATAGGATTTCAAATTGAATTCGAATTGAACCCAAATTGAAAACTAATTTTTTCTAATTAATTTAAATTAAATTAAATTAAATTAATTTTAACTAATTTAAAATTAATTAGATTTTATAATCTAAGTAGGATATAGATTCAAAGCCTAAGTTAATTAGATTTGACAGAATTTTCAAATCGAATTCGAATTGGGTTTGAATTGGATTTAAATTATGGCCTAAATTATTAGCGATGGCCCATCTTCCATCGCTAATTCTATTAGTGATGGTATTTTATCGCTAATGCTATTGCTAATAAAATTTTAAAATAATTTTTTCTTCTAAATCTATTTTTTTAAAAAAAACTTATTAGCAATGATGAGTTCTTAGTCGCTAATATCCAAAGTTGCCATCACTAATACATATTTTATATTTAAATAAGATAAAAATATTTAAAAATTTAAAATAATTTTAACGACGACTTTCGTCATCGTTAAAAGTTAAACTATCCATTGGTAATAGTTTGTTATTAGCAATGACTGATGCTTTATCTCTAATAATCAAAATATTTCATTGGTAATAGTTTTTTATTTTTATATATTTTTTTAAAAAATTATACTTTTAGAGATAGTTGTAGCCATCGCTAATATTTATTTTACCATCACTAATATTATTATCGATGGTAATTTTTTTAGTTGGTGTTGTGATGGCAAAAAGTCCTCATTAGCGTTGGACCTTTCTGTCATTGCTAATACTATTACTAATATTCAGATTTCTTATAGTGGTATGAATAAAAAAAGTGTTAACCTACTGGATCATGGGTTGGATTCAGATCAAAATGCTAGGATATCGAGTCAGGTTCGGGTTGACTCAAACCCACACCTGATCCAACCCATTGCCAAGCTAACAAAAAATATAAACTCTATCCCTTATGTACAACTTCTTTATATCATGCTCTCTAAAAATGTTACTATAATTGATATAATCTATATAATACATTAAAACTGAGTCTAGGACCTCCCAATGCGATAACTGTCGCCTATCTATGGAAGACATACGGCATGCATCCATTATATAGGGGAATGAAAAATAGAAAAAAAGGGGTGCTATCCGAAGGAGGCTTACTCTTGGATTGGACGTGTCAGTAGAGAAGCTCGGAGGGAGGGAAAATAGAACGGTCAACCATTAAGCTTGCAGTAGAGGAGAAGGTCCATGCTGATTAATGATGTTTGCCAATAGAGAAGAATGCCAACCATCAAGTTCATATCAGAAGCTGTTGCTTCTACCTAACTTACGTTGCCAACTCAGCATCAATATTGGATCCATAGCCAACCTATCATGAAGAGAGAGAGAGAGAGAGAGAGAGAAAGGATATGTGGATTTGGAAGTGACATAATAAGAACGTGTATTCTCTTTTGATTATAGGATTGAGGCTTAAGAAAAGAAATCTTAGAAGTTTTAATTAGAGGAAGCAGATTATTTGGATAAAAAGAATAGAGGACATTGATGGCAAGTATGGAAATGTCTTATCACTCCTTTTCACTGCTTTCAAGCTATATATATATATGTGGAAAGTTTGAAAGACACATTCAAGCACAGACGAGTTTAGAGCTTAAATAAAGTACGTGAGGTGAGTTTTTTTTTTGGATGGGGGTCTGTTCTCTAATTATTTTTTCTCTTTTCTTTTTGAGTCAGATTTATTGATGGTCAGAGAGATCAAAGAGGGTGACAACAGATAAAAAAGGATTAAAAAAGATGACATCAGGCGAGTTCCAACTTTTTTTTATTTTTTGAATTTGCTTTTCCCTCATCAGTTTAGTTTGAAGCTCTTTTATTATAGTATCAAAAACAACATTATATTTCTTATTAAGAATAGGAGGAGGGACGTTGTTGCCTAGATTTTAGGCAGCCTTTCATTCCTTTATTCAGAAGCATCATATGAGGGAGGAAAAGGAATAATGGCTTGCTACCATATTTATAGCAACCTTGCCTCGATATGTCCGCATGAAAATAAAATTAAAAAAAAAGAATGTTGCGGTTGCTGCTGGCCATTCTGTAACCTTCTAGTGAAAGAGAAAAAGGAAGGGAGAGAGGGTTGCTGCCATGCCATGGCAGCCTTCCTTAATGCCCCTTAAGAGGAAAAAAAGGAGTCATGGTTGTTACTTAGTAGCAGTCAGATTATCGGGTTAATTAGCGAATGCAAGAATCGGGTTCTGAATATTTGGGTTAGCAAGTTACTGGAGCCCATTTATTTAAAAAAATTATGAAAATAATATTCTTTTCAAATTATTTACCAAAATACTATCCAATTTAAAGTCGTCCTTCCAAAGGATGACTTTATGTACTGAGTCAGCCAAAAATATACCATACAAGATTTCTGAATTGCCATGTAAATAATCACTCTATGATAGAGAGCCTCTGTAAGTCACTCTATCAAAAAGCGACTTAGGAATAAAAAAAAAAACTAAACCTCTCTCTCCTCATTCTTCGTTACTTAAAAAAAAAATTGGGCAGTATATTTTTGGCTGACTTAGAAAAGAGGTTTAATTTTTTTTTTGTTTTACTCCTAAGTTGTCTTTTGATAAAGCGACTTACAGAGGCGCTCTATCATAAAGCGATTATTTACGTAGCAATCCAAAAATTTTGGATAGTATATTTTTGGCTGACTCAGCACATAAAGTCGTCCTTCCAAAGAGCGACTTTAAATTGGACAGTATTTTGGTAAATAATTTAAAAGAAGCATTATTTTCACAAATTTTTTAAATAAATATTATTTTGATAAAATTACCTATAACATGATATATTATACTATGTTATTATATATAATAATATAATACTATGATAATATAATAATATAATATATTATTATATATAATAATATATATTATGTTATGTTATATTAATATAAGATATTAACATAATATGCATAATATATTATAATATGCTATAATATATTATAATAATGGTATAACAATGTATAATAATATTAACATGATATATTAATATATGATACTATAATAAAATAATATTATATTATAGTATATTATATTAACATAATATACAATATAATAATATTTATGTAAAGTATTGTAACATATTATTATAGTATAATATAATATCCTATATTATTATAATATATAATTATTATATCTTTTTACGAGTAAATTCTAAGGTATGCATAATGGATAGTTTATAATTTTATCTAGAATGTAGTTATTGGTGTTGGATCGATGGAGCATTTTTCAATTTTTTTTTGTTGCATTATTGGTGATCCAAAAGAAAAAAAAATAATAAATGATATATATATATATATATTTTTGCATTTGCAGTGTAATATTTTGGTATTAGAATTTTATTTTTATTTATTTTTTATTATTCATCCCAAAATTTTGGTAACGTATATTTTTTAGTTCTATTAAGCTTCAAATTCCCAAAGTCTAAATAATTTAGGATGTATATGATATTTTTTTAACTTTTTATGTATTTATTATAGAAAAATAGTAATTCTAAAAGGGACTCCTGTAGTGATAAGGATTGCAGTGGAGTATGTATTAGAGAAATGGTCAGGCAATTGAATGAATATAGAATGAAATCCAATATCGACATGCTTAACTATATCAAGATAGTCAATGGAAAGATTCAAGAAATCATATTTATGGAAAATATTATGAATGAAGAAGAAAAGTTCTTAGGGACGGCAACTTTATTTGGACTTTGGCAATGTCTTTTAGATCATTTTTGGGGATTACCGGCATCATAAAAAAACTATTCCTGGTTAGTGAAGAGTTTTGTTAATGAATAAATGAAAAGGAACGTCGATCGGGCGCCCCTTCTTTGTATCCTAATTTTCGTCATCATGGATATATTGTGTTAGGTGATTCATGTCTATCAAAAGCAACACCTAGCCATATTCTTAGAGAAATTACAGTCTATCCCAAGAAAAGTTCGCTATATTCATCCTTGATCTATTACATAAAAGAATCTTTTATTGTAGATGGTTGTTTTGGTAGTGTAATATTCGCCTGCAATGTATATGTTGTTGTTTCTAATATATGAAATACTATCAATTATCCGATTCATGATTTTATGTTCAACTATCGAAACAGGTATAAAAGAAATTGCATGCTATCTTACACATTAAGAAAATAAAATTATTTTTTATTATTTGAAATCTTATTTTAAAAATATAAATTATTTTTATTTTCTATACAGAGAGTCGCCAAAAAATTATGTTCAAGCTATTCTGTCATCATATTTCTCATTTTTTTGTAAAATCTTTATGATCATATTTTTAATAATTTTTTTGTATCTATGCAGTTTGGATGAACATTGGACCGAAGATTGAAGATTTTTTTCTTTTTTTGTTCTATCTTTTATGTATTAAGGTCCACAGCGTAGCGCGGGTTACATGTTAGTGCACATGAATGCATGATTCATGGGACCTTAAGCACAAGAGAAGCAATACAGGGGTTCACAAAAGCTTTCTTTCACCCCTTTTCCCGTTTGGAAAATTGGAACGGCTCGTTCAACTTTTTTTTCAGGGAGGTTGCGCACTTCGATGCATTATATCCCTCAGAACCGCCCCCCTTGGTTTTTCTTTCAGCAGACATGCAGACTGCAGGGACAGGGATTCCCGGCGCCACCCATCTCGGCATCCGTTAACGCGTAATCTTATTCCTACAACGGTCCACACGTCAGAACCAAATTGACACCAACGATCACAGTGGCCGCACGCACCGTGACGTCCCTTACATTTATCTTATTCTCATTCTTTCTTGCGAAGAGCAAGAAGAGGCTCTGGTGAGCGAGTCTTCGGAGTTGCACCACCGCCGACATAAACGAATGGCGGCGCCGGCGGCGGATTCTTCTTTGCCTCTGCTTACGAGGAAGAGGAGAGAGGAGGAGAAAGAGGAGGGAAGGTGGTCGTGGTGGGAGGACACGTGGCGGGAGGTGAGGTTGGTGTGGTACATCGCCGGGCCGGCGATCCTGACGTCGGTGTTCGAGTTCTCGCTGGGGTCGGTGACGCAGACACTGGTCGGCCACATAGGCACCCTTGAGCTCGCCGCCCTCGGCATTCAGAACCTCGTCATCGCCGGCATCGGTTTTGGTGTCATGGTAAACTTCTTTTCAATTTTCCCATCCCCAACCCCCTCTCCCTCTTCTCGCTTTTGTGGAGATGATTTAGTTGGTAGTCCCTGTACCGAACTATTTCGCATTCTTTTGTGGTAATTTAAATTTGATAGAGTCTTTAAAGTCTGTGCCGTTCCATGTTTAAAATAAATCGATACTGGATAGATCCACGTTTGTAAACTCGAGGTTTTGGTTTCAATGACTACGGTAATTTCTTTTTGGTTTTGGTTTTATTGGGTTGTCACATTGCTTGAGCCTTCGAGTTCTTTCGTTTTTTTTTTCCCCCTCGAAACGGCTATGAGTTAGCATCTTTGTGTTTGGTCGACTGCTCTTCATTTCTCCATATAAGAACTTGTAAAGTACAAGAACTTACACCGTATAAATTTATAGATTGCAGAAGTGTTTAGGGGTTGGTTCCAACTAGTGCGGCCGATAAAGTTATTAAGGGTTGGTATTAAAGATATAAACTCTAAGTCTATCCCTCACCTAATTTTTGGCCAGGTTTTCTACATCCTAGTTCTTGAAACAAAGATTGCAGAACTATTCTCCTTGGAGTCATATGTTTGTCATTGTCTAGTAGTCAATTGTAATCATTAATCAACTACAGCTTACTCACTCTTTTTACGTTGTAAACTAACACATTGCATTAATCAACTTCTCTGTAACATCCTATATGAATTCTTCAGTATGCTGAGATTTTTCTTATTTTTCGAATGGAAAATACCTCTTTATACCGAGTAAGAAGTTCGCACAAACTCTTCCTTCTATCAATTTTTTTTTCCAAGTAATAGAAGTTTGTTATTTTCTCCCCTAAGCTTTTATTAATGCCCCACGTTCCATTCTTGCATGTTCTGTATTAATTAATTTTGTTCATTGTTGTTGGTCAAGTTCTTTACTTCATAACATGCATACAAATTTTAGTTCATTTTATCTAAAATGATATGACCCAACCTTTTTTTTTTTTTTGAACTTTTTTCTGTGCTATTCTTCCACTGGGATTATCTCTCAGTTTGCAGTATGCGTATGCTCACCGAAATTTTGTGTGCAGTTGGGCATGGGGAGTGCCTTAGAAACTGTGTGTGGCCAGGCCTACGGTGCAGGCAAAATGAGCATGTTAGGAATCCATCTGCAGAGATCATGGGTAATTCTTTTGGGAACAGCTATGCTACTGTCCTTGACTTACGTTTTTGCCACACCAATATTAAAGCTCTTGGGACAGAGCGATGAGATTGCAGAATTGGCAGGAAAATTCTCGATATGGATGATTCCAGAGCTGTTTGCCTTTGCAGTGAATTTCCCAATTCAAAAGTTCCTTCAGGCACAAAGCAAGGTTATGGCGATGGCATGGATTTCTGCAGCTGTTTTGGTTATTCATGTGATTCTGAGCTGGCTTTTTATCATAAAATTGGAGATGGGTTTGGTTGGGGCTGCGATCACTCTCAATCTTGCCTGGTTTCTTTTAGATGTGGGACATCTGGTATACGTTCTCTCAGGAAGCTGCAAAGACTCCTGGACTGGTTTCTCATGGTTGGCTTTCACAGAGTTGGTCGATTTCTTAGGGCTTTCCTTGGCTTCAGCTGTCATGTTATGGTCTGTACTCTTTCCTTGAAATTTTATTTTTGAGGATCTTCAAGTTCTCCTACATTTTGTGGAGTATGTTCCCTTTTTCATGCAGCAGAGACTGAACTATTGCATTTGTTATGTATAATCTTTGCATTTACCATGCTCTGCTTAAGCCTCTTTCATAATGTATCCTTTTAGATCTCACATGTCATCCAAGATATCCTCAAAACTATAAGGCAAAAAGTATGAATAAGAGAAGGTGATCTTCTTTGTACTTTAATGGTTCCCTCGATCGTTCCATTAGTGGAAAAGCAAGTAAGCACATAGAACCGACAACTGAAAAATTCTTAGAGCACTTGTATGCATTGTTGCAGCATGGGATATTGTGAAAATGTTTGTTTGACCTTTGCACAATTTTTCTACTTTCAGAATTCCTTACATCAGATTTGTTTGTATGACCTTCTCATTTTTCAGAACCTCATCTTTGATGATTTACATGCAGCTTGGAATATTGGACTCTGATGGTACTAGTCATATTAGCTGGACTTCTACAAAATCCTGAAATAGCTGTGGATGCTGCCTCCATTTGGTACGTCTAGTATCGAGAATTGTTTCCTTTTTTTACCGTTTTCTTCTCATATATCTTCTTCTTGAGATGTTGCGAATTTTTCCTCGGGTTGATCTTTTCATATTCTAATTGACATGCCTTCTACATCTACAATCAAACATAATACATTTCGATGATATTCTGAGATAGAGATGACACTCTTTGTATGGCATAACTCCTCATATATTATGTCAATTTAATGTGACTTCAAAATCATCCTTCAAATTAAAAAAAAAGGTGATTTCAAAATCCAGACTGAAGCCTAGAATCCTTGATGTAAGTCCGCATATAGTGATATTTGACATTTCACAACAAATAAAAAGGGTGTAGTGATGCCAGAAGTTCTTCACAATGAATATCCCCTCTACACCCACATAAAAAAAAAGGGGAGGGAGAGAGAAGAAAAACATAGGGGCAACCGAACGGTTCTTTTTGACAAGGTACGATTGCTTTGCTTTTCTGTGGAATTTTTTGATGCATGAGAAATACCTAAGACAAACTGTTCTTATCATGAATAATTTACTGATATGGGCCTAACATCTCTTTCCTGTGGTAGACCTGTACTGTAGTATAACTCATGTTTAAAATTTGATCGCCTGTTTTTGAGCTAGAATATAGCCTTTACATTTTAGCTTTGATGGAAAACTTACTTGGTTTTTTTTTTTTTTTTTTTCTGTTAGACATTGTTCAAATAATTATAGTACTGTATGGTTTGCTCTTAGTTCTGAAATCCTAGCATATCTAAATCTAGACTCCACACTGGATGGAATTTATTGAGCCTCCACAAATCAATTTTTTCTTTTGACCATTTTATTTTCCAAGTTCATTTTCCATGTGGCTACTACTATTTGCATCTAATTTTGGGCAATTTATGTTCTTAATAAAATAAATATTTTTGTGTTTTCTGTGGCTGACAGCATGAATGTGGAAGGATGGTGTTTCATGATTCCATTGGGATTTGTTGCAGCTGTGAGGTGTGCTCTTGACCTTAGTTGGTGGGAGGGCAAAGCTTTATCGCTTACACATTTTGTTATCTCCCTTAGTAGTACTTTATCAGATCTTCTCCTCCCCGTACGCCTGCTTTTGCCCTCTTTTCTGGAGGGAGGGCTTGATTATTTCTTATTGTTGGATTGTTGACGTACAAGAGAATGAAGTTGACTTATGTTCCATTTCTAAATGAACCATGTTTTTATGCACCAACAAGAAAGTTATTCTTTCATTTTTAATTGATTAAATTATTCATCACTTGTGCAGTTGATGATATGCTTAATGTTTTCTTGACTACATGTTTTTGTTTCATATTTGGTAGTGTGAGGGTCTCTAACGAGTTGGGGGCGGGGCGTCCAAAGGCTGCAAAGTTCTCTATGCTGGTAGTGATTATGATATCAGTGGCCATACAGACTATATTTATGCTTTTAATTCTGTCGACAAGGAAGGATTTTCCAGCACTATTTACGGACGATAAATTGGTAATGGATAAAGTAAGCAAAATCGTGCTTCTTCTGTCTGCTTCGATTTTTCTCAGTAGCATACAGCCAGTTCTATCAGGTGAGTTTATCATCCTTCTCCAATAATGTCTTAAAGTAGAATTACATATTGATTTGCATAGACGGTCAAGATATTCTTTGTTTATTTAGGGTTATGAGTTTCATCAATATACTCCTTCTAGGATCAAAATTAAAGCACAACATGAGGGCAGAGTTTAGGTCATAGTAGAAGAGGTTTTTCGCAGAAAATGATTAGAATCAGGAATTTTAGGTATTTGTTCAGCAGGTAGTTTTTTCAGAATCTGTTTTGATTACTTCATGTAAAAGCTTCTTTTTTCCTCCTCCACAAGTTTAAGATGAATTGTGAATGGCATTTGTGGCTCATTATGAATTCCTCAAAAGCCGAAGGTAGATTCATTAGGCATGGTGCTCTCTCATCATGTTCTAGTTTCACTTCATACATGATGAGTTTTTTTAAATCTTTGGGCTGAACTTTCATTTGATTATATGAGTCGTCTGATCCTTCTTGCTTATGTGAACATTTAGGGGTAGCCATTGGAGCTGGTTGGCAAGCTACGGTCGCCTACATAAACCTTGGTTGCTATTATGTGGTGGGGCTATCAAGTGGTGCCTTAATGGGTTTCAAACTAAATTTAGGCTTAGAGGTAAGCAGTGATCACCTGCTTCATTGTGACCATTACAATTAACCCATCAATGCAAGATGGTTATTCTTCCAAATAGATAGCAGCTCTTAAAATTTCTTTATCCTTTTTTTTTTTCCCTCCTTTCTTCATATGTCTAGTTCTGTATTGAAAGGTCTAATTGGATCATCTTTGTTCAAGGGTCTTTGGGGTGGTGTGCTTGGTGGTATTCTTCTGCAGACCATTATCCTTGTTGTAATTACTTGGCAGACGGATTGGGATAAAGAGGTGAGATTTTAGTTGAGATATGCACTCATGTATTCCTGTCGCATGATTTTGCATCAACCTTGCAGGCAGCATTAGCATTGGAGAGAGTTTCAACATGGGAAGGCCTGGTAGATGTCTCTTCAGCTGGAAGAATATAGGGCTCAGGTAACTTGGATTAATCTTGTTGCACAAATAGAAATTTAATGCATATCTGGACATGGTTTTGACTTTCAAACAATCGATTTAAGATCCTTCATGGACGCCAAACTTCAATTGCTTCGAATCAATCTGGCCCTAGCAAATGATAAGTTACAATTGTTCAGAAATCTGATCGATGGCCAGGCTCTTCCAAACGTACTAATGCTATGTTCCAGAGGTACACAAATAAGACACGATCAAGAATTATATATAAATGTAAGGTAGTTGATTTTGAATCTTGATGTTCTACAAGTCACTACGGCTATTAAAGTCACAATTAATGGTAGATAATTACAGGAATTTATCGATCGGAAATCACCTAGTAACATTTTTCATGACAAATCTTGCAAATAAATTCTTGTTGTGATAAATACAGCTAACTCAATTGTTTCACAAATGACTTGGGACATGAAACTATGCCCGTCGACCAGACTACGAGACACCAAACTCATTTCCTTGCAATGGGTTTCACCGAGGCTTACTGCTTGATGGATATGATTTTGTTTTTGCCTTGTTTTGGGTGATGAATGTTTGAAAAACTTTTTAATCTAAGGTGAATGTCTCTTTTGTATTCTTATTTGAATAAATGACAGAAGCAGAAGACATCTTTGCTTGTTTCCTTTGAAGATTCGACATTCATCCAATCAGCATGGGGTTGTCATGAGATGAAACTACTCAAGCACTGGCTCGGAGAAGACTGAATTTTCCCCGAACCAACTCCAAAATCTTTCAGCGATCAATGAGCATGGGATGATGATTAACTTTGTTTTGTGAGGATCATTCTTGAGCAAGCGAGAATTTGTTTTGGAATCCTCGGTCTTCCATGTTTCTGGTATTTTCTTAAGATGCCTTAAGTTTTGTTGCACCATCTTGGGTGGACGTTATATTTTTGAATTGGCCTTTTGCTCTTTACGAGGATTTCCTATGATGTTGATCAGGTAATATTTCTGTTCTCGTGGTGCATGTTAAAATATTTTATGTTCAAGAACATGGAGGCATTGATCTAAAATTCCTCATTAGCATGCTCAAATAGGAATCTGGACGTGGGCTCTGACAGAATTAGCATTGCCAATTTGTC
This sequence comes from Cocos nucifera, assembly GCA_006176705.1. Lineage (NCBI taxonomy): Eukaryota > Viridiplantae > Streptophyta > Magnoliopsida > Arecales > Arecaceae > Cocos > Cocos nucifera. The sequence continues at coordinate 1,257,996 of QRFJ01000100.1, read as the reverse complement.
TTGCTGAGAAAAAAAACTCAAACGGACCTTCTATGTTTTCCTTGAATGAATGAATTATGGATCATGACTTACATATTTGTCTATGCCACCTGCCGACGGTGATTTGAGCCTTCTTCATGGGCTGGAACTGTTCTCTTTGATGGTTTGGACAAGGAAAAATGCAAATTGGTGTTATATGAAAGCTTTCGAGGTGGTCGCCGAGGAGGAGGGGAGTAAAGGCTATCCAATGACTGTCTTCCTCTTCTAGGATAGTAGTTTGAAGGGAAGGATCTGTTAAGGTGGAACCAGTTGAAGGACGTAGGGTAGGTTGAAGAGCTGATAGTGTTTGGGCTATTTTTTCCGACGCTGAAGCTGAAGGTTGAGGTTGGGAAGCAGATGGAGGCACGGCAGAGGAGTCGGTATTAATCTCCTCTCGAACACTCCTCTGCAAGGTATGCCTGCCGGGGCCCATGGCACATAAAAGTAGTCAGTTCGGTATATCGACCCTCGTATTGATACTGAATTAGTATGGTACGGTTCATATCATCTCTGGTTCAGTATGGTATGATATACCTTGCTCCTTAGTGCTATTAAATCTAAATCTCTCCCTGAGAGAAAAAATAATGAAGACATCCACCACCGTGATTAAGGAGGAGAAAAAATGACTTGGAAAAGAAAAAAAAAGGGAACTGACACCTAACACAGATGTCATTGCAGTAAAAATAACTGGTCACCAAAGACAGATGTCAAGATCAGTTTGTAGCTCTCCGATGGCTTTTATGAAAAAAAAAAAAAAAAAAAAAACTAAAGCATTTCTTGAATTAAATTTTAAAACTTGCATGTATCGAACAATCAAAACACCCTTTATTATATTTATTCTATTCAGAATGATGACTTATAATTAAGAGTGCCAACTAGTGAAATTGTTTCTCTCTGAAGGTTGCCACTGTTGTTTAACTCTTTAGAGGCTGGCACCAAGAACTTGGGTTCTAGTTTCGCCCACGACCCATTTTGGGTAATATGGTAAGCTAAATTCGGGGAATTGCTTTTGTTGTTACTAGCATTAAAGAATGACATGTCGAAACTTTTGCACCCAACTAATTTACTGAAACTCTACCAATTAAGATGTCAAAAACCATGGTTCACTTCTAAATAAAATGCTGGTGAAGCTCCAAGTTTTTTGTTGCATTGACACACTCCTATTGTGGTTAATACACAATAAATACACAAATGAATCTGTTTACTCTTGAAGGATCAGATGATATAATATCACCCACAAAAATTAAGAGGAGATGCTTTTTCTATTATTTGGCTAAATCTCTATGCACAAGGTATCTGAAAGTTGATTTATATGGTGACCATTCAACACACTTATCAAGCCTTCTTTTAAGGCATCCTTTGATGGCTTTTTGCTGGGCATCTGGTATTGAATCACAGACCATCTCCATGAGGCCAGACAATTCCATATATGCATCTTTTGCATAATAGTATAAAATCCTTGGCAGAACAATCTTCTTTTCCTTTCGGACCGAGACATTAGCTTGAATGAACTCAGCTTTTGCAAGCTCAAGCTCCTTATAGATGCCTCTGGCAGTGTAAAGTCGAACCTAAAAGAGTTGAGACAGAATTCTATTCAGATCCAGATCAAAGAAAGCCCGAAAGAACAATTGTTTAGCTGCATAAATGGTTGACCGGAGAGAAATTATGATAAGGAATAAGGCTTGAACTCATACAGGAGGATCGGAGCATGCTCCTGAAGAAAGAGCAAAATGCGCAAGTGGTTCAGGACGATCAAGAGCATATGGATGCTTGCCATTCCCATTTACGAACTTTACTGCTGGTGTGAAGAGCGGGCGCAGCCACTGCATGAGAATGTTAAGAAACACAAGTGACCATAACACTTTGCTTCCCCAGGAATATGTGGTTGAGAATTCAGTGCCTACATTCATGAGATTGAACATTTTCTGAAAGAGTTTTTAAGTGCAATTCAGAAGAACAAGGTGCATGTGTTCATTTGCTTGTGAAACTTGTATGTCTAGCTCTTGATCAGATCTCTATCTCTTATAATTGGTGATTGCAACAACTCCGGGCAAGAGGACCTGCCATGAAACTTCAAGGACCAGACAATGGGAAGGGAAACTTACATTATAGTTTCCAGACTTAACTCATGCAACAAGAAAGCAACCTGTCAAATTCCCTTAAGACTTGGAAGGGGTCGAGGTGAAGAGGAAAGAGGGCAAGATTTAATACATGGAGCTACTTTCTGTCCATATTTTATCATTAATGGTCAAAAACATGGTTATCATTGGAAAGCAACAGAACAGAAATTGGTATGAATTATAGAATGTTAAGGAAACCAGAGCTGACCTGGACATTGTATTTTTTTTCTTGTTAATATAAGTAGTAAACACTAAATCATGATCGATCAGTTTGTCCAAATATAGATCGCTGGCCCTTAAAATGTTGCCAGACTTGAGGGTGTCAACTGTCTCAGTGAAGTCACTGGGTGTTGACACCAGTGATCTGCCACCCTGACCCAATCTTAGCCAGGCTTCTCTCATTCTATTGTCAAGAAAAAAAAAAGTTGCAAGACTTTGCCCCTGAAATAATAACAAAATGAAACATATTCATCTGAAATTTTAAGAATGGAGATCTCTTGCCTTCATATTTATTTAGAAAGAATTTAGTGTAGATGACTCCTAAAATAATCAGATGAAAAGCATGGCACTTATTGATGCATCTGAAGACTATAAAAACAAACCAACAGAGACATCCATTGAAATTTAATTTCTGAGAACTATATATTAGATAATTTTGCGAGTACTAATTTAAACTGTACTTAAAGGTGGTACGATGATGAAAGACATACCAATGCTGGACGATGGGATTGGCATCCAAGAATTGAACTCTGGATAGCATAAGCATCTATTGAATGCCCGCCTACATTATAGGCTGCCTGTAAATATAAATCAACTTATATCTTAGAGAAAGGTCATATGTTTGGTTATGAAGGACTCAGTATACTGTAATGCTTACTTTTAGGACTGAATATGTGCTCTTCATGTGATTCTCATGCAGTCCAAAAGCTAAAAATGCCTGGGAAATCTCATAAAATTGTATGACAAATGAGATAAACTGCTCATTCTTAAGAGAAAAAGCATGCGAATTTAACACCTAGATGAACACTGGTGTGAACATACATGCATCACCAAGGCATTGTGAATGTTGATCCAAAAAGCAAGTTGCTCATTGTGCTCCATCTTTCTTGGGTCAATGTTCTCAAGATGTTGAATAAGAGATCTGTTACAAACAACATTTTATGAAACAAATTAAGGAACTTACAGTAAGCCATGTATCATCTACTCCTAATTTTGTGGTTTGTTTATTTAGGGTACAAAAAATTTTATTTTATTTTTTTTTAATATCTCATAACAACACTATTGTTGGTTGTGAAATTATTTTAGATGAGTTCAGAAGGAATTGTATCATAGTATGCACTAGTAAATTTATGATCTAACTATGTATAAGTCCGGCAAATTTAGCACCTATGTAACGACATATTTAGTGTAGAATGAAATACCCTCTTAGCATTTTTAGTTATTTTCATTGAAAATAATTATATACACACCACAGACACCATGTTCCTGTTATTTGTTGGCCATAAAAATGTGTAGAGAGAGGCAATGAGGATTTTGAATATTCGGTGCTCCTCGAGGTGATTAATTACCCTAAAATGTTTAGCATCTTCGAGGCATAACCAAATTTGTCACCATCAATACGTATCTGTGGAACTTCTACCATACCACTGTATTGAAAGCTCTTATCTTCAAGTGATTCCAATTGAGAGGGACTTGCTTCGTAGGGGCACAGAGGACTCCAATTATCACTAGGATCCTGTGGAGAAAATGTGCTACAAGATGACCCAGATGGAGTAAGCGAATCCATCTGCACAACATGTTGAGCTGGAGGATTTGCGAGTCTACAGTAAATAGAAGAAATGCATCTGATAATATCTTCAGAAAGTTTACAAGAAATTTCAGGCACATGATCTGTGATAGAGGCACCAAGATGATCTGCAAGACTTCGATGTCCAGAAACAGATTTTGGCATATCCTGCACCACAATCAAATACATATGCAGCATGAATCAGACAAAAAAAAAAAAAAATACAGATTTCTTGTGACAATGCACTCTAATTTCAGAACAGAAGGAGAAAATGACACTCAAATGAAGTTTATGAGCACATAGGTATTACAATGACTTCATCATGCTAGCAGTTGACCAAATCAAATACGGTATTTGATGGAACAAGCCATGCTGTCTTCATGATGAAAATCCAGGAACTTATGTTCATGTTATACAGGATGACAAAAAAAAGAAATATATTCTCCAAAGGTAAACAGGATAATACATACCAAATCCCAGAATTTATGATTATATTTGAAGTTTTGAATAAATTAAGTAATTATATTTAGCTTAATCAGTTATTTTATAACCCTGATTGTAGGAAGGTGAATTTTTTTTCACTATCCAGATATGAAAATTTTAAGTAAATGAGAGCATCAAAATTAACACTGACATATTAAAAACCATGCTTTATTAAATCGCAAAGAGAAAGCAGGATAGTTTTTTCATAATGTGAACATATAAATGATGATTGAAAGGAATGGACTTACATCCTTAAGACCTGAACTAAATGACAAATCATGTCCAGGAGAATGTTCAGTACGCCTGCAATTGGAGGCATTCTTGTCAACTCGCTGAAGGATTTGACGATGACTTGATTTGTCAACTACTAGATCAGGATTAATGGAATGAGTTGCCTGATGTGACATCCGAATTGTAGAATCTTGTCTTAGATGTCCTGCATGACATTCTACAGGAGGCCTAGAGGCATGGCCTGCAGCAGTGGAGGAGCTAGCTAGATATTGGTCAAAAGCAGTTCGATATAGTGAGAGGAGGTACCGTTCCAAATGTATAACTTCCAGCTCAAGAGTGGAGATCTCCTTAACTAATTCTGCAACAGACTTCATGAAACAAACAGAAGGATCAGTCATTTGTTAAGTTAGAATCAATAGGTAATTGTGCAGCAGTACTTTATGCTCTCATAAAGTTACAGGGCACATAGATGACAAAGGAAGGCATTCCTTGAGTAAATAATTTTCTGCTTAGATAAGATGGATAGTATTAAAATTCTTTAGCATGATCTCTAGCCACAATAGAACCATTTGAATGAATAAAAAGTAGGGGAAAAAAAAGCCAATTAACAGATATTTGGGATTAGCTATTGTTTCCTTCTTTGCCATATATATCTATTGATATATCATTTGCCAAGACAAGCTTCTCAAGCTTATTCTCAGAAACTTACCAGCCCCACAACCCCTCCTTTTTTTCCTAACCTTTTGATACATCAAGTCTCTGTTGCTTTACCCTCGGTTGGTTATCTATTGTGATTCCTGAATGTAATCATTCTCCATGAATTTTTCCTAGCATTCTCAACTCTAACACTCAATCTTATGTACTGAAAACGGGCAAGGTACATATATTATTTCAGATGTATTACTGTTCAACATGGAGAGCATCAGATTAGAAAAAGGCACTAACCCTTTTTTTAAAAAAATATGGGTTATTAGCACCATGTGTTTAACATGTTCTTGTGTAAAACCACACAGTTAAAAGTTTCATAGCTTAAGATTGCAAAATGAGGCAACTGCACTTATTTTGTTTGCTCTATATTCACTTAGGTTATTGTCTCAATAATATATTCACTTAAGTTACTGTAATAAAGAAGGAAATTTATCTCAGATTGTTGAAAAATTTAAATACAAATTTTTAGTAACAGGCACGTGCATACTGTTAAACTAAATTTTGGATATTCGACAACATATTCATGTATCCTTAAATCTGAAATGAATATTAAGAACAACCTTTGAAACTGAAGTTTCAGTTGAAAAAATGGATGTTCTGGATCTCCACACTGATGCCATCTCTTGAAAGCTCATAGAATTTCCATCATGTAATCTTCTCTCTAGGTGTATAACCTGCATGTTGAATTTTAATAAGATATGATGAGATCCAAAAACATATATCCAAGATAACATAAACATTTGTACAACACATCCTTATTGAGCTTCTAATGATTGCAATTTTTCAACAGTGCAGATGAGTACATAAAAAAGTCTCCTATTCACATCTTATTGCTGTGGAATACATTATCTTATATAAGCATTGACTGGCACATCTGTACATAATAATATCTCCAGCTAGAGATACTTTAGAATCAGAGATCTACTGAGAAAAAGAATAAAATATAGGTTGTCCACTGGTTAAGCTAAGAAGCAAGATCTTTCGAAGTTTGTCAACATCAGATCTTAGTGCTAGTGTTTGGAGACGAATGGTTTGATGCCTCTTCAGTTATCCTAATGGTAGTATAACCATACCAAGAAGTTAATCTTGTCTAACATGAGTTTTTCTCTGATGGATGCAAATTTAACATGTAGGAAATTAAAATTGTAATTCTCTAGATATCCTAGTTCATATGCACCAAAAACCGGTCACTGAATTTAACTAGTAACTAGAATATACTTAAAAGAGAGCATTATAATGCAATGCACCATAAGGAATTCTTCCTCAACAGGCCTTACAGAGCAGAAGTTATTAATCTCCACCTCTTGTAGACGTAGAACCAAATTAAACAATCACTTCGTTGCTGGAGAAAGCATCAACCAAATTAAACATTGATTTCATTGCCCAGAGAAAGCATGAATTACATTGGAACTGATGTTTTAAAATGGGCAAGGTGGCAGTGATCAATGAGCCAATAGCAGCAGGACTAGTTAAAATAAGGGTGCAGAGGCAGCTAAGGCTTCCTAGCTGTATAAGAAACAATATTTTATCATTTTGTGCTAATCACTACATTAAAAAATTCTCAGAATTTTATGCACAACATTTTACGTTCATCAGGAGCTTGAATAAATTAAACAAATTCTCCCCTTGTAAAAAACAAGATAGAAAAGGGAAAATTTTAGGAGTTTGAAGTATGAAGGAATATATTTTATATGATCATATTTTCATTTGTTTTTATGGAAAATTTCTGGAAAAATTCTTTCCAAATAAGAAGTTTTGGATGCTAGTTATGTTTTCTAACATCATCCAAGGTTTTGCATGGATAGCCATATAGAGCAAGGGTCTTACTTAAAATGATTTTGACAAGAAGAGCTTCCTCTATCACATATGATGAATCAGTTATTTACATGCTGCTACATTTTCTTCACTAGAATTGATTGGCTCATATTTTGAGTGAAACTCAACAATGTCTTCCTTTAACTCGGAAATTCTTATGGACCAATCATAGGCAAAAAAAGCATGAAGCAAAGTTCCACAAGCAGTTTGATGGCATGGAACTAGATTAATAGAATAAATTTTAGAAATAAGTTTCCAGAGGAAAAGTTAATGTAGGAGCTTTTTATTTCTTGCTTGAATAGTTAGACTAATGAGTTGCTCTTGCTTGGAGGATTCCTTTTGAGGTTTGCTCCTTCACAACAGGAATTCACACTTTTGTTTATATGCCCTGTTATTATCTTTCTCATTTTTCTGATATGGAGACCTCTTAGATGCAAATGCAAACAGAGGTTGATTAATTTTTTCCTTTTGAATCTCAAAATAACCCTCCCCACCCCGCACCCCACAACCTCATCCCCACCCCAAACAAGAAAAATGGAGGCAGCTTGCATCATTGCTACTTCATACAGGGCAAGGGGCTTCCCTCTTTTGTTATATGCTCTTTTATTTTTTTCTCATTTTTGTGATAAGGAGACCTCCACGGATGCACACGCAAGCAAGCCTTGATTTGAGTTTTCCTTTGAAGCTCAGAATAGAGGGGAAAAAAGAAGCTTACATATTTCAAAAAATGATTGTTGCAGCATACTAGTTTTAGGACCACCCATATTTATGCACAGAGGAGGTATAATATATAATTAGCAATGAATCAAATTGTCAATGAAGATGAGTTGGATGCTTACAGGATTGTGATAGGATAGCTGAGGTGAGATGTTTAATATATCTTCATGCACTCCTGGTATGCTGAAATTGAACATGCAATAATATCAGAATAAAGAACAAGATTGTATTAATATTGCAATCAACAATACCAAGTCTACAGAAAATAGAATCCACAAAAAGATCTTGGTTTGAGATTCAAAATACTTTGATTCTGGTGGAAGAAACTTAAACATGGAGTGCTTTCGAATTGGATAGCCTAGCCATATATATTCTTGAAAATATTGTCACTGATTTGCATATTTACAAGAGTTACTAACTTTTACCATCTCTTTTACAATTTCAAAGAGATGTAAAATAAGATTTGCCGTCTCGATACCGGCCTCGTAGTAGTACCATCTTATTACAATGTCGGTATGCAATATCATACGAGACGGCAAGGCATAGCAAGTATCAATACAGTATGAGGCTGCATACTGGTTTGGTATTGATACAGTATCGTATGCCCAGTATGGTACGCTACAAACTGGTGCCCCAAACCTTAGTGCAAAGATATGGAATAAATCTTGTTGTTTATGTTTATTAATATAGAAGCAAGCTATAACTGAGCAAGCCTAAAATAACAAATGGCAGCATCAGTTAGCATGATAAAATTGTGTGAACTTAATGCACAAAAGATAGGTTACAGAATAGCTTTCATGATTCATAATTTTGGAAATGGTCAACCAGTGGAAAGACTGTTTATGCAGAACAGAGAGGAAAAAAGAATGTGAGGTTGATAAATAAAACTCGATGAGTAATTTTTACACAGAGAGAGGACTGTATAGGTCATACTAATATGTTGACAAGCATTACAGGGCTTGTGCTTGTCTGGATGTGAATAGTTGTTTTCATGTATGCACATTATAGAAACAAAATTGCACGATGCATTTTTCCTTTAATGAAAGTAATATACTTAAAGCATCTTTCCATCCTCATGTCTGGTGTTTTACTTAATTCACTTTGGGCAAGCAAGGCCACAAAATTCTTTTACTCGTAAACCTAAATAGGTGGAATTTTCTACCCTCTGCTCAAAAACTTGTAAACCTAAACAACACAATATCACTCCGAAGCATGCGTCCAATGTCTACCAGAATACAACTTTAAGCTTACATCTACTTCAGAAGCAAGAAAAACAACAACCAAAGGCAAAGGCAATGTATGTATACAGTCATATTGACAAAAGATCAGATGGCTAACATGTTCGGGAAGTCCTATACTCCTACTATCACACAATTCCTCTTTCTGTCAAGAAATTCTGCCACAATAAAATCTGACAACAGCATCAGGGCTGGCTGAACCTCAGGCATAATAATGATATTCCAACATTACTCCACAAATACCTTCTTTTTTAGTAGAAAAACTGAATCTATTTATCAATGTCCCTCAGGATTTTTAACATATGAAGATGACCATAAAGTACATTAAATTTTCTATCTGTATACAGATATCCATGGACAGGTAACTCTTCATCAAGACTAAGATAAGGTTAAATAGAAATGGATTCAATACAGTGTTTTTCCATCAATAATAAGAGATGGGGTAATTGTTGCTCTAAGTAGCAAAGTTTTCTGTCATGGAATTTTCCATTTGATACCCTATTCAGTCAAGAAAGCAATTTATCATTACTAGCCACATAATTATTCTTTCAAGAAAGTGAATCAAATTTTATCACTCTTAGTTTCCTCAAAATGTATCTCCAATAATATGTAAAACTTATATCTTCATAGATCTAAGAAAATTATTAAAAAAAAAAAAAACACCCTGGCGTTTTATTGGAGGATGTTGATCAAAATATCTACCTCCGGAAACGCCACTCCTGGAGAGAAGAACATGAGTGGCAATTAATTCCTGGGATATCCATAATATCTTCTGCCATTAAAGTGCCTCACTCTCCAAAAGCCCTGAGAATCCATCAGAATATGTTAGCACATTAACTAAAAAGAATACTGATTTCCCACTAAACCAATACCAGCAACCATTCAGTTCAGATTCTTATAAAACCTTTGCTCAAAGGGAAAACATAACCACCAATAAGAAGAACATGACCAATATACACAAGCCTATAATGTAAGAGATGGCTAAACCCCATCAACCCATATCAATACTAATAAGGGAGAAGAACCTCACCTAAGATTTCCAAAAGCTATCCATATCCAGCCCTTTATGTGAATCTGGGAAACAAGCACCTGATTCTAATGGAGAGAGACCCTCCAACCGCACAAATCTTCCTGGGAAAATGATGGAGAGAACAAAGGCCTCGACAGGGTAGAAGACACAGCTGATAGAAATGGGCGAGTTCTAGCTTACAGAGAGGGAGAATGAACGCTAACAGGAAAAATATATAGATACACTTAACGGGCGTCCAGGCAACCAAATCTCTAAAAGTGAGGATGGCCCACCTTAAAACAAAAAATGTAAGGGCTGTTCACAATCCCCATGCCCACATTTTTTTGTTTTAAAAAAAAGTGCCTCCATTAGGTGAGAAAGAGCCGGTGGTTATGATAAGGACATTAGCACCGCAAAGGAGCAGGTGGTTCTGTTAAGGGCCACCATTGATTAATCTCCGGAGAGAACCAATTCATATCATCTACTGACCTCCATTAGATGGAAAGTGATGTAGTGTAGTTATATAATTGATGGTGATGCAATGAGCCAAACAAATCCATTACCCATGGAATTTTCCAAGATGACCACATGGAACTTTTTATGTAAAGATGGCAATGGGTAAGTTGTTTGGCTCTCTCTTTGAGTTTTTGGTGCCATGGGAGGAAATGTGAGGAGAGCATAACCATGCCATTTTTTGTTTAATGTAGTAACCTGTCTGCAATCTAAGGTATCGATTTTTAAGGAAGGTAATAACTGAGATGAGGTCATCAGCTGGTGTGCTGCTACCGGTAGAGTCATGGTCTGGGCAGAGCCAGATGCCCCTCAGGAGAAACCTTTACCAAAAGTGCTCTCACCAAACATTTGACTGCATATAGTCATAAATTGTGCACAAGTAGTTTATTTGATAAAAAGATGGGAGAATATTATGCGCAAGTTATAGGCTAGAATTACATGAATTCTATTTGAAATAAGAGTATACACAGCATTCAAACAAAAAGGAAATGAAATTTGCATAATATTTTTGGCAAAGCTGATATGAAAGGGATGATGTACATGATGTTGCCATTATGGCAAATTGATGAAGTTAGATGAATGAATTTTTCATCTCTAAAAAAAATTGCTATTATTCCCTATCAAATAAATTCTTATTGAGAGAGCTCACCGCACACTCAGAGACATCCATCAGTCTAAACCAAACATGGAACAAAGCCACATGTCTGAACAAATCAAGCTAGACTCCTCTGCACAGTCTGTATAATGGATCTACTGGCTTGACCCAATAATGAGTTGTTGTTGGTAGTCGACTGAGCCAATAGGTCAATACCGATGCTAAACCAGCCAGCTTAGCTGTTTTCTAATCCCTACATTAATTACCTTCCTAACCAACTTGGTTACATTTAATTAATATGTTTTTTTCTTCAATTTTTTTCCTCCTCTTTGATAGTATAGGTGCATGAATGAAGCTTATTAGTTATCATGCATCATAGCTACATCGTTCTTCGTAAAATGTTCAGCAAAAGTTTATGGATGCAAGACTATATTTACAGCTCATGTATCCATACTTTAATGCTAGCTTTGCCATGAAATTGTTATAATAATCACAAATATGTAACAGGGAACCATAAACTTTTCTTCTTAAACATCCTTTGGTATCTGCATGATCTGCACATTCGAATAGAACCTGGCAAGCTCAGAAGATCTATGCGTAAGCTTGGTTATTCCCTGATTAAATACTTGTACTTAATTATGCATTGGATAAGTTTTTTTTTCATTTTTTGGATTTATGGCTTGTTGAATAGTTTAAATTTCCTTGTTAGATGCTGTCCTCTTCATTGGTATCTCTTCTGACACTGACACATGTTAGAGAGAGAGAGAGTATGTATTTATGCTGCCCCACCAGCTTCTCAAAAGGAAGGGACCTTTACTTAGAGCTCATTAATCGGACGGTCCAAGATCCGACGTCATGGGCCATTAAACTATTCCATGTTAAAGGATCAAACAATTTAATGGAAACAAGGCCCATCTTTGTTTTGGTATCACTTCGAGAGTATGCTCACCGGTTTACCTGGAGAAACTTTTACCCAACCGCCGACGCAAGAGTACAAAAATAGAATCATTGGAAACTTTTGCTTTGGCGGTAGATTTTCCACTTTTCCTTCTGCTTAGAGTCACCGCATGGTGAGAGACAAGGCAGGGGTTTGGGTCCGTGAAGAGTACGTTGCATGGAATCCAAATAAATCCGCACAAATCACCAAGCAAACCATTCCCTCCATATTTTGCCGGCAACTCTTAATGGATTTTTGTCCTATCACCCAACGGCTGAGTTAGCCTTAAGTTTTGATGAGGAAAGGACCATGTTTTGGTGGGCCAAGAACAACAAGAATTTCTTTGGTGGACAGACTAGCAGTCCTAGCGTCCTGGGTATAGGTGGGGTTTAGATCTGATCCTGCACCTTCGGAATTAACTATCTTTCTTGGAAACTTTAGAAACAACTAGTAGTGATTAATTGGATATGTAGATGTGGGAACAGTTGCTACTGAAATCAATACGGGTAAGTTTCAGTTAGGTGGACTGGGAACCAAATGTGAGACAGAGAAATGGAAATAATGGTGAAAAAGATCGTATCAAGAACATGCTTCTTGTTGCTTTTGCTTTTGCTTTTGAAAACCTAAGAAGGAACATGAAAATAAGATACAGCGAAGCAGATATGTTAAACCTTATTATCTTTCTGCTTCGGAATTGCTTGTTGTCAAGTTAAGCCTCCTTTTAGGCTGTTATTGGTTGATACCTTGTCATAATTCTATCCATCTCCCTTGGTTTTTATTTTTCTTTATTTCTTCTTTTTTTAGCTTTTATTTTTCTATCTTTGTTCAACGCTTGTTCTTGGTCATTCTTTGTTAGTCATTGTCTTGCTTTGATGGCTAAAATAGGTTTTAAAGATTCATTAATTCTTTGTTCGGTCTTGTCATTTGGTTCCGATCCTTTCATTTCTCTAATTGTTCCGATCCATTCATTTCTCTATTTATTCCCAATTTTTTTAATCTTGCTCGGTGTGTGCTATTCTCACTTTTTATGGTTTGATGCCATTGATGCCTTTCAGGCCACTTGCTATGATAACTTGCTTCTTGGGTGGCTCGCACCTGACCCAGGTGATGTAGTTGAGCCAAAGTGGGCTCGATAATCACACTATATATTTGGGCGCACGTTTAAAGGTATGATTAGTTTCATAAATCTCACTCGATCATGATGAACTCTTTCATTGTACCAAGATGGAGGTATGTTTTTGAACAACCAAAGCTTAGTTGGTTCGCTGTTATACTTTCATTTAATTAAGATGTTGGACTCTTCACCTTATTGTTTTCTGAAAGTTAAAATTTCTACAAAAATCAAGTGAACAAATACTATAATGTTTCATAAAGGAAAGCTATTAAATTTCCACTTTATGTATACTTAGGTTCATCCATAAAATCGGTTTGGTATATATAATATAGAATATCTATTATTACGTGGCTTTGATTGGAAGAATTTGTACAAATTAATTTGCTATTTTTTTTGCATAATTTTACTGGAGAGAAGATCACGTGCAAGTTTATAAAATCAAAATAGCAATCGATCTACTTCTATTTTAGATGTTCAAACTTTCGTCATGCAAGAAGCTATGATTAATGTGGTTTGACTATTTCACAAGGAATCTATAGTTTTTAGATTCTTGTACAACCCATTTCGTTAGTATTTTATATGTCTCGGTGGAGTTTAATTTTTTTTTTTTTATTATTTTTGGTTTCATACATATTTCTCATATATTTATTTCATCTAATGATAAATCGACAAGGATGGATCAGCCAAATCCTTCATCCTCTATCAATAAATTTAAAAAAAGCACATTATACACTATATCAGCCTCAGAAAGCTTGTACAAATCCTAAGCACAAAAATTTGACAAAAAAAAAAAACCTACATTAGGGGGTGACAATTGAGTTGAATTTGACAAAATATAAATCGGATTGGATATGGGAGAAGCCATAAATCTATTAGTTTAAAATTAATCTATTTATTAAATAGATCAAAAATATGTACCTCCTGAATAGATGGTCTAATTTGGTTGTATTAAGCATTGCCACTCCTTATCTATAATATAGAGTAACAACCAATTCGTATGTCACAAAGGAGACGTACAACTGAACAATGCCCATACACGTGGGGAACAAAAGGACATGGTTCCCCATGATTGAGTCTGATGTTATAGATATTGGTAAGGTAATGGAGGGGGAATGAATTATGTCGAACTTCGCTTTTAGTTGTGCACTTGTTCTACCTTGGCAATCATTCATAGGATGACCTAATGCTGCTAAAGTTTGTCTTAGAAAAGGTTGATAATGATGTCTGTCCTTCTACCAGGGTAGGTTACGGATCCCTAAGGAGGAGCAGGAGCGGCGACAAAGGAGCCCTCGAGCCCACGGGCCGAAGGGAGTGGCCTGGAAAGGTGGACTCGAAAGAAAGAAAAAGCAATGAAAGTTTGGGTTTGCTCATCTTTTCTGGTCAAATTTATCGACTTCGAACCTTTTCTACTGAAGTGGGTGATCATACTTGGATTTTTGAGAAGACATTGAGCATACAAAACTGGGGCCTTGAGGGCCATATCCTTGGTAGTTTGCTAGAAGATTGCCTGGGGGATGAACATATAATTATTTCAATAGGTAAAGCTAATGAAGTAATAGAGATATGCAAAACGTACGTATTTCTTTTCAAAAAGAAAGAGGAGAAAAAGCATGTTAGAATTTTGTTGAAAAGAGAAGTTGCAAACGTAGATTTCAGAAGAAGAAGGAATAAATTCTTTCAGGATCTAAAGGATTTTTTTTATTAATTTTTGAAGCTTAATTTAAAAATTATATAAATATATTTTTCTTTAATCTTCCTAATCAGAAAGATTTACAGCTCATTTCAATAGCTTATTTCAACACTCTCCCTCAAGATGGGTTGTAAATATCATAAAGACCCATTTTGTCATGAATAAATGAAAAAGACACTAAAATCTTTGGTCAAAATATCTGCTAGTTGACTAGCAAATTGCACATGAGGTATACAAATGATTCTGGCATCAAACTTTTTCTTGATAAAATGTCGATCGATCTTTATGTGTTTCGTCCGATCATGCTGGACTGGATTATTAGCAATATTGATTGCTGCCTTATGATCATAATATAGCATAAGAGGCAATGACTGATAAAGACCTAGATCCAATAACAAGATCCACAACCATATAAGTTCACACATGCCATGTGCCATAGCTCGATACTCTGCCTCTGCAGTAGATCGAGCAATCATATTCTATTTCTTGCTTCGCCAAGTGACCAGATTACCTCCAACAAAAGTACAGTAACCTGAGGTAGAGCAATGGTCATCAAGTGATCCAGCCCAATCAGCATCTGTGTAACACTCCACCCGTAGGTTGCCATGACAAGAATAAAGTAAACCACAACTAGGATAGCTTTTGAGGTATCGAAGTATCTGTGTTACAGCATCCATATGAACTAAACGTAGATCATGCATAAACTGACTTACCACTCTCACGGCGAATGCAATATCAGACTGTGTATGAGAAAGATAAATCAAACACCCTACCAATCGTTGATAAGGTTCTCGATCAATAGGAACATCGGTATCAGCTACCAGTCGATGATTTTGCTCAATAGAAGTGGCAATAGGTCGACATCCCAACATAGCGATTTCAGTAAGAAGATCTAGAATATATTTTCTTTGGGAGAGAAAAATTCCTTTTCAAGAACGAGCAACTTCTATCCCAAGAAAATATCGAAGATATCCAAGATTCTTCACCTCAAATGCCTGTGCCAGCCGAGCCTTCAAATGAGCTATCTCCTCAGAATCATCTTCTGTGACCACAATATCATCAACATAGACAATCAAAACAACAATCTTATCCCTATTGCGCCGAAAGAAGAGTGTGTAATCTGCATTACTCTGTTTATACCCCATCTGAATGATTGCTTGCCAAAAGCGATCGAACCAAGCATGAGGTGACTGCTTCAGACCATAAAGAGATCGTCGTAACTGGCATACTTTGCCAACTGTCTGAGCAGTTGCAAATCCTGGAGGAATATCCATATATACCTTTTCCTGAAGTTCTCCATGGAGAAAGGCATTCTTTACATTGAGCTGGAATAGATCCCATCAGAAGTTAGCAGCACATGATATAAGGGTTCTAACAGAATTCATTTTTGCAACGGGTGCAAAAGTTTCATCATAGTCGATGCCATAAGTCTGTGTATATCCTTTTGCTATCAAATGAGCTTTGTAACGCTCAATAGTACCTTCAGGTGCCTGCTTAACTGTAAAAACTCATTTGCATCCCATAGTTTATTTATCAGTTGGTAAAGAAGCAAGTTCTCATGTATTATTTTTTTTTCTACTGCTCGCATTTTCTCAAGTATGGCGGCTTTCCACTTGGGGTCTTCCTTAGCAACCTTCCAATTCTTGGGTATGGAGATAGAGGACAAAGAAGCTATAAAACTCTGATAAGATGGAGGAAGAGACTTATAAGATACAAAGTTAGTGATGTCATGTTTGTATCCCACTCCATCCTTAAGTCGAGCGAAAATACCAGCATGACGAGTAGGCTTACGTAAAGTAATAGGAATATTCAGATCATTATCATCTAATGTAAAATAAATGAGAGGTATAGGGGAATTACTATTCATTCTGGAAGGAGACGTAGAAGATGAAATCATTGGGACAGGAGAGGAAGACCTGGAGACTGGAGAATGCACAATAGGCTTTGAGAGAGAAGATGAATCAGATGAAATATGCTGTGAGAGAGTCTCAGATGCTTCTCTTTGAGTATCAGAACTAGCATTAATAGAAATAGACTTCCCCTGAGTATCAGATCCATCATCTGTAGTATGACTATCAGATCCATCATCTGTAGTAGGACTGCCAACATCTACAGTGATAGGCCCCCAACCTCCTTCAAAGAACTTCCCCTCTCGACCAATTCCAGAGATGACGGAAGAGGAAGGGGACACAAAAGATATATAGAATGGCTCAGACTCACGAAATATTACATCCATGCTGATAAGCAACTTTTGCTCAGTCGAACATCAATATTTGTACCCTTTTTGAGTAGAGGAATAACCTACAAAAATGCACTTGAGGGCACGAGCGTCAAGTTTGCCAATCGAAGGATGATGATCCCGAACAAAACAAACACAACCAAATACTTTGGAGAGAATTATGAAAGAATTAGTTCCTTGCAGGCATTCAAGAGGTATGTTATAGTCCAAAGTTCGAAGCGGCATTCGGTTAATTAGATATGCTGCGGTTAACACTGCTTCTTCCCATAAGAATTTTGGAACATTCATAGAAAATATCAAACATTTTGTCACTTCAAGTAGGTATCTATTCTTTCTTTCAGCAACTCTATTTTGAGCCGGTGTGTCAACACAAGTTATTTGATGTATAATACCATTATTATGTGTATACTGCTCAAATTCTTTATTAAGATATTCTGTCCCATTATCTGAGCGAAAGATCTTAAGAGTTGCTCCATATTGAGTACCAATCATTTTATGAAAATCTTTAAATGACTGAAACACTTCATTCTTATTTTTCAATAGATAAACCCAAGTCCAACGACTAAAATAATCAATAAAAATAACAAACCATCGATGACCAGAAATAGCGGTGGTCCCCCAGGTCCCCATACATTAGAATGAACTACCTCAAACATTACTTTACTACGAAGACCAAAGCCTGGATAAGTACCTCTAGTGTGTTTAGCAAGTTCACACGCATCACATACAAGCTTCTCTTTATTATATGATTCAAAAATAGCAGAAAACATACGAGCTAAGAGAGTAAATGGAAGATGACTGAAGCAAGAGAAAACATACGAGCTAGGAGGTAATGTAAGTTGCCCGAATGCCAACCGTCGCTTCAGTAAAATATTGATTTGGTCGGGAATGAATATCAATTAAGATGAAAATCAAAAGGCACTCCCATTTGACATTCTGAAATATATTGAGGACGTGACAATCATGTACCTACCATATTTGTTGAAAAGCTTATCCATTTAGAATCCCATAATAATGGGCAAGTAGGTTGCATTGCATGATGATTACATGACATAACATTTATCTCGGGATATGATTAGGTCTAGAAGACCCTACTCAACCAACCGATTTGAGGTTGCTGCCTTGTTAGTTCAACAATCAATTCGTCTGGCATGGCACTTATTTTAGATAAACTTCTAAAGGTTGTCTCTTTTAATAAATGCCTAAATTATGGGATAAGTTATATAGCATTATGGAAAGAAGCTTTAACAAGGATGGTCCAAGGAAGCTGATGCAATGCTTTACTAGGTATGCTGGTTGACTGATATATCTGATGCAGTTTTGTATTTGGTAGTTTGCCTTCAAGGTTTGAAGATTAGGCGCAGGAGGAGAATATTTGGTTAAGTACGCTTAGCAACTACCTTCATGAAGTACTGAAAATTAATTTGTCCGTCAATATCATTACTCATGCTTATGTTCCCTCGTATTTCTTCTAAACTTTTCAACTCGTTTTCCTTCTGTCATTCTCTCTCTTCTCAACTGTATCTTATAACTTTCAACCGCCCTAATTATCACTTGATGTTTCCAGATCACCAATAATCCTATCATAAACCAGAAGTGGTTCGATTGCATGTAGCTAAGTCACCAATCACTTATCCTCACCCAAATAAGGAAAGAAACTTGAACTAAGAATACTAACAAAACTTGCATTTTTAAATTTAATCTGATGGCTGTTTGTATGGATGACCCTGTTATAATATTCAATCTTTAAATCCGCTTAAGATGAAGGTGTTACATAATAATGTTATTATTTTTTTGATATAAACAATTACTTTCAGATGACATGATGAAACACTTGACATGATGCATCAAATCTGCATCATCTAGACGACATGATGAAACATTTGACATGGTTTACCATTTGTTTGGGCTATCGAAGGTAGATGGCCCAGGGAGCTGGTGTAACCGTACTATTGTTTAGACTATTGCCATTAGTTTACCACAAGCGTTTCACATGCTATGTTGCCGGCTCTCGGTGTCTACCAAATGATGACCTAATATGATGCCTTAGTCTAGTATCATTGGCAGCCTCTTGAATCTTTTGTTGCATGCGATCCATATTTAATGGTCATTCAGTGGCCCCGGTGATAGAACTATTGGCAACTTGCTTGCAAGTTAAGCTGTTCATTTGTAGATTACATTCTAATAAGGAGCGCAACTGATGGTGGACAATGTTGCAATAGACCACTAACACATCATTTAGCCCTTAAGACACCCTCTATAGTGGACCGTATATTGGTCACCTTGCAGGGCCTTGTTGGTCCATCTTGTCTTGGCATTTCAGGGGTAAGTCTTATGTAGATCAAATATGAACATAAACAAAAAATGTGATCAATGGATTAGATCGATTCTAATTCAGTGATCATGTTGTCAGAAACTTAGAATAATATGTGCCATGTTTCAGAGTTCTCAAGTAGGGGAAGGTGGTTGATGTCTAAGTATGATGGTTTAATTTCTCGGTTTGCTTGGAGAACTTCAAATTTGCCTTTTGGTTGTGCAACATTTAGAGGTTCAGGGTGGTTGATGTCAGCCCAACCCCAACCCAGATCATGAGGTTGGGCCAAAACTAACACCATTGTGATCCTCACCAGCAGGCAATGAGAAGGATAACCATCATTCATGACTAGCTTTTTTGGTATAGAGCTAAGCTAACATTACTTTCCACAAAATCTACTTGGAAAACAATAGATTCAGAAGCTTATCATTACTTGGTTGCACTTTGTTTAAATGCGACATGTGATTAGGCACCTTCCTCCTCTTTTAAGGTTATGAGGCCAGGAAGAATGGACAAAATCCTGGGATTGCATTGTGCATGAAATCCATGCAAAAAATAATTATTTAGCATCCTAATTAAATTCCAACATAATGTTTTTTCTAGAAGAAAAGACAAGATTGCATGGCATTTGATTTCTATTGGACCTGCAAGTTTCTTCATGCTTCCATCTTATTCTGGCACCTTTCCTGTTGCATTGTGATTTGAGATGTATCACATAGATAAGTTAGATTTAGATTATCCGTACTATAATGACTGTTAATTATATTGTAAATATTACAAGACACCTGACTTTAGAAGTTAATTAACAATTTGCCCTGCATTATAATGTGATAATATAGCCAGACCATGTAGATCACATGGGGTCCTGGAAGCCAATGATCAGGTTGATAACACCCCAAAATGCTGCAGAATAGTGTAAGTGCTTGAGAATACCATAGCAACAATGTACAAATAACTGTGATTAGAATATGAAACCTAAGAGTGTAATCAGGCTAAGTCGAGCAGTTAGAGGATCAAGTTCAATTCGATTTAAAATATTCAAATTCAAAATTTAACTTGAGATTGATCAAGTCTTAATATCCAAGCTCGAACTTGACTTGATCAAAAAAAAAAAAAGAAGCAATACTTTGATATATATATATATATATATATCATATTTTACTATATTAATTAATAATATATATTATAAATAAAATATTATATACATACATACATGCTTGTAAGTAGATCTAATCATGGGCTGGACTTGGGCCTAGAAAATGTTAAATTTTATATAGGCCCGACCTAAAGTCCAATTAAAAATGAATACAGATTAGGGCTAAGGCCTAGCCCATAATCCACTCTACTTGTAAGCCTTCAAGCTAAGTTTTGCTGCTTGAACTTGATTCAAAAAGTTATTCTAATTATTCAAGCTCAATAATAGTTAGGTCAAGCTTGGATCTAAGTTGAGTTCAGATGTAAACAGCTCAGTCCATTTGCATCCCGTACTAAAACCTCTGTAGCTCAATCTTGGATCATAGCATGGGTATAAATAGGTTGGGTCAAATCAAATCATGAGTGATCCTAATCTGACCTAATTTCTAATGTTGAGCCCAAATCCAACTAATAGAAAATTAGGTCAGGTCGGTTCTTTAGTTAAAATTTTTGTACCAATGGATTATTCAGGTCGACTTCGTTCCATGTATAATTGATACTAACCCAAAACATTCAAAGCTAAACCAAGTTCAGGGTGGGTCCGGACCAGAGTCCAAATCACACATATGGAGTTCTAAAGTAAAAAAGTTAGACAAAAAAAAAAAAAAAAAAATCTTGGCTTCATTATAAGACATGAATATCTCTTTGGAAGCATATTATAATACATTTATATGATAATTTTTTCAAACAAAGCTTAGAAAATAATTGAAAAGAGCTCCAAAAGTTAAATATTCTATGGATTATACCAATTATTATGTTTAAAGATATTTGATAAACCAGAAAAAAGCATGAATAGAATGCCATGTCGGTCACAGTATTAATCTATAATCCACATATCAAACTTCTCATCCACGGATATTTTTTAGCTATCTAGTTTGCCATAACGTGCCCTATATCATGTGAATAAAATCAAATCAAGAAACTTAGATTATTGAGGTGATTACACCATTTATTATGGAACATGTCCAAATTTGGAACTTGACCCAACTCCTAGGTTCAGATTGGATCTAAGCAGATTAGGTCAGGTCGAGTCAAAAC
Organism: Cocos nucifera; assembly: GCA_006176705.1. Taxonomy (NCBI): domain Eukaryota; kingdom Viridiplantae; phylum Streptophyta; class Magnoliopsida; order Arecales; family Arecaceae; genus Cocos; species Cocos nucifera. The sequence goes on along the minus strand of QRFJ01000100.1, from coordinate 1,236,237 downwards.
TCAATAAATCGAAATCCGATCCAAAATGCATAATGGATCTACATTTGGAACATGGATCCTTAAATTTGATCTAGATTGGATCTAATCAGGTTGGGCCAAATCATGATCAATGTAACTCATTTGCAGACAGCTCCTAGAGAAAGTGGGGCAATATTTAATTCAAAGGTTAGTTTATGGAGAGGTTGGCAAATCAAACTTAGAGCAATGTGGCAAATGTGTTCTAAATGCGGGCCAAGTATACAGTACTCCAAGACACGAATGAATGGCCCAGTAGACGTGGCAACCAAGAACTCACAAATCTAAAACGATAAACATTGTATGTTTCGGATCATGGATGAGGTGGCGATTACAAATAACTCGTCCCCGAATAATTAATGCCGCGTTTCATTAAAATACTATAAGAGCTTTGGAATCTCTTGAGAACAGCGTATCTAATGATTTGAAAGTTTAGATAGGAGCGTCTGTGAGCTGCAATATCCGACTTTACCAAAAGAATAAATAAAATAAAAGAAAATAAAGGTTAGGATCCGCATTACTCTTGGCTTTTGAGGCTCTACCTCTTGATAGTTCTAACACGCCAAAAAAGATTTGATCTCAATGATCTCATCATCCAATTGTTTCTTTTCAACTAACGAATTAATTAACTCAATGGCGTGGCCAAGTTCTTGAGTGCCCAATCCATCAATTATATATTTTTTTTGATCCATCATTCATTTTCTCTACCGTGCAAAGTGCTTTTTTTAGTTGTCTCTTACTGCTATTACTATATCGGTATGTATGGTTCTGCTACTTTGATCCGGAGGCATGCCTAAAGTCATGGGACCAATTCCTCGTTAGCAAGAGACATTCGGGTTGCCAATGATTGCATGCTTCGTGGTCATACATGCAAAGAGCCTACTTCATGTTTCATTAATTTACTTTCACATTGGCCGTCTGCCTAATCTTAACTTAATTTTGTGCAAGCTATCATCTTCATATCTCTTAGGCCAAATATATATATATTACTGTATCAAGGTTTCAGAATACTGACATGGCTGCTTAGTAGGCACCAGAAGATGGTGGAAAATAGAGTGCTAGAGGCCTACAAGAGAAAGTCCACAAATCGGAGATTCTCCAACGAAGAATTCTTCGATGCTTAAATTAGTTAGAGCTTGAACACAATGGAAGAAAGAAGGATGAACGAGTTGAGTAGCTTTATGAAGCATTAAATCGCATACATTGCCTCTCAAGGGTCCTCTTGTTTATCTCTTTATATAGAAGAAAGTTGGAGTTTATTACACCCTGGCCTATAGATTATCAAGATAGATGGTATGATCTCTCGATCGTGGGCATCTACGAGACTAGTGCCTGCTAGGTTTGTTAGTCGTGGCTGTTTGCCGAATGGATGCCTGCTAGGTTTGTTAGTCATAGATATCTATCGAATGGGCGCCTGCTAGGTTTGTTAGCCATGAGCATCTGCCAACTCCATACCTTTGCAAAGTGTCAAAAGATTCAGCGATAACCTATGTGGCCAGATAAATAGAATGAGATTGGAGCGCAATCGAGGAGTCATTGTGGCCGTGTTCATTATGAGTCCGGTTGTTGGGATTTATCCATGTCGTCGGTGGAGTCCTTACCCGGAGGCTGGTGAAGTCCTGACCTAGAAGTAAGTGAAGTCACCACGTTGTGTCGGTTCCAAGTCCCATTGTCAAGGCTTGTCCATATTATTGGTGGGGTCCCAACCCAGTGGTCGGTGGAGTGTTGAACAGGAAGTTGATGGAGTCCTGATTCGGAGGTCAGTGGATGTCTGAGCATAGGGTTGGACAGAAGCCGAAGAAGTTGCTTGCCCTTTCTTACGGTGTAGTCGCCTATCTGGCATCATCGTCATAGTCGCCATGTATGCTTTGGAGAATGAGCTTCCGAGGATTATAGTTCAGATAGATCAATCCCACAACACTTGTCCCCTAATTCCAAGTCCAAGATGCTAGACTTGGATGGAGGAAGTAGTGCTTCTTCGAGGGTGATCTTTGAGATGTGCCTAATGTTGGGTGGTGGAACCTAATCCACCCACAAGAGGAGCCCAAAATCAAGATCCAAAAAACCCAGAAAAAGTCTAAAGTAAAAAGTTTAAAAAAGAAAAGAGAAGAAAAAATGGGGGGCAGGGGGTTGGGTGGGCTCGGCCTAGATGCCAGCAGTCCATGCAGGTGCATGGCCTAGCATGTGAGCATGTGCACAGTCTAGACCCATGCAGTACCGCTATCCACCATTGCATAGCAGACTGATGCGGTCCATGTAGTGGGCATGGATCCTTAAAGGGTCTACAGTAATTACCATGTGGCTCATAGGGGCATTTCTATCATTTTGAGTGAGCTGGCGCACATGGATTGGCCAAGGATCGTGATATGCCCAATCCATGGGCAGTCTACAGGAACGGGAGGTGCAATCCAATGGCTGGGCTTGCGAGCGGCTTGATCCAATGGTTGATGGGCTTGATCAGGCTAACTTGAGGTGCGATCGGATGGCTACAATCGCATGCGGCTTGATGGCTCCATCAGAGGCTCCATCTGGTGCATGATCGGATAGCGAGAGGCATAAGAGGGCTTGATCAGATGGCCAGGAGTCAATTTGAGTTTGATTTGGACTTTGATTTCTATTTTGGACTCGGTTTAAAGTAATTTTTATCTTTTAAAAGGGCTTGTGGATAGCAGGGGCTTGGCAAAATGCAGAGAGCAGTTGGCAGAGGTCTCAGAAGAAGATCGAGATGAAGAAAACCGTGCAGAGTTTTAACATGCTTTTCAAAATATTTTTCAAAAATTATTACAGTGGAAGTATTAGATTAATCTAAAATTAACCTATGCATGTATTAATCAAATCAAAAAATCCTACTCAGGATCTAATATGTAATTTAAAATTTAAATGCGATCGATCAGCAAATCATATTTGCTGACCGATTCGAGTTCAGAACTCGATACCTGTGCACGGCTAGCTGATCTCCATGATCTAAATCTATCAAAATATGTTATAGTATTGAGTTGCAGCCGCATACTTGTTCGGCCTCTACGATTGATCCATATGGAGCTCCTGATCCCGACCAACTCTATCAGAGTGCTAGCTCCTCGTTGGAGCCTTCAATGACTGATCTCGATCAATCCAATTGATCATCTTCTTTCTGATCTCTCAGATACTTTAAAAAATTAGAACATGTGCTTCAGAGGATGATGAAGTGGAGTTTCAAATTTGGTGGTGATCTAATACTCATAATACTTGATTTCTCCATCCAAACCTAGAGTCCCAACTCTAGGGTTTCACACACCTAAAAAATTTTGATGCCCGAAAATGCTCCACGCTCCTTTTCTTTGGAATTTTCTTATGAAATAAATTTTCACAAATAGAGGGACTCTCCCTCTACCTATGCCACCTTCAAAATAATTTTCAAATGAGCGACCAAAGAGAAAAAAATAAAAGAAGAAGTGTGTGCATGAGAAAGTTGGCACAAGATACCCTTAGACTTTTCCACGTCTAGAACTTGCACCCCACTCAATTTTTTCTCTCTCTAAGAACCCTTCTCACCACTTTCAGATGCCTCATGCATATCCATGCATGCCCAAAAAATTGCTTCTTAAAAAGAGCGACCATAATATGGAAAATATGCATGGAAGGGGATAAGGCTTGGAGGTTGAACTTTTTTCAACCTCTCATTCAAATTTAAATTTAAATGAATCCTTATCTACTTCCAATCTCCACTTTTAGGTGGATGACAAGCAGAAGGACACTCCTTCTGCACCCACTTTGAAAAAATTCCACGAACATAATATTTTATGGGGCGTGGAGAAAAGGATAAGGAAGAGAGGTGGTTCCAATAAAACTAGTTGAATTCAAAATTCAAGTAGGTTTGAACTGGTCCAATGCTTAGACCAGGTCAAAGAGAGATAAGAGAGGGCGCAAACACCCTCTTCTACGTGAGAAATACTCACATAGAAATTAGAGATAGGATGTGAAAAAAGTCAAAGATGGTAGGTGCATGGGAGAGTATGAATTCAAATCTCATTTGACTTGGTCCAAATTGGTTTCTACTAAACCAATTAATATAGATCCAATTAGACTAGATCAAACCTAACTAAATTAGGCTTAACCCAATCCAATAAAATTTTAATTAAATTAAAAATTAATTAGATCCAGTCTCTGATGAAATTAGGATTAAATCTTTCATAGCGATTAGGTCATCTCATGACCTGATCGGGTCAAACTCAATCAAATCAAATTCAATCAAACTTGATCGAATCCTCATTGCTCAATCAAATTGAGTTAATCATCAATCAAATTACTAATTAATCCTCCAAAAAATAAAGAGTTTTAATTGGATGGATGTCTGAATAACAGAGTTCCATCAACATGAAACTCCTAAAGAATTTCAAACCAGTGGGACTCTTGAACCCAGTGTCCCAAACAAATAAAACTCACGATCATAGAGTTCTAGACTAGTGAAACTCTTGATCTGAGAGTTTCAGATAAGTAGGACTCTGAGTTTCAGTCTAGTGGGACCTACAAAGATAGAATCCTAGTTCAGTGGAACTCCTGATCATAGAGTTCCAATCCAGTGGGATTCTTGACTATAGAGTCTCAGACCATTAAAATTTTTGATCAGTCATCAAATCAAGTAGGAACTTCTATTATGTATGATCCCATAGGTTCGAATCCTAAGCCAGTAGCACAGAAATTAATTTTTTGTATCAATCGATATGACCATCTAGTAATGGTCCTCGACATTTGGATAGGTCGAAAAGTCGCAACACAACAATGATGAACTTATGGCATATGGTTATCATATAATTCATCTCCTTGACCTCGATGCTCAAAGGATGATCTAGGATTTACTATCAATCCTAAAATTCATCCATAGTATATTTTAAAATTCAGTGTCCATCACATGGACCGTCTCGATCGAGGGTTTGTTAAATTGAAATACAGTGATGTACTTGCTCCAACATTTGGAGGGATCAATCCCATCTTGACTCATGCACTGACTTCATAAGCACTACTACAAAAAGTCTACGATAGCGCATACTATTGTAGCAATTTTTGAAACCACTGCAATAGAGTCTATGACAGTGGTTACAAAGAACCGCTATTATAGGACCGACCTATAGCAGCGGTTACAAAAAATTGCTACCATAATTTGACCTATGGCAGCGGTTCTTTTTAATCACTGCCATAGGTCCGATCTATACAAGCGGTTCTTTGTAACCGCTGCCATAGGTTCGATCTATAGTAGCAGTTAGGACAACCGCTGTCATAGGTCGAACCTATAGCAGTGATTTCTTGTAACCGCTGGTATACGTTGATCTATGGTAGCGATTATTTATAATCATTATAATATATTTTTTTTTATTTTTTATCTAAATATTATATAATTTTAAAATTTAATATCCATCTTTATCATTTCTTATCTAAATAATTATCATTAGAGTATTATCACAAAAGATAACCTTGATCTGATGGTCCTACCTTCATCGATCAAAAAAATTTAATTTCGATAATCACGAACAATGATGGGATGATCTGATAGATGAAGATCTTCGATAGATCCAAAAATTTACAATGATGATCTCAGTTATGTTTGTAGCATACTATCAAAATTTTACTTCAATTGGATATCGTTATCTTGGTCAATTTAGTATAGGTTAATTTCGTCCGTTAAATGATAAATGAGTGATTAAAGGATCAGATGATGTCCGATTATGAGATAATTTTTTTTATAAATGATCTTAGCTACTACTTTAATCATTTTTTATGGTGGTGATTATAAAATTCAACTCGTGGGACTAAGAACGATCAAAAACTATACGCCGCCTAATAACCATTCTTGAACTCCGTTGGTTGTTATATGCATGTGCTCGTGTTTTTGTAATATCTGCTTAACGTGAATGGTTCATATGAAAATGATTTAAATTTTACTATCATCATCGTATAAAATGATTAAAGTTATAATAAAGATCATTTAACTAAAAAATTATCTCATAATTGGACGTCGTTTAGCCCTTTGATCTCTTATTTCTAATTTAACGATCGAAATCATTCCATACTAAATTGACATGATAGCGATGTCCGATTGAAGTAAAATTTTGATAATATGCTATAAATATCATCAAAATTATCATTATAGATTTTTGGATCGATCGAAGATCTTCATCTATCAATCATCACATCATCGTTCGTGATCATCGAAATCAAATTTTTTTGATCGATGAAGCTAGGGCCATCGAATTGAGATGATCTTTTATGACGATATTCTAATGATAATTATTTAAATAATGAATGATGAAGATAGACATTAAATTTTAAAATTATATAATATTTAAATAAAAAATAAGAAAAAATTTAGTTTTCACCTACGACAATGGTTACTGAAAATCGCTACTATAAATCTATGGCAGCGGTTATGAAACCGCTGCCGTAGATCTATTGCAGTGATTTTCAGTAATCACTACCATAGATCTATGGAAGTGGATTGAAAATCACTATCGTAGGTTAGGTTAAAAATTTCTAATTTTTTTTTCCTTCCGTGCACGCTCTCTCTCTTTCTTCCCTCCTCTCCATCATCGGTGAGACTCCATGCATCCCGCTGCCCCCTGCATCTCTGATTGCCGCCCCCCACCCTCCCCATCCCCTGCCGCCCGGTTACCCACCCCTTGCCCTCCCCATCCTCAGCGCCCCTCGCTCCCCCATCCCATCCCCGACCGCCCGTCCCCCTCCCATTCCTGGTTGTCCGTCGTCGGCCCTTCCCCACCGCCTTGTTCTCCTTGGCCGTCGTCCGACTGTCCATCCCTTGCCCTCTTTGATCACTGCATTAGACCTATAGCAGCGGTTACTTAATCGCTTCTATAGACATGGCTATAGCAGCGGTTCCATAACCGCTATCATAGACAAGCCTATGGTAGTGGTTTAAACATCGCTGTAATAGAATCTATATAGCAGCAGTTTCAATAACCGCTGCAACAATCGCTGCCATAGATCTATGACGATGGCTGTAGTAGCAGTAATTAGCTAACTGCTGCCATAACCTATAGCAGTAATTTTTTGGGCTACGACAATGGTTACAAACCGCTGCCATAGTCCGATTCTGTAGTAGTGAAGTACTTGACTGCACCTAGTAGCCTTCCATCACTGAATTAGAAATTCAGATAGTCCAGTACCTAAATGCAGTGAGTTGCTTATAAGTCACTGTGATGATCTCAGGTCTAAGGGATACTTAAATCCATATCCTTCATGAGCAACTCTTGATAGTAAAGAGCTCTATAGTTGGATCACGTTCAGTAAAATATATTCCTACACTTCACCTACATGCCATAATAGTATCTCCATACTTCTTGGTTAAGAGGACAATCAATACTTATGGCACACAATAACCTACATTCGATATATTATCATCCTGGATAACAACGAATCATTTGGCCGTGAACTGATTTAAGGACTAAATGATAAATCCTTCTTTATCGAGTCTACATAGTCCTTAGGACTTTATCATAGAAGAATTTATTATGGGAAGATGCACAACAGTGATGAAATATCAAAATAATAATTTTATTTATTTAAAATTTAAGTATAAATTACATTCAGTTCAACCATCTACAATCTAAATGATCGACTTTAGGATACATTTTCCAACACGAGAGCTAAGATAGCTTTTCCAAGAGAGAGGAAGAAAGAAAGAAAGAGAAGATAAAAATTTTTCTTATAAAAAGGTAGGAGTTCTTCTTGTATGCTAATCCTAGAGGATCACCATGTGAGTGAATCATTTGTAGGTGAGATTTTTTTTCTTCCCATTTGAGGCTGTTCTTGCATTCAGAAGAGAGAAAAAAAGTGTAGAAAATCGAGTAGGATAAAAGCATGCATTTTCAAAATATTTTTAAATTATATAGCAGTAGAAGAATTAGATTAATCTAAAATTAATCTACTACATACATTAATCTAATCAAATAAACCCTACTCAGGATCTAGACATGCTAATATGTAATTTGAATTTAAATGCGATCGATCAGCAAATCAAATTTGATAATCAAAACGAGTTTAGAACTCGATACCTATGCGTAGGTAGTTGATCTCCATGATCTGAATCCATCAAAATAAATTTTTGGTGTTGCGCTATAGCCGCACACTCATCCGGCCTCTACGATTGGTCCATACGAAACTTCTGATCCCGATCAGCTCCACTGGAGTGCTAGCTCCTCTATGGGATCTTCGATGGTTGATCACGATCGATCCGATCGATCGTCCACTTTCGAATTTTTTGGATGCTCTAAATAATTAGAACTCATTCACTGATGGGTGATGAGATGGTATACAATGTTTGGTGGTGATCCGATGCTCACAGCACTCGATCTCTCCATCCGAACCCAAATTTCCAAATCTAGAGTTTCACTCGGCCCAAAAATTTTGATGCACTGAAAATCCTCTCATGCCCTCTCTATATGGAGTTTTTCCATGAAACAAGTTTTCATGGATTGAGGACTCTCTAATCAATCATACACCCTTTCAAAATATTTTTCAAATGGATGATAAAAGAAAAAAAAATGAATGGCATGAGAGAAGAGCACAGAGAATAATTTTCTCCCTCTCAGGACTTTTCTCACTCCAAGGACGTGCACCCTTCTATGACTTTTCTTTCTCAAAACACCCCTCACGATCCCCTTCTCCTCCCTCTCACATGCCCACTAAAGAATCCCTTCTTAAAGGGCGACATTAGATGGAAAATGCATGTGAGAAAAGATAAGTTAAGAGAGGTTGAGAGGTTACACCAACCACTTGAATTCAAAATTCAAGTGGTTAGTCAATCCACTTCCAACGCCCATCCAGAGTGTTTGACATGCAGAAGGACTCTCCTTCTACACACCCACACCTTAGAAATCATAAAAAAATATACGACAAAAAATAGGTAGGCATAAAGAATAGATAAGGAAGTGATTAGGTTTTTCAAATTTCAAACCAACCAAGTTGAATTCAAAATTCAACTTAGTTTAAACTAGTCCAACCCTTAGACCAAGTCAAAGGCAGAAAAGAGGAGGGGGACACATCCATTTCTGCATGAGAAATCTCATGCAAAAATCAGAGGAGGGCGTGGGTCAAGGTGGAAAAGTCAAATATGGTGGATGATAGGAAGAATTTAAATTCAAATCTCATTTGACTTGGTCTAAATTTGTTTCAACCAAACCAATTAATTTAAACCAATTAAACCAGGTTAAATCTAACCAAATTAGACTTAACCTAATTCAATTAATTTTTAATCAAATTAAAAATTAATTAGGTTCAGTTCTTAATCAAATCAGGATCAAATCTTTCATAGCGATTAGGTCATCTCACGACCTGATCGGATCAAATCCAATCGAATCCAATTCAATCAAACTTGATCGAATCTTCATCGCTCAATCAAATTAAGCTAATCAGCAATCAAATTACTAATTAATTCTCTAAAAAATATAGAATTTCAATCGGATGGGATCTGGACAATAGAGTTTCATCAACATGAAACTCATGAAGAGTCCCAATCTAGTGAGACTCTTGATCCTAGTATCCCAAATGAATAGAACTCATGATCATAGAGTCCTAGATCAGTGAAACTCTTGATCAGAGAGTTTCAAACAAGTAGGACTCTGAGTTCCAGTCTAGTGGGATCCATAAAGGTAGAATCTCAGTCTAGTGGAACTCTTAGTCATAGAGTCCCAATCTAGTAAAACTCTTGATCATAGAGTTCTAAGTCATTAGGACTCATGATCAGCCATCAGATCAGGTAAAAACTTCTTATGTGTGTGATTTCATAGGTTTGAATCCTAAGCTGATAGCATAGGAATTAATTTTTTATACCAATCGATATAATCATCTAGCAATGATATCCGTCATCCGGATAGGTCAAAAGTCGCAATGCAATAATGACGAACATATGCAATATGATTACCATATAATTCATCTTCTTGATCTCGATGCTCAAAGGATGATCTTGAATTTACTGTCAATCCTAAAAATCATCCATAGTGTATTTTAAAATTCAGTATCCATCGAATGGACCACCCCGATGAAAGGTTTGCTAAATTGAAATACAGTGATGCACTTGCTCCAATACTTAGAGGGGTCAATCCTATCTTGACTCTCACACTGACTTCATAAGTACTTAACTGCACCTAGTAGTCTTTTGTCACTAAATTAAAAATTCAGATAGTCCGGTATCTAAGTACAGTGAGTTACTTGCAAGTCACCATGGTGGTCTCAGGTCTCAGAAATATTTATATCCATATCCTTCATGAGTAACTCTTGACAGTAGAGAGCTCTGTAGTTAGATCATGTTCAGTGAAATGTACTCCTACACTTCATCTGCATGTCATAACAGTATCTCCATACTTCTTGGTTAAGAGGATAATCAACACTTATAGCACACAATGACCTACACTCGATATATTATCATCCTAGGTAATAGTGTATCATTTGATCGCGAACTAGTTTAAGGACTAAACGATAAATCATTCTTTGTCGAATCTAAATAGTCCTAAGAACTTCATCACAGAAGAGTTCATTACAGGAAGATGCACAAAGTGATGAAAAGATCAAAATAATAATTTTATTTATTAATAATTTAAGTATAATTATATTTAGCTCAACCATCTACAACCTAGATGATTGGCTTTAGGATATATTTTTCAATAAAAAAAAATATTCTCCTTTATTCTCATTTGTTGTAAACTTTCTGCTCTTAGTGAAAATATTATTTTGTATAGTCTTGGACGAAGGAGCAGAGGACTTCGAATCACATAATTTTTTTGTATTTTATGCTTGTGTAATTTTTTTTCTTCAGCGATTATCATATCTACTATGCATCATTTTGTAACACTGTCCAAATTCCAACAACTGGTATTAGAGCACAAGATTTGAAGAAAAGAGTGAGAGCAATGGTAGAAGATGAAGGAAAGATTAAGATTGACAAGTTTGATGAAAAAGATATTAGGTTCTGAAAGATATAGATTGAGGATTATCTATATCAAAAGAGGCTTCATCTATCTCTTGAAAGAAAGAAACTTGAAAATATATCACAAGCATATTGAAAATTGCTGGACCGTCCAGTTTTGAAAGTTATCAAGTTGACATTGGCCAGAAACATCGCGTTCAACATTCTGGAGGAAAAGATGATGGTTGATTTAATGAAGGCTCTGACCAATATGTATGAGAAGCCTTCGTCCTCCAACAAGGTATATCTTATGTATCATCTATTTAATTTGAAGATGCTCGAAGGCATGTCTGTTGCTAATCACATCAATGAATTTAATCTGATTATTAGTCTATTAAACTCTATTGATATTAATTTTGAGGATGAAATTCGTACTTTAATTTCACTATCTTCTTTGCGAGAGAGTTGGAGTGCTATCGTAACTGCCATAAGTAGTTCTTGTAGCTCAAGCAAGCTGAAATTTAAAAAAGTTTGAAACCTGATTTTTAGTGAAAATATCAAGAGGAGAGAATCCAAAGAAAATTTTGGTTCTATCTTAATTACTCAAGAAGATAGAGAAAGAACTACACAGTCTAAACAGAAAGACCAATTAAGATAAAAAGGTGATGGCTGTTGGTATTGCAGCAAGAAAAGACATACTAGAAAGAACTGTTGGATAAGAAAGGACAAAGGATAGAACAAGAAATTTGTCAATACAACAACAGAGGCATTAACTGATGTCCTAGTTCTCAGTGTAGATAGTCCACTGAAGTTATGGATCCTGGACTCTGAAGCTTTATTTTATTCTACCTCATAGAAAGAATGTATGATGAATTACACTGTCGGAGATTTTGAAAAGATTTATCTCGCTGATGATGAACCATTGGATATTATGGGGAAAGGTGATATGCATATAAAGATGCCAAATCAGTTGGCATGAAAACTCAAGAATGTCAGACATGTCTCAAGTTTAAAGAGGAATCTAATTTTAGTTGGATATAATTGGATGCTAAGGGATACGCTACAACTTTTGTTGATGGCTCTTGGAAGATCACCAAATGTGCTATTGTAATAGTATGAGATAGTAAGCTAAATATCCTCTACATAACCAGTAGTATCAGAGATTCAGTGATCAAGAAATTGGGACTATGTATGGCCTCAATTGGCCTTTAAAGTTAGTTGAGTGGAGGTGCTGCACAGAATACTAACCTTTTTTTTTTTAAAGTTGATTTTTCTATTTCAGATAGATGCATATTTGCGTGTCTTAGTCTTCAAGTGAGAGAGTTATTAGATGGTGAAGCCTAATTCACCCATAAGAAGAGTCCAAAACTAAGACCCAAGAAGCCCAAAAAAAACCCAAAGTAAAAAAGCTCAAAAAAGAAAAGAGAAGAAAAAAGAGGGGGCTGGATGGGCTCGGCCTACTGACTAGCACGGCCTAAGCGCCAGCAGCCCATGCGGGCGCATGGCTCAGCACGCAAGCACGCGCAGCCTAGACCCATGCAATATAACGGTCCACCATTGTGTGGTGGATTGACACGATCCACGTGGTGGGCGTGGACTCTTAAAGGGTCCACGATAATTACCATATGGCAGTGGTGGACCGACACAATCCACGTGGTGGGCGTGGACTCTTAAAGTGTCCACGATAATTACCACATGGCTTACAGGAGCATTTCTGTTATTTTGGGTGAGCCGGCATGCATGAATTGGCTAGGGATCATGATTTGCCCGATCAACGGATGGTCTATAGGCACGGGAGGTGTGATCCAATAGCTAGGCTCACGAGCGGTTTGATCCAATGGTTGATGGGCTTGATCAAGCTGATTTGAGGCGCGATTGGATGACTACATTGTGTGCGGCTTGAAGGCTCCATCAGAAGCTCGATTTGATACGCGATCGGAAGGCGAGAGGCATAAGCGGGCTTGATCAGATAGTCAGGAGTCAATTTGAGTTTGATTTGGACTCTGATCTTCGTTTTGGATATGATTTGAAGCAATTTTTGGCCTTTAAAAAGGCTTGTGGGTAGCAGAGGCTTGGCAGAATGGATAGAGCGGTTAGCAAAGGTTTTAGGAGAAGACCGAGAGCCAAGAGAGAGCTTTTCCAAGAGAGAAAGAAAGAAAGAAAGAAAGAGAAGATAAAGATTTTTCTTATAAGAAGGCAGGAGTTCTTCTTATATGCTAATCCTAGGAGATCAACAGGTAAGAAAATCATCTCTAGGTAAAATTTTTTCTTCCTGTTTGGGGCTATTCTTGCATCCAGAAGAGAGAAAAAAAGAGATGTTCTTCTTTGTTCTCATCTCTTATAAACTTCTTGTCCTTAGTAAAAATATTATTTTGTGCAATCATGAACGTAAGAATAAGAGACTTCGAACTATGTAATTTTTTTTATATTTTATGCTTGTATAATTTTATTATTTTATTTATTCTGTGATTATCATATCTATGCATCGTTCCATAATACCCTATCCAGTTGATCCCAACACCTAAGCTGGTAATCACAGGTCCATCAATCTTTTAATGTACCATCATATTATTTCTAATTTTGATGGAATGGATTATCTCATGGATTGCATCTTGATCGTCATAGAGGAGTCATACATATACAATGCACGTTACTTAACATCTTTTTCCACCAACTTTAGTAACGGAGCTAGCAAAAGGTTAACTTGGCATCCATTTTGTATGGTTATTAAATAAACCATAGAACAAATGGAATTACAACAGAAACCGGAAAACCAGGATAATATATAGTTTTCATGTGTAGTTGATGTCATGTACGTATATTTTCTATGGAGAAAATAAGCTCAAAAAACTTGAACATAGGATTAATCTCGTTCCAAAGGAAGAGGGTTCAAACACTGGACCAATTATAGCCAAATTTATCTTAATATTATATTATTTTTAAGAAGCAACACAAATAATTTATACAAAAAAAAGTTACACAGATATCATGTTACTCTACATGGGAGTTTTCACCGACAGCTTGTACCGTCTTAGATACCAGCTGCCAAGGAAAGCTCCAATGGGAGAGTTGAAGAAGGACCAGCTCATCTAACTTTTGCTTGTGAGATTTTCGTGTTATGTACCGTAATAACTTTTTTTTGAAATTAAGTTTTGATGCTAAGTTCTTTATCACCAATTTGGAGTGTTAGAGCTAAAAGATGATCTATCTTAACACCCGTTAAACTTAGTTGTTGGACAAGTTTAACATCTAAATTCTTGCTACGAAAAGGTGGAAAAGCTGAATTATTCATCCAAAAAGAGATGAGACATTCACCGAACCTCCAGCTATTAAAGAGCGAAAGAAAGTATAAAAAGTCCAAGTCCAGCTGCGTGCTTGGCTAGCTTGATGTTAAAGCTCATGCACGGAAAAGCGGGCTCGAGTTCAGACCCCCTCTGGGGTCACTATTGGTCTTTCTTCTTTTTTTTTTTTTTTTTCCCTCCTCCATTCTTTGGTCTCCGGAGCGTGACCTTAGCTACGTGTCAAAGAGACTCAAAAACATCTTCATCACCCCAAAAAAGAAAGAGGCCCAAAAACATCCTTCGCTGTCAGGAGACCGATGGACGCTTCCCACCGAGGGAGACTTCAGACGTCTCGTCGTGTTGGTGGTCCAGCCTTTAGGGAGAGGGATGGCCCCGCGTACAGGTTGCTCCGACTGCTCGTGTGCATGGCCTCGTCGAAGACACAAACTTGCAACCACCCCATCTTTATCTCCGTGTATGAAGAAAAGGGTCCCACTGGCTCATGTGATGGACTCGGGGGCAAAGGTACACTAGGCGGAGCTGGAAGGCACAAAGGTGCATCTCTCTCTCTCTCTCTCTCTCTCTCTCTCTCTCTCTCTCTCTCTCTCTCTAATTAGAAAAAAGAAATTATTGGGCACTCCTTCCCCCAAAGATACCCTATCGTTCAAATTTCTAAATGTCCTAAACTAATCCCCGACTCTCTCACCAACGGATGATATTAACTTATATATGAGAAAAATGTTCTTGCACTGCAATTAAATGAAGAGATTTTGAATGTTTTGAGATCTATATGATGACTATTTCTTAACTATGAATCATAAATTAAGGATGTTTTGAGTTCTATACAAATGAATAAATGAAAAGATTCTTAGTATTTTGAGATCTCTATGACGAGTGATTCTTCATTTAGACCATACATTAAGAATGCTTTGAGATCAGTGCAGATGGATAAATGAAATTGTTCGAAATGCTTTGAGATTCACATGATCGGCGATGTTTAACCATGGGCTATATATTAAGAATATTTTGAGATATATGCAAGTAGATGGATGGAGTTTGAAGTGCTTTGAGATTTATATGGTAGTGATCACATAATAAGAGTTCTCTTAAATTTGTGCAAAAATTTTTCCTACAAATAATTGTTCAAAAAATATTTCGGCTATAATATAATTTTATGATATCATGTGATGATCATATGATATTATTTTATTAATAATAATAAAATATTAAACTAGTTTGAAAATTTGAAGGATCATTTTGAATTTTTTAAAATCGAAGGGCTGTCTCCGTGATAAACCCTAAATTGAAAACATGTTCCTAAAATTTTTTTCTTTTTTTTCATCCCATACATACACCAAGGGATATCTGCTTATCCAATAACTATTCTTTTTTCTTTGTCAAAAAATAACTACTCTTTAAAATATGTAAATTATGTGATTATGAATCCATAAAGAGCACATCTTTAGTTTGTATACAAAGATATTTTATGCTTTCTTGCTAGTTCAATACACTTCATTTATTTTACATTTTCCTACAGCTTTGTACATATATGTTGGTCAATTTGTCTCATCATTCCCTTTTTGGATTTTGAATACAAAATGTAGAAAACAAAAATAATATTAAACGAAAACTTAAATATCGTTGAATTATTGTTCCTTTCTTAATCACGGTACATCTTTTACAAGCACAATATTAGGACCCACCATTTTTTAATCATATTTTAATGTTCCTCGTTCTCGTTCCGTTTTTCTTTGATTGATTTCTCCTCCTTTTTTTGATTGTACCTAATTGATGTGAATCAAATAAATGATCATCATAACCAAAAAAAAATTAGTACCCACTTTGAGGATGACACTTTCAATTCACAGTTCGGGTGAATAAAGAACCATCACTCAGATTCCAAATTTCCGAGTGAAAAGGGTAATGTTTGGGGCGGAATCTTCCGCCAGTAATAGATACCAATTTTCATAGGAAACTGCGATAGTACATTGCTTACTAAACTTCAACTACAATGTGTCAGGGAAGACAGCGATGAATGGGAGGCGAACGCATCTCTAATTTAAAAGTATACCATACGAACGAGTTGACAAAAATTTCTACATTTGGATCTCAGGGGATTCACTCTCATTCTGATGTGTTTGATGAAGTCTTGGATCAATTGCTACTTGATGTGTACACGTAGACCATAGACAATTTGTACAATCTAGAGTTTGTGAATTCAAATTAATTATACATATCCTTTATCTTCATTCTTTTTTTTTTTTTAATCAAGAATTGTTTTCGTAGATACTATTCCAATCACATTTTTCACTTGTTAGCATGCCCAATTCATGTATGTGTACATTTCAATTCCAATTTTTTTTATCATCATGTTAGCATTTGGAAGTAGCTATTAAATATATATGTCCTAGAAGTCAATATACCAGATATATTATCATATTTATAAGATATATTTTTATACTTAAATATTAATTTATCAATAAAATGAATAGATTTTATTTCTATTCTTGTGTGATGTGTTCTTGAATCAACCAAGAAATTAATAATTTAAAAGATATATATTTTTAAAAGTTAAGAATTAGAGATATATGTAATTAATTTCTAAATTGCTTTCGATCACTGGTTCATCATGGGATGGTAATCGATCCAGTTAGATCGATGTATAGATCGCTTCCTTTAAGATAGACGAATCTCTAGCCTATAGTATAGGAACACTGAGCGAGAGTGAGGTGGTTGTTAAGAATATTGGTACTGAGCATGACCATACGAGAGATCACATGAATGTCTACTCACTCGTTAGTGATCATCTCGATGCTGTAGTTATATGAATAATTTCTTGATCTGTGGTGTCTCGGCTGCTCACAGTGAAGTTGCTATAGTTTAATTGCACAAAAATATAGTCTCCTAGCCAATTGGATTCTTGTAGTAGATATTGATTATAGTAGATTCTTTGTAGGAGTAGGATACGTATCTATATGGGATATATCGATTTTAGTAGATAAGAAGTAGTCCTATAGGATTTGAGAGGCTAAATCCTCAAGTCTGTAGCTACAGTAAGATGATTGATTGAAAAATATTTTTATGAGTTTTATAATTAGACTCGAGCTAATCGAATTTTTCATATAATAGATGTTGGGGGTTGACGAGTTTCTATAACCTCCATATTGATTGAAACTCACGATAGAGAAACTAAATTATATGGTAACTATATCTAGGGATTCTAATCATTCAGTTTTGCTGGATTACCACTATATACTACTAGGTGTCACTGGTCGATTGTAAAAACTCACTTGGATCATTTTGGATTTATGATTCTTAATGTGTGTGAGTTGGAATTGTTTCAATCCATTGAAAGGTATTTCGATGATACTATGATGGAGATCTTAGTATCTATCACTACCAAATAAAATTGAATCTATGGGATCATACACAATAGGTATTTGATTAGATCAAACAATTAGATCATGATCAAATTATCAATTTGATTGATGATTTGGATCAATTTATAAAAGTTATATATAGAGGATCTACTAATAGTTAACAAGGAGAACTTAATTTGATGAGATCAAATTGGATCAAGTCTTAATTAATTAAATCAGATTTAATTTGATTAGACTTTACTTAATTAAGTTTGATTGGGCATTTGATTTTCAGATTTGAATTTTTGGAACGCACTGGGCTCGAATTAGGTTCAAATTTGATTCAAATTAGACTCGGATTGAACCCTAATTGCTTTAAATGCCTGAGTCCCAATCTATTGGGACTCTTATCTCTTCCCTCATGCCCATAATGGGTGCCAATTTAGATTGGCATCCATGTGAATGAGGATCGAAAGGGAGAAGGGGTGCAGATTCATGAGATGGCACTCTTTCTGAGAGTCTCTCTCTTGGGTAACTCTTATCTTTATCCTATCTTGAGTTTGAATTTGATTTGAAACTCAAAATTGGATTGGGATAAGATGAGGAGGCATTGGATTGAGATAAGGTTGGTTGTGGGGCGCAAAAAATACAGAGGAGAAATTAGATTTCTCCATTAGTTTTTTCATGGAAAAATTTTGAGATTGTGCCCCCTATCTTTCTACACCCCTTGGTTTTGATGCCCACTCCCCTGGTGTGCCAAAATAGAGAGAGAAAAGTCAGATAGAGAGAAAGAAAAAGAAAGGGAGAAGGTGTTCTCCCATAGTTTCTTCACATCCTCCGATCTTGTGTGAAAGGTGATTGCACACGAGTTCCTCATCAGATCCTCTTCTATGATCTTGCGAAGATTCAAAAAAAGAGATCCAAATCGAAGGAGCCAGATCTGCAAGAGAGATAGCAACTCGATGATCTCGGATGCTCCTGATCTACATCAGTCTCGTGTGGATATCTGTAGAAGTCGGACGAGTGTGTGGATACATCGGAACCTTCAGACATCCTTAGATTCAGATCTGAAGGAGTTTAACATTTCAGATAGGTGATTTGATCACCGATTAATTTTATTTTAAAATCAGATCTTGTATGCATGCTTATTTTCGTCATATGAGCTAGATCTATAGATGTAAGATTTGATATTTGCATGCGTAGATTAAATAATTTAATCTAGCCTTTCGCTACTCGATTTTTGAAAAAAATTTAAGATCTTTGTGCTTAAAACACCTAATTCCAACAGTAGTGTTGTAACCTAATATATAGTTGCACTAGTCCCCTTGATGGAGAAGATTTGATGCCTAAATGTTATCAAGTGTTTTCTCATCAAGTATTGGACCTAAGTAATCATCATTTTATTTCTCTCAAATAATTGGTGATGCCCCCCATCATTATTAAAAATTAAATTATTACTTTGTGTTTATTAATGGCAAGCATGGATCCTCTAGGCTCCATTCTCATTTAGGATGCGCTTAAAAAAAAACCAAAAAAAAAAAAAAAATCCACATCCAACCTTCTCAAGATAAAAAGTATTGCTCTTTAATTTTGCTTAATCATGGTTCATATATTATAATTTCTAAATTTCAGTAGGCATATCCATAATTGACATCAATATATTATATATTTGGTTAGCAACAATTGCATGGGGACATCAGTTGTCATTTACAGAAAAATTATATCTTGTACTGCATACATTATGCGGTCATACTTGTAGCCAATTATAATCACTTATTCTATAGACTCCATGCATCAAGCACTCGGTGCACCACTACAGGAACGTGGTTAACTGCGACTGTAGGATATAATTTAATTCTAAATTTCAATGGGCATGTCCATAATTGACATCAAGATGTACTTGGTTGGCAACAATTGCATGGGGGACATCAGTTGTCCTTAACATAGAAATTATATCTTGCACTGCATGCACGATATGACCAGGGGATTCTATTCATCGAGCACTCAACTCCATGCACCGCTATAGAAATGAATAGTTATGATGGGCTAAATCCAATTATAGGATATAATTTCTCGCCATATACGTCATATGCGTAATCTTTTACCATCAATGTCTAAGACTCACTAGAAGTGATTAAAGAAAAAAAAGGGAACTGAAAATCTTCAATTACTAATAAAATACAAGGTTAACACCCCCAATCCAACCAACCATCTGGCCAGGTTTGCCTCCATCAACCGTCCTACTCATACCATGTACAAAATACGCTGCTCGCCCTTCCGTAAGCAACAATCAACTAACAAAAGCTTAATTACGTTCTCAAGAGAAATATACTCAACTGCTGCCCGGTGCTCCCCACCGGGTTTATCATATGAAACGACTCCGAGTCCACCGAGCCAATGACCCGCTCGAAACTCGCTCTCAGGTACATGAGGTCTCCGTCGCCGGACCTGGACTCGCCGGGAAGAACTCCGGCGCCCACCGATATGGACTGCATGAGCTTAAACACCGCCGCATCGCCCTCGCTCATCTGCCGCCGGACGGCGAACCCCACCTTCCGGCCGTTGCAGTACATGGACCAGGCCGACACGCCGAACAGCGAGGCAGAGCTGGCGCGAGCCCGGTCGCATTCGAGCGCGATGCGGAGGAGGCCGTGCTGCATCTCCCGGGCGAGGTAGGCGGTGGGGACGGCGAATTCGAGGAGGAGAAGCGGGGCGGCGGCGCGGGAGGAGGAGGAGGAGTCGTCGTGGAGGCAGAAGCTGACGCGGCCGCGGCGGTAGCCGAAGAAGGTACCGGTGACGGTGGTGGTGGTGGTGGTGGAGGCGGTGTCGGAGGAGTCATCGGCGGCGGGCTGGAAGCCGCAGCATGGGACCATGCACTCGACGAGGGAGCGTAAGGAGCGGCGGAAGCGCACGTCTTTGGTGCAGTCGACGGCGGTCGACGTGTCGATGATGCCGAGGGGGCCGCCGTAGCTGCCCAAATCTATCATCCTCATCTTGTTTGATTTAATGAGTAATTTGATTATTTTGAACAGGAGAGAAAGTTATGATGGAAATTAAAGAGAGAAGAGAAGGGGATGGATGGGTTTGTAATGGTTGGGGCTTGGGAAAGAAGAGGTTATGGAAGGGGAAGGTGGTGAGGTGCGGAGGGAGGGAGGGAGGGATGGGTTTAAATAGGAGGGAAAGAGTAAGGGGTAAGAATAGAAAGGACGGGAGGGAGCGGGGGAAGAGAGCTCGGGATGTTTTGGTGGGGCAACTCCGTGGGCGCAGGAATCATGGAGGGAAGGCTGGAGCGACAATAATTCTGCCCACACGTGGGGTGGGGGGAGGCGCGTGCGCAGCGGTTTTATAATATTTTATACATATCCTTTCTCTCTCCTTCTCTTCCTATATATAAAATCAGATTAGAATATACTTGATCAAATTTGCATATAAATTCGATCAAATCAAAATTTTATAATTGAGATTCTACATCAATGATTCAATCCATTGGATGTGATCTACTACTTCAAAACTGCTTGCACACCAAAAATTATATAATTTGAAGATCTCTAACTTATGCATCAAGTAGTCAAAAATTGGATAATCTAAATAAAATTGAATTAGATGTATTTTTTGATTACTTGATGCATAGGCTAGAGGTCTTTAAATCATATAATTTTTTATGTGTAAGCAGTTTTGAGGTAGTAGATCACATCCAACGACTTGGATCATTAATGTAGAATTTCTATTATAAAATTTTGATTTAACTGGATCTGAATCCAAATCCAGTCGAATGTATTTTTGTCTGGCTCTCTCTCTCTCTCTCTCTCTCTCTATATATATATATATATATATATATATATATATATATATATATATATATATATATATATATATATATATATATATATATATATAATGTGTATTATGGTAGTGCAAGAAATTTATGAAGATTTAATTTCAAACATAAAACAGGTATGATAGAAACCCAGCAATTGAGTGGATTTTGGAATTATACTATATATATATATATATAAGTGAAAGATATTATAAGATAATAATCTTGCTAATTTTAATATATTTCTAAAATGATATAATAAGCCTAGAAGGGTCTCATAGCTATTGAGAAATATTAAATAATTTAAATGATGTTAAGATCTTTTATATATATATATATATATATATATATAGAGAGAGAGAGAGAGAGAGAGAGAGAGAGAGAGAGAGATCTGATCGAATCTAAATTGGATGATAGAGATCCTACATCAATTATCTAAGTTTAAATATAATATACTCTTTTTAAATTATTTATATATTAAAAATCATATAATTTGAAGATGCATAATCTATGTATCAACTAGGCTAAAAATGATTTTGCATACATAATTTTTGATCACTTGATATATTTGTCGAATGTCTTTAAATCATATAATTTTTGTACATGAATTGTTTAAAGATAGTGTATGATATTCAATGATTTAGATTATTTATATGAAACTTTTATTATCCAATATAGATTTAATTAGATTTTTTTTCTTTTGGTATAGTAATTGAATTTTATTGAAAATATATTTTAGTGTAGCTAAATCTAGCTGTCTTTATATATATATATATATATATATATGTATGTATATTATTCTTTTTATCATAACAAGTATATGAAGTTTAGCGGTTGGTCAGCACCGCATCAGAATTGCAGGTCATGAGGTCAAATCCCATTCTTAATTAAGATATATTAAAAGATTTTTTTTTAAAAAAAAAGAACTGGATAAAATTATGCAACGAACAATCCTAATCAATCGACACAAACTACCTGACCAACAATTGCACTTTCTTCAGAGTTCTTGCTGTTTCATAGAGACTGCCATTGCCATTGCTTAAACTCTGGGATGGTACCGAACTAGCAACAAGACAACATTGGATGTTCTCTGCTAACTCTTCTCTGCCTCTCATACTAGAAAGATGATAAAGGGGCAAGCCAGATTGAGATGGTTCACCAAAAGGGTTCTCATCTTTCTCTTTATTTTTCTCACCAACTTCCACTAGCGTCAGATCTCAAAAAATACCATATTTTATTCATCAAGTAGGTAAGGGTAGATAGTATAAATTATAGACACTGAACTGATCAGAAAACAGCCGTTATTTTCGCTGTAACGACAACACTATGGTGCTGTTGCTGGGAGACTGGTGGTGCTGAAACCTTGGGCGAGGGTGGGGAAGGCCGAAGAAAGGTCAAGTTGGCAGTGAGATGACAAAGGATTCATGGGGAAGGGGAGACGGTAAAAAGTAAAACACCGCAGGCTTGTGTAGGCTTCTTTGTTGGCAACTCTGTTCCCAGGAGCATGTGGGCAGAGGCTGGAATGGGACAGCTCATACATGATGAGATGAAACATAGAAAAGGTTTTCTGCATGTTTCTTAGCCAAAATATCTTAGCCACCATAAAATTTGTAAATGGTTTAGAAATATATTTTCATTTTATATGATATATATATATATATTTTTAGTTCATGAAGAAAATGAAACGGATTATATTTCCAGTTTTGTGGAATTATAAAATTCTTATTTTGTTTTTTGTTAAAATTTTCCCAACATTTATTGAGAAATTTTATAAAAATTGTCTGTAGATTGCATGCTACTTGAAACATTGCAAGTTTTGGATTGTATATCCTAACTATTTTTTCATCTTATCTATTTTTCTATTCTAGTGTCTTCAAAAAATATTTTTTATGTAGTGGTTGCATATGGAAACTATAATCTCATGGTATGGATTAATGCAAAAAAAAAAAAAAAAAAATCATGCATAGTCCTGTTGTTTGCTGATTAGCCCCCTAGGTTATCATAGTGGCTTAATGATTCATAGTGCATGAAAATGATTATTGCTAGTGGGTCTTAGTTGCCAAATCATTACACGTGGATAGCTAACTTGCTTAGTTTCAATAGAGTTGTCGTAATTGACCTAAATATTAAAAGATTACGTGCCAATATTTGCAAACCTAGATGGTTTCTATTTTAGCTATAGATAATTTTTAGTGATAGAGCATTGACCATATAAGCCTGGTGATGAGATATTTTTCATCCAAATATTTTTTACGGTGAAATTTATTTTTTAGAAACAAATTTTTTTTTTATGACTAAACACATGAAATCTTACAGTACATAACTTCATAAAATTGAATAACTTACATCACATGAAAATGGGGAATGGTAGCTAGGTTAAATGGATGATTAATACAATTTTTTTTTTTTAATTATTTTGAAAGAAAACTACCATAATCTTTGACCTAGAATTTATCAGTGAGAAGAATTGAAGCAAACCAGATAAGAAAAATTGCCTTACAAAAATCATCAGGTAACAGGCACCACCTCAAAAGCAAGAACTAACTGCTAAACCAAGGCACCATTTCATTTGCAAATAATTTTTGTTATTCTAGATTTATTCATTTAAATAATTTTATTGACAATAATAAAGTTGAAATAGAGAATAGTACTTTTGAAATGACAGAAAAGCTGAAAAATGCGTGTATATTTGTTTAAAGAACATAAATTTGCTAAAATTGGTTTGGTCCAACAATTTTTTCGGATTAAAGATGGAAAAGGATCCGATTTTTTCTTTGTTTATTCAAATATTCTGGACAAGTTTTATGTGCAAACAAAAAAAGCGTAACGTGGTGTGACCTCACATAAGCATTCCTTGTCTACGTGTCGGACTGTTCATCAGTCCAACATCACCTTGGGATCCGAGAGTACCCACTGATACTTGGCCGACCGAGACGTTCGCGCATGAACAATGACGGAGGGACCAATTCAGGAGCGGCCGCCGCATGTTCCTACGAACTTTGGGTCAAAGCCTCGAACCCCTTTCGTGCAATAGAAGCACGTTTGATGGAAGAGGGTTATGGTCCTCTCTCTTAATTATTTCCTATATTGCATTATATCACTCACCAGCAACTAACCACAGATCACTCTTGCGAGCCACACTCATCGAGCATCATCTCGATGCATTACTACAAAAATGAGTGGTTATGGTACTTGGCATGCTTGACCATGCACGTGGCATGGATTTAACACCACATGTGAATCATAACTATCTTAGCATCCATTTTCTCTCTCTCCCTCTTTGTATATGTTTTAGAAGGATTCAAGTTGTATAAACTTGTATGTGTTTTAGAAGAATTCAAGTTGTATAAAAAAATGATCGACCTTTTTTTCATGACATTAATCATTGGATCGTATCTTATATATATTTCAAAGCAATCCATACTATTCTTTCATCTATTTGCAAAAATTTTAAAGTTGATATTATGCAATTCAATGATTGACATTGCGAAAGAAAGAAAATCATTTTTTCATGCGAAAGATAAAATCCCAACTCTTTTTTAACAATATTGAATCAATATATTTTCAGATATATTTTTGGGCCCACATTATTAATTGCAATCTTAAATCTATGTTTTGTTGAGAAAAGTGTTTCGAATTCTTCTATAATAAGGCTACAGCGAGGTGTAGGATGATGAATGGAGTCCAACGAGCACAAGAATAGCCCAAACGAAGTTCAGATGGAGAAGATACGTACGAAAAAAATCAAAACGGGATAGCCGATCTTCGGGCTCACCGGAGGGACCTATCGGCAGCACCGGAAGGCGGTGGCACAGCCCAAAATCGATAGTGCGTAGCAGCGCTGGGCCAGTCGGCCAAGTGCGCGAGCATGCGGGGGG
Source organism: Cocos nucifera (assembly GCA_006176705.1). Classification (NCBI taxonomy): domain Eukaryota; kingdom Viridiplantae; phylum Streptophyta; class Magnoliopsida; order Arecales; family Arecaceae; genus Cocos; species Cocos nucifera. Next base: position 1,210,993 of record QRFJ01000100.1, on the reverse strand, counting down.
TGCGTGTGGGCCGCGAGGGAGTGGACTGTGCGGGCGCCCAGCCCACGTAATGGAGCACAGTCCACCGTCGGCTCATGGGCGCCCGCATGGACCCCCTGGCATTTTTCTTTGCATTTTGCGTGATCCACGGTACTATTTCATGGATCGACCATGATCTGATAGCTTTGATTCAAGCCGGTCACGATCGAATAGTTGGAATTTAATCCGAGCCTGATCAGGACTGCTGTTGCACGATCCGACGGCCCAGGAGGGAGCCAATTATGATTGGACGGTCCAGATCGATCTTGAGTGTGATTAAGTTTGGGTTTCATACTAGAATACTATTTTTGAGTTTCTGGAGTTTATATAATTCCGATTGATGAACTGTTTATTATGTTGAAAAGCCGGCGACGTCCCGAAGGTGTTGAGAGGCTTCTTGAAAGATTTCAGATAACTTTTATAAGATTTTGGGGCTTCTTATTGAAAGATTCTTATACAATAATTAAGTGATAAGTTCCTCTTATATTGTTTGATTTTCTCTCTCGTAGTGAAGCTTTGCATGCCTCATAGAGACGAGCCCTTGAGCTGATCCATGTACTTGGTTGCTTTCTTATTTTATTTTCTTCTTTCTTTCTGTCGCAAATCGTCGGTACTAGATCCTTAATAAGTGATATCAGAGTAGCCGATATTCCAATAGATTGGTATTAGAGCTAGATAGTACTAGAGCATAGATTGCAAAATTGGATAGAGATTGAAGAATATAGAGAAGACAAATGCAATCAAGATGGAGATCAATAGGTTTGATGAAAAGGACAATTTCTTCTTATGGCAAGTAAGGATAAAGGATGTCCTCATCCAACATGGGTTGATCGATACTCTCTTGAACGATGAGATGCCAGCTACCATGGAGGTGAAGGATTGAAAGCAGATCCAGATGTAAAGGGTGAGCACGATCCGCTTGTACTTAGTGGATTATATGGTGATCTATGTATTTGGCGAGACTTTTCCGACGACATTGTGGTCAAAGCTCGAGGAGTTGTATATGGCAAAATCGCTCACCAACATACTATTTCTTTGGAGGCAGTTCTACCAGCTATGGATGGACGAAGGTCAGAGCGTGCGAGAGTATCTATCCAACTTTCAGAAGATCCTCACCAACCTCCTTAACATTGGTGAAAAAGTTGAGGAGAAGACTAGCACTACTACCAAAAGATTCTATGGCAACGTATACTATGGTAGCGATTTTTGAAACCGCTGCCATAGACCCTACGATAGCGATTTTCGTTAACTGCTGCTATAGATCCGACCTATAGCAGCCCTATGGCAGCGGTTATAATGAACCACTGCTATAGGTCCGACCTATGGCTGCGGCTAATCGCTGCTATAGGTCCGGTTAGTAAGAACTGCTGCTATAAGCTTATTTATTACAGCGATTGATTATAACCACTATCATATATATATATTTAAATATTATATAATTTTAAAATTTAATGTCCATCTTCATCATTCATTATCTAAATAATTATTATTAGAGTGTCGTCACAAAAGGTTGCCTCGATCCGATGGTCCTAGCTTCGTCGATCAAAAAAATTTAATTTCGACGATCATGAATGATGATATACGATGATTTAATAGATAAAGACTCCTGATGGATCCAAAAATTTGTAATGATAATCTCGGTGATGTTTGTAGCATACTATCAAAGTTTGACTTTAATCGGATATCGTTATCTTGGTCAATTTAGTATAGGTTAGTTTTGGCCATTAAATGATAAACGAGTGATCAAAGGACCAAACGGTGTCCGATTATGAGATAATTTTTTTTATAAATAATCTTGGCTACTACTTTAATTATTTTTTATGATAATAATTTAAAATTTAACTCGTGAGATGAAGAACGATCTAAAACTATACATCTTCTATTAACCATTCTGAAACTTCACTGTTTGTTATTCTCGTGCTTGTTTGCATATCTGCTTAACATGAATAGTTTTTTATATTCGCGTGCTTTTGCATATTTTCTGGCTTAATCTTTATGAATTTATTTAGTTTTATTACGAAGAATATTATTTTAAAATTTTACTAATCATCATCATATAAAATAATTAAATTATAACAAAGATCAATTTAACTAAAAAAATTATCTCATAATCGAACGTCATTTAATCTCTTGAATCGCTTTTGTTTCTAATTTTTAATGTCGATAATCTATTTTTTTGTACTAAATTTTAATCATGGATAATTGGATATTCGATGAAGGTGAAACTTTGAATAGTATACTTATTAAGCATTCATCGAAATCATTGGCTATAATTGCGGAGATTTTGTGTGAATCATCGGAGGTCTTCGCTCTATTGAGAGTCATCGCATCAATCCAATTCGTGATTTATTGAAATCATTTTTTTTTTTATTTCGATTGAACGCCTTGGACCATCGATTTGAGGCCGATATTTTTACGACCGACATTCTAAATGGATAATTTATTTAGATAATGAATGAGAAGATGAGCATTAATTTTAAAATTATATAAAATTATTGTATAAAAAAAATAAAAAAATTATTTCGCACGCTTATCGATTAGCGGTTTATTCGAATATACCTGCTGCTATAATGATCTATGGCAGCGATTATTGAGAACCCGCTATTCGTAGATGATATTGGGCAATCATTTTAGATAACTACTGCATACATTTGCTATGGCAGCGTTTGGGATAATCCGCTTGCTTAATAATGATTCTATTGCATGTGGTTTCAATAACCGTGTCATTAGGTTTTAGATTTAAAATTCTCAAAATTTTTTTCTACTTTCCTCCATGCGTGCTCGATGCTCTCTCCTTTGTCTCTCCCCCTCCTCTTGCCGTTGTCGGTGAGTGGCTGTTCTTCGCCCCTCGATCAGGCGCCGCCCCTCCTTCCACCTTGAACCGACGCCGCCCCTCTTTCCCCCTCCCCCTTCCGGCCCTCCATTCCCGCAACCTGCTCCTCCCCATCAACCCACCACCTCCCCACCCTCCCCTTGACAGCCCCTGAAGGGAAATTCCTGATTTTTCGGACTAGGTTCGTTCAGATCTGATTCAAGATCATTAGAGATATTATTTCAAAATTTTTTTGTCTTTGATCTAGATCAGATCTAGGATATTTCAGAGTTTTGATTATTATTTATTATAAATAAATTAAAATAATTTAGATAAAAATTAAATTATCAGATTTAATTTTCTCATGTGGGTATCCCTATTACCTCGTTTGATGATTCCTGGTATGCAGTGGAAGGTTTTTTGGATCTTTTAGCCACGCAAGTGTCTAGCCTCTATTTCGTATCCCCCACTTAAAACTGAATCTGGAGATCCTCTTCTTCTTTATCACATCTCCAAAAATAGATCTAGATCTGATCTAGAGGATCTTCAAAACTCACTTTCGAAGAGTCAGCAGTCGTTCCTTTGTAGCAAGTGGCAGCCTTTCTTGCTTTCAATCACCATTCTTTTAATCTGGATGCGTAACCAAAACCAAAAAATCCAAAAACTCCTTTTGGACGTGGAGGAAGAGGGAGAGAGGTGGTTTGCATGGAGGAAGAGGGGAGAGGCAAAGCCTTGGGGCGTGGGGTTTTTAATTCTCTTCTTTAATTCTCTGAGTTGGACGTAGGATCTTATTTATAGACTAACTGTGATCGCAACTCCACTTTCTTCGCCAAACATTCATAACTCTTTATGAAATCAGATCTAAATCTGATTATGGGAAATAGAGTTCCCGCTTGGATCCTCTTAGAGGGCGCGCTAAGATCAAGTCAAAGTTTGGTTCTTAGGAAGAGACTCTATTAAGAATTCCAAAAGGGAAGATGGAGTCCCAGTTTGTTCTCTATACAGGGACTGCCTAGTGCAACCTTCCAACTTGGGCACTAGCGCATAGTGGTGGCATGCGTCCCTCTTCCTTGCCAGGTTCTAAGCATGGAGAGCAGGCCCCCATGTCCACTCTCCATATTTAGGTTGCGTGACATGTGGGTTCAAAGGTCAAAGTATCAATGGTTCCAAACATTTGGACCTGAGTCAAAGGTAGATTGGCTTTTTGTACCACAAAGTCGAAGATCAAAGAAATGATTGTGAAACCAAAAAAAATGGCAGGTACAATGAGTAATTTACAAAATAAGAACCTTTTTCTGCTTGACTATCCATCTCATCAGACAAGAAGGCCTCTGATTGAGCACAAGACTCTTTGGGCTCAAGATCAAGGACAACTTATTTAGATAGCAAAAGAAAAACGTTAGATCGATTCATCGAGTGCTGAAGTCGATTCCGCTTGAACCTAATTGAATCTCATTCAGATCAATTGAACTAGATCAGTTTAATTGATGATCATTTACTCAGATTCAACCCTTATTTGTGTGACTGTTAGGTTCAGTTCTGTGATGGTAATAGATATTGTCATGATCTACTTATCATCGACATCATCGAACTCTCTTTCGATGGATAAGAACTCTTTGATTCGAAAGTTAGAATGATCGATCATTCTAAATCATTTCTAATTGCTTCCAAATCCATCAGTGACACCTAGAGTATATGTGGCAACCCATCAGAGCTGAAATGCGAACCTCTTGGTACATATTGTGATTAAGTTTTCCTATCTTGAGCTCGATCAGATTAGGGTTAAGGTAAACTGTCAAAACCCTAGTTTTCTGTCATATGGATGTATCACATTCATTCGAGTCCTGATGTGAAAATCTAAATAGAAACTCTTTTCTATTATTTACTCTGCCATGCCATGAACTCTGGACTTGATTCTACATGATATCATAGGGACTGCTCCTCTACACTGAGGTAGATAGATTCCATCTTGATGCCATCAGTTTCCTAATGAACATGCTATAGCCAACATATCACCTCAAGGATTCCGAATGGCTAGGAGATCGAGTAATGGTGTATCACCATAACACCTCAAGGTGAACTGCGATGCACCTCAGAGTAAAGAATCAGACACACTATTGCAGCAGTCGAGTCAGTCATTTGACGAGAAAGGTAGACTCCCTAATGACTACTCGAGGTGGTCACGCTTAGGCCTCGTTCTAACGAGTACCTATACTCTCACTTCGATGTTCTCAAACCGTAGACTTCAAGACAATCTACTAAAGATAAAACGATTGTAACACAATCTTCGGATCAATCCATCATCTGATGATCCATGGTCGGAAGCATTTATGAGTTAACAATGATTATTCATGTCTTAAATTTTTAACTTTAAAATATGAATTATCTACCATTAATCAAAGGATGTATCACGGACACTAAATTACCATATTGTTGATAGAAAAATAACCCATTTTATTGAATTATATTCAAAAATTATAATTTTTGCCCCTAGAAGTGTATTAAGTAAGTTGTCGCCAATTTTGGGCTTATCTAGGAGCAACATATAATCTAACATCTCTCACTTATCCTAAAGGCAAATTGGCTACAAGTCTATAGTCTCATCTTCTCGGTGGGCTTCGATCTTCGTGCTGGCCCATTACGGCTTGTATAGCAGGTCCTGCCCACATTTTGTCTTTGTGGAGTTGACTCTCTTGCGATCGACATAACCCTTTTCGAGGTAATTCATGGATGAGGTTGGTATCACCCGGTTACTGGTAACTCTTTCAGCTGACAGTAAACCACCATTTGCACACAAACAGAACTTCCAGATGTCGACTTTCGATCATCTATTCTGGACATGATATATCCGAGTCCTTGTGTATCCCTAAGACTTGGTAGTTCTCCGTTATCAAAGACCACAACATCTATCCCTTAGTTCTTTTCAAGTCTTAAGGATACATTTCACAGAAGTCCCAGTATTCCTTCATCTGAATTTGACCGATATCGTGCTTGTGACACTACAGTCATGGCTATATCAGGTCGTGTACATAGCATGGCATACATGAGGCTTCCTATTGCAGAAAGTATAATTATGTGAATCTTGCTCACTACGTTCTATTTCCTCAGGTGTGCCTGAGGCACATCTTCTTGAAAGATGAATACCAATGTCTTGATAGGGGTATTAATCACCCCTCTTAGAGTTTTCCCATAATAAAACCTCTTTAGGTTACTTTCTCTATGTACATCTTCTGTGAAAGTCCCAGCATCCTATTTCAGTCTATTCCTATAGACCTTAATTCCCTAGAATAAAGGAGTGCTTCGCCTAGGTCTTGTCATGAGAATTCCCTTGGACAACCATATTTTGACTGTTGTCTCAATGAAATATCATTTTCAATAAGGAGGATGTCCAATCCACGTAAAATATGAGGAACAACAACTGCACCTGCTCACTGATCTTTTTTGAAAATACACGGTTTCCTCTTCATTTTTGATGAAACCAAATATTTTGATCCAAACATAATTGAAACGAGTTTAGTGCCAGCTCCGAGATGCTTTCTTAAGTCCATATATGGACCTTTATATGCTTGCAAACCTTATTGATCAGTATCACTGATGTGAAACCTAGCCGGGGAAAAACTGTTTTTTTTTTTCCATATAGGATATCTTCCTCAAGAATATCTGTTTAAGAAACGCCTGTTTTCACGTCCATTTGCCATATTTCATATCGAATAGGCTGCAACGGTAAGCAATGTGCGGATAGATTTAGGCATAGCCACCGGAAAAAGGTAATCTGATAGTCAATGCCTTCGCGTGTGACTATAATCTTTTGCCATTAAGTCCCTAGCTTTGAAATTGTCTCACATTTCCATCTACACCAATCTTTCTTCTTAAAGAATTCATTTACATCCAATAGGTACTATCCTTTTTCGGTGGATCTACCACAAAGGTATCAGACTTGGTTCGAGTGCAATGCAAGTCCATAATTTCTGACTTTTGTGCATTGGCCTATAGCCTTTTTCTCGGAGTCGATATCTTGTATATTGCCTCATTGTGAGGTTTTTGGGGTCATCACCATGAGCACCATTACCTACAAGGAACATTATTCTCTACGTTCCTGTAAATAATACCTAAGTATCTCTTATAGGTGGGACGAAAAACTCTTTCCTGGATCATATGAGGTGGAAGGAGGTAGTGTTTTAATTGGCTGCAACCCTGATTTGGTTCCAATTGGTCCTTAGCTCGTTGTACTTGTGAGACTTTCTTCATCAGCTTGATTCTGCCTTTCCCCAATGCCGCCTATCTTGAAAATAAACTATTTTTTCAAGAAAAAGATGGCATGTCTGATCCACAATCACATTGTGGTCTTCTGGGAAATGTAGAAATAGTATCACTAATGACTGCTTTAAGGTATATTCCTATTGAATCGATGCTCTAAAAGGACCTAAACTCTAACTTGTCCGCTTGTTGTCTTTTGGAATGAGCCGGAACAACCCCAAATTCTGAGAAATGACCTCAGACTTGAATTTCTTTACCGTGCCATATCTCATACCGTGGTGAAACGGTTTTAGAGGAAATCCTATTCAGTAGATAAATTTATAGTTAACAATGAATCTCCCAACAGAAAATCAAGGACAGGTTTCGTGAAGCTCATCATGGATCAAAACCATATCTAATAGAGTCGATTCTCTGTTCCTGAAACCCCGTTGCAATTGCAAGGTATTCTAGGTGGACGTCCATTTGAGCCGACTAATGGCATTAAATCCCTTGAGATTAGTCTAGGATTTTTGACTAAGGTATTCACCTTCTCGATCTGATCGAAAGAATCTTAATGATTTTTCAGTTTATTTTTCTAGCTTCATGTCTGAATTCTTTGAACTTTCAAAAAAGCTTCAGACTTATGTCTTCATAAGATCACATATCCATACCTAGATAGATCATCGGTAAAGGTACATGAAGTAGACAAAATTGCCTCTCCGGCACATCAAATGGGCCCATACACATCTGTATGTACTTAGGGCAAGAAGATCTGTGGCCCTCTCCCATGTCCAAACAAAAAGGGGGTTTAGTCATTTTGCCTTGGAGAATAGGACCTCACAAGTTGGATAATGACTCAGAAGTCAATGGACTCACATAGCCACATTTTTCTCTAATTTGTTGATCCTATCTTTGCTATATGATCTAATCTCAGGTGCTAGATATTATTATTTTGGACTATCCCTAGGTCATTTGGCATTCACGTTTTTGCTTCGATAGTTAGAAATAGGTACATCAAACATGTAGCTGATAAAAGATCGTTAATAAGGAAACTATTTTGCAAATTTTAATTTCTTTCATAAAGAAATGTTTAACATGGTCCTTAATAGAAGGTAATCACATAAGTCTTCTTGTGCTAAGCATGAAACATGAAATCAAATATCCTGCTAAGCATGGCAGGCACATAAATACAATCTTTTAAAAACTAATTCTAAACCAGTGGTATCGAAGAGGATATATTCCCCACGGCCTACTGCAGGAACTCTTGCCTCCATTACCGATGCATAAGATCAATGTCACCATCCTTACCTCCTGCTAATCCCTCAAGATTACCTGTATGGAAGTGCACAGATAGCACTAGAAACCAGAGTCAAGCACCCAAATGGATGTAGAAAGAATCGTAAGGTTTAGACTCCAATAACGGAGCAATACCTCCAAGAAGGACCTTCCTTCTTGTTCTTCCAGGGTGGCCAGGTAAGTAAGGCCCAAGTTTCCCGCTTTAATGGCCATCGCTGTTGCAATGGAAATACTTTTCTTTGCCATCGGCTTTTTCTTCGATTCTGCTTTCTTCTTTCTTTGGTCCTTTCCAACCTTCTGTCTTTTTCAACAGACTTTTTTTTTTCATAAGACTTTCTTTTGGAAGAAAGTCCCGTTCCATAGCAAGAACTGAGCCTTTTATAACCTTTCAAAATAGAAAGCTGCAGCAATAACCAGCATATTCATTAATTCGACCAAAGAAATTTTGAGTTATACATATGGTCATTCATGATGAATTACCATATGCATAAGTCAGGATGTATGCAGAATAACATCGTTCTAACAGATCCCAAGTCCAACTGCACCATCGAGCTTCTTAAGCTCTTCCAAGTCCTTGATCAATCATCAGACAGTGATCTCGAACTGACTGCCCATTCATGCATCTTAAGCCTTAAAAAGTCGTTTCATGATTGATACTTGGCTGTGCGACTCTGTTCACCAAACATCTCCTGTAGTGAGGCCAACATTAGCGAGCAGTCCAAATAATCTTCAATGTTGGCGCTGGAGCTCCATCACCATCGAGCCAATATGTAATACTGGCCTTATTATCTCGTCTATCCATTTTTTCAGAGAATGCTTTCTATTCATGGATGGACGGACTGTAAGGTGGGAGGGTCCTGATCCAGTACATGGATTACACTTCTTGGAACCTAAAATTAATTTTGTAGTTTCTGAGCCAATCTTTATAATGGGTTCGGTCAGTCAATATGTTGTGTCCAGGATACGTGCTATGGGTAAGACGCAGACCTTTTTTTGTAGAAGAGTCAGATTCTAGTTTAGATATTATAATTATTACTTATTAATTTATTTAAAAATTTTATTTTAAATAAATTAGCTTCCACTATTTTCTCGAATCCTACACTTCCTCTGTAGAGATGCAAATCTTCACGAATTAATGATTTTTAGTGGATGTGCGGTCTCACCAAACTGACTCAATCCACCCCAACCCTCCCCAAAAAAAACCTACCCCCCCGTTTTTTTATTTTTGGTTGGGGAAAAAGGGGGGGGTTAGCCAATGAGTGAACCAACTCTTGTTCATGAATTCTCTAATCATGATGCACAACACATGATGGTCTTAATTCTCATGAAATCTCAACCATATACCGAATATTGATCCAGCTCCTTAGTTTAATCAGACCCACCATGGTTGTATAGACTGGTATTCTAATTGAGTTCTCACTGTATCCAAATATTGAGCCCAACTCATCCTCCAGGCACCATGCCACATCCAATGCCTAAATAGCATTGGTTGCGTCTTCCCCGCGGTGCAACTGAGTCCGCTGATCCCAGCCTAGAAGAACATAAACCTTAGGAATGGGCCCGCACATCTACATGGTGGAAAGACCCTCGGGAACTTAATCTTTTCTTAGGAAGAATTGGATTCAGGTCTCATTAAACTAGACTTGTTCATAGTCATAAATTATGACTTAACTTATAGTGGCATTTGGTTAGCTCGGTATTATTGATCCATCACTTTTCTGATCAGATGTACTGTGTCTTATTTGTATCAATATGTAGCCAGGGTAAGTGAGATCGGTGAAAAATTATACATTGATAATCTGCTTATTACAGAATGCATTCAGGGTCGAATAGCTCCAATTAAAATCAAGTCGGTCTATGTGCCAAACTTACCTTAGACACCAAATTGTTGAGCCAGAACCAATTGGTGTTAGCCTACAATGCAGACTCTAACCTCTGAGCCCTAAAATTAGGTTTCTTGCCTTTTGGAATCGTGAGCTGCTAATCTTGACCCAACTTATCCCTATTAAGCTGGTCCAATTTACAGCATTATTGATGCCCATCTAAACCAACTCTTGATTCAGTTTGATCAATCGCTTAGACCTAATTAAGCTACCAAAGTCCGAACCAGTATATGAATATGTCTTGTAAGATCTGATTCTCATTTATTTTAGACCTAAATGATATTCCATAATCTTAATTTTTAATTAAGTAGGGTTCATTAAATAAAATAGCACAATAATATCTAGGATTTCAGGATCTAGGAATTTTGTAAGAAAGTAATTTTGTATTTTTGATTAAGGAACTGAAGATACGCAAGCAGCCGCCTACAGCATCTATAAGAAACATCCCCAATCAAATGGGAAGAGAGGGCCTTTAAACCCTTCTTCATTCTTATGATTGGCGGCCAAAAGGAAGCACCTTAAATCAGCGAACAGCAATATTCTACAAATAGTTTTTTGATTATATATATTCTCATATATAAATTAGATCAATCATGGGCATATTTGCATACATCTCAGTTATCGAAATTCATGCATATTTTTAGATCTAAATTATCTCCATAATAAATCTGAAGAATTTAGATTAAATTGAATTCTAATCATAAATAAATTTTAATCTAGTAATTATGTAGAACTTTCCTACAAACTAGTCTATGACATGCCTTATCAATATTCATATGATGTTTAGAATTTACAATAATTTTTTATTTGCTATTTTTTTAGATGTTATTATAACCATTATAAAATAAAAAAAGTAAAAAATAGATCTAAAATATGTTTAATCAAAAATTAAATTAAAAATATGCAAGACTATATATAGAACTATTCTATTTTAGAATTAAGTCCATGAAATATTTTCTAATCTTAGAATTCAAATCATTTAATTTTAATTTTTTTTCTGATTTTCAAGATCTGATCAACATCTCATGTAACATCTAAAATTACTTATTTTTTTTGATTAAAATAAATTTAAAATTAGATCTAAATACTTTTAGAATGACCTCACTCTGATACAGTTTGAAGGAGAAATCTGAATTTTTCGGTATCAAGTTCGCTTCAAGATATGATCAGATCAGAGATATATTTCAAAAAATTTTTCTCTTTTGATCTAGATCAAAATCTAAGAATCAGTTTTAAGATCTAATTATTATTATTATAAAATTAATAAAATTTAGATAAATTAAATCAAATTTAATTTATCTAAGTGGGGTAATCCTAATTATCCGTTGATGATCTTGTATGCAGCGGAAAGATTCTGGATCTTAGCCACGCAAGTGCCGGCCTCTACAACGGTATCTCACACTCATCTGAATCTGAAGATCCTCTTCTTCTTCTATCACATCTTCAAAAATCAAAAGATCTAATCTGATTTGGAGGATCATCAAAACTCCTTTCAAAAAATCAGCGTTCGTTCCTTTTGCAGCAGTGCACCTTCTAGCTTTAGTCGTCTTTCTTTGATCTGGATCGCATCAAACCAAAAATTCAAAACTCCTTTGGATTGGGAGAGAGGAAGGGGAGAAGGTGGTTTTAGCATGGAGGAAGAGGGGAGAGGCAGTCTTGGGGCGTGGGGTTTCAATTCTCTTCTTTTAATCTGAGTTGGGCATAGGGTCTTATTTATAGACTAACTGTGATCCAACTCCTCTTCCTCCCAACCAATCATAACTCTTTGTAAAATCAGATCTAAATTTGATTGATGGGAATAGAGTCCCGTAGATTCCTCCTTAGAGGGCACCTAAGACCAGTCAAAGTTGGTTCTTAGGAGAACTCTAATTGGAATCCAAAAAGGAGATGGAGTCCCTGTCCAACAGGGACTCCTAGGCGCCTCCAACTTGGGCACACACCAAGGGTGGCATGCGCCCTCTTCCTTGCTAGGTTCTGGCAGGGGGACAAGCCCCCACCAGCTCTCCAATAGGTGCGTGACATGTGGTCAAAAGTCAAAGTATCAATGGTCAATATTTGACCAGTCAAAGGTAGACTTTTGACCAAAGTCAAAGAACAAGAAATGGCAGGTGACCAAAAATGACAGGTAATATCTTACAAAATAAGACAACCTTTTTTGACTTGGACATCCTCCAGTCAGACCATATGAAGGCCTCTGATTGAGCACAAACTCCTTTGGCTCAAAAAGGACAACTTATTTATGATAGCAAAAGAAGAACGTTAGGTTCAATCGAGTGCTAGCATGATTTTCTTGAACC